>VZRI01012660.1:35961-169830 GCA_013397515.1 Upupa epops | reverse complement strand
CATCCCCTGCCACATTGATGACTTCATTTTATTTGTTATCTATGTATTTTACAATGGTGTTACTTCTCACATTATTTTATTTCTGTTCCTCTTGAAAACAGCCCCATTTCCATCGGCACACTGCTGGGCAGACTGGTTCTACTGTAGGCAACACTCACAGTAATTGAGAAGCATTTCTAAATAAAGTCCTATTTTCCCCATTGGTATTCCTTCCTATTTCATAAATTTTCAAGATTCATATTCAAGGTTATAATGTCATGAATTATATACATAAAATTTACAGATTGTGCGAATTTTCTGAAAAATTAAAGCATTTCTCAAGATCTCACCTATTTATCTAACTATAGTACCTACTTTATCTCATCTTTTCTCTTCCCTTTACAGAGCTGTAACATAAATTCTCAAAAAAGACTTTTGCAGTATTTAATCCTTTTGAAGGGTCATATATTTCTGTCTCACTACAGATCAGCACCTTGCTTTGGCTCAGAAAATGTAGCTACAAAGCCTGACACTGTTAATTTTAGTTGTGATTTAGGTTAACGGCACTGAAGTCATCAACTCATCCAATTTCCAGGTACATCCTTGATTTCACCTCAATATCCCTTTCCTATCCCCCGTGAGGTCATATTCCACACAAATAATATGAAACACTACATAACCGTCGCATCCACCCTGGTTTTCTTTGAAATATATATGAACAGCTTACCTATTTTTGACATAATCATCTTAACCTTAATTCCTTACCTCTGATTTTTTTTTCACAATATTGATCTTGATTTTGTGTCAAGAGTTTAGAAAAATGATGCTGCTGGATTTTCCTTTATTCTTAGTTCTAATCTAGCTGTAATTACTTTTCCAAATGTTAATCTATTAATGAGTTCCTAGAGGATTTAATGGCATTTCACTGCTGACAAGCAAGTTTTGGAAGTTTGTCTGAGTCCTCGATATTTTATTCAGACATTTATCTTAGTATTTCATATTTAATTGAGGTGCTGCTTCTATACTCCACAGGGCTCCGCAGTGGCAGGAGAGCTGGAATTCACCAGACCTTGCTAATGAAATCGAGAGGAAAAGAAAATGGGGATTCTCCACCATCTTCAAGTCTAGACTGAAGTTTTCACTGTTGTAATCTAGAGCTAATGAACACGTTAACAAGTAAGAAAGAAGAGTAAGAAAAGTTAAATAATTTCAGTTAGGAATTAAATGAATTGATAATATTTTGGGGATTTCTTTTTTTTTAGTTAACACTAAGACATGTATTTCTTTTCCAATTGACCTTAGTTTCACTATTCACTATTTTAATTCTAATAACAAGTTCATTTTTAATGGTGTCCTCAAGTTTACAGTCCTTAACTAATGCTTTCATGAGAAAAGCAAAATGTCATTGGCATTTAGACTTTTCAAAGAAAAATGATAGTCCTGATACAACAAGCAGGAGCTGAACTACACCTCAAATGATCCAGACAGCAGCTGACAAGAAACACGATAGCCAGTTACTGTTTCAGAGCAGTCACTGAGTTCGGATTTTGAATCCTCTCACCTGGAAATGGGCACACACAAAGCTCTGGATGACTTGTTGGTCTTCTGAGCTACTTACAGTATCTCCAGCCGCTGTAAGAACTGGAGATGAACAAGGTAAACAGCTGGTCTGAAAACTAAGATAAGATCTGTGTGTCTGAAAGCCAGCTGGATCCCATTCATCTTTTGCCATGTATGGGAAGTCATTCACTTAACACACGTACTCTGACATTTAAAAAGCCATTTCTTTTTTCCACTGTGCACATACAGTTGTTTCGGTTGTAGTCAACTGGCAATTATTTCCCCACCAAATCTAAGAAATCCTAAAAAACTCTTCTGCTTTTTACTGATTTTTAATACCAGATGTTCACTTGCTAATTCCATTACCTCGTGCCTACTTCCTATCAATTCATTAATTGCCAGCTGCTCAGCCAAAGAGAAAACTGCAGCTAATCGTGTGGCGTTGGGAAACAGCCAGCCGAGAGCTTCCTTCTTCCCCATTTCTTCTGTTAGCCCTCACTGGCGACCTTCACTCATACATTCAGGCTTTACCTTTATGTTTTACCTTGAAGGTCTCATATTGACTAAAATTGGACCTTGCAGTGGAAACTTTTTACTTGTAAATCTCCTGCGAATTGTGCTGCTGCTGCTGCTGCTGAGTCAAAGAAAGGCCCTCCCAGGACTAATGATTATAATGCTATATCTAATCTACTTTAGAGCTATATTAGTTATTAAGTACTAATGCAAATGACTTAGCCAATACTAAAAAGATCTGAGCCAGAACTAAAAGCCTGTATGTGCTTGGCCAAACAGCATTCCCTTGCAAACTTTCCAAAAAAAAGAGCTTCTTGGTGCTTTCTTCTTATTACTGGCAAGCTTGAAGTAAGTTTTTGTTGCTTAATCCTTTCCCGAGTGAGGAGGTGTCTCAGTGCTAAGCACCACAGGAGGAGGGCTGAGAAGAGTATTTAATGCAACTTGTTGGGACCCGAACATCTCCCATCACAGTTGTTTCTCTGTTGTATTCGTGAATAAAAAGATAAAAACCTGCAGGTTCCTACTTTGCTACAGCCACCAAAATTAGCAAATTTTAACGATGCTGTCTCACATGTCAGCCCGCTGTTCTAGTTCCCATTTCAGCAATAACCTTCCAGCAATGAAGACATGCCATGGAATAGGGCAGAATAATCTGAAGAATGAGGGAAATAACCTCAAATTTATGGAAGTTTCATTTTCTAAATCCTGCAATATTCTGAAAACAATTTGTAAGCAATTAAATGAGTAGAAAGCTATGAAACTAAATGTTACAAATTCTGAAATGAGAAGTATTTTTATACTGAGAATTGTTTCCAAGTGTTCTGCAATGGCCACATTTTTCTGGCTGTCAGGTAAATATTAGTCCTGTGAGTGGTACAGCAGACAGAAAATAGCACCTCTCAGCAATAATTACACAGCCCATCTGTATCCTCTTTGGGGAATTTAAACTCCTGTCATATACATCCCCTACAAATGCTTTAACAATCCCACTAAATCAGGAGAAGAACAGACCACAAAGGAGGCTCCAAAATCTCTACTGCATGTCTAGATTTTACAGAACAAACAATTATCTATTCTGTTTATCACTAGACTAAATATTCAGACAGAAATAGTGTACGGTTGATGGGAAGCACAAGATTTCAGTTTCTCTACTAAAATAAAATATGTTGTGGTTTGGTGGTTTTCTTTTTAGGAGAGCAGGAGGAAGGAAGTGGGTCTGGCTTTTTTTCTAAAATACATTGGAGTGAAATTCTGAAAGAAATCTGAATTCCAACACAAAAAATTAGAATTCTTTATTTGGAAGATTGTTTTTTTAAACAAAGCATTTCTATTGGATTTTAACTTCTCTTCTCTGGGCATTCAAAAATCGATTTATTCCTAAGTGGGACCTGGGTAACAGCAGAAAGAATAAGATAACAACTAAAAACCCAGAAATACAGCAAGCATGAGGCAATGATGATAGAAGAAAAATGGACAGCAGGAAACCAATTTGCTGCAATGGTCCTACTCAGTGGAAGAACATCTCTCAGCGGCTCAGAAAAGGCTGTTAGAGGGCCAGAAGGAATGAGAGAGATATCAACAAACAGGAGAGAAATGGACAAGTTCAGGTGAGGCATGAGCAAGAGGAAAGGGCAACGTATGTGGGGTGAAAAGAACAAGTAAGAAGGAAAAACTCAGTAAAAAAGGTAAAAGATTCTCTCAGACCTGTAGGATAAAATTTTGCCTCATGATTCTCTGTACTTTTTTGGTTTGTAACACAAAATGGATTGGTTTAGATTCAGGTTCCGCAACTGCAAGTTCACCCTGACCACAGTATCTCCAACCAACCTGTTTCAAAGAGCATCGGGGAACGTGGCCTTTCAGGTAACACACAAAAATTCATGTACTCAGATCACCAGAATTCAGCTCTTGACAGCCCTCCTTATACCTCCCTAGCACAAAACTGTCTCCTCATCCCCTCCCCAGATTCTGGCTGAATTTGGATCTTCACTAAAATGATCTGTGAAGGTTTAGGTGTGCTTCCAGCATCCCATTCACTTTGTGTTCTCAGCATAAACCTTAACAGCTCCTTCACGATAAGCTGTGTGATATGCTGTGACTGTGTGTCAATAGTCATACTCATTTGTTACTGAATTAGTCACATTCATCACAGGGTCACAGCAAAATAAAAATCTTAGGGTTATGTAGTTAATGCTGTCTGGAGTTGAGTTGTTCTATCAACTTCAGTGAAAAATCCTTTCCTTTTAGTATAAAGGGAACTTTGTTTCTGGGCACCTGAAAATATCAGTGAGTGGAATTTTCTAAGTTTCAAGAACAAAATTATTGGATGACAGTAGACTACTACATTTATTCACTGCTATTTTAGCCTAATCCATTATTCAAATGCACTTCAGCTAAGATGCTCCGCTAGTGGAGGCTGCTATGATCCCATCAGGTCATATCAGAGATGGCTAGGGAGGTTTTGTGAGCCTGGCCACTGTGCCCAGCTAATTTACAGTGTTCCTGTCAGGGAGAAATCAAGTTTCATAGTTATGACATTTCTTTCTGGAGCACTAAATGTTAACTTTGCTGATCAGGCGTATCTTTGGTAGAACAGCTTATTACTAAATGGCAAATGTGATATAAAAAGCATAATGACTTCATTCAAAACCTTTATAAAGCAGCTGATTCTTACACCTCTAGAAAACAGGGCAAGTGGTATTTTAGTCATGAGAGTATAGGAATAGATAACACACTCAACATATCCCATTCATTCCTCCCACTTTAAGTAAAGGCACGGTGCTGGAATTGCAGCCTATCTAACACTTGTCATTTTGGTACTTATTAAATGCACTTAATTAATGCCACTTAATAAAAGCCATACTGCTGACAGGCAATGGCAGTAATGCCTTTCCTTTATGTGTTTTGTTTTGTGCAAGGCTTTCACCTTAACTAGTCACTGTTCAGGGATGGACTGTACGCAATGGAAAGAAGGGACAAGAAGAACCTCACACTCACTGCAATACAATTAATATGCAGTTTCGGCTCCCAGAACAAATGAGAGGAATATGCAGCGCCCCTTGACAGGTAGCTCAGCAATGGCTCTCACCTCTAGTACTTTAGTGACTGGTGTATTTTCCCCTGCATCACATAGAGGAACTAATCCCCACTGGGCCGCTAGTGAGACCCATGGGTGCTGTGGAGATATTGCATACCCTCAGTGCGGGTGTTGGGGGAAAAATGAGCGTAAATGAGTTAACTAGCAGCAGCAAGGGTCTGCTAATGAGCATCCTGAAGCCCAACTGCTCTAGAACCTCTGTTCTACATCACAAAGAACCAGCACTGTTCACAAATTGGTATTTATTCTTCATGATTTCAACATACTGATTGCATTTAAAATATAATCAAAACTTATGCAGCCTACTTGCTGCTGTGAACACTCCAGTGCTATATTTAAGTCAGGGTTTTCTCAAGAGGTCTCTGAACAGCTGAAGAGAAGTTTACTGGGTGAAACAAATGCAACCTCCATTACTTTCTAACAATTCAGTGACTTGCATTAACTAAGGGACAGCTGGGCATCAGAAATACCACATTTCCCTCACACAGTTAACAACTGGGTAGACGGGTTGATGTTAAGAAGTTTTTATAGATCTTAATGCTAAAGAAATGGTGTTTAAGTGGGAAAGGTCCCTCAAAGAGTGACCAGCCACACTAATTTCCATAATGATAAAATAAATTTTAGAATTAAGATGCTTTAAAATAAAGATACAAGAGATTAAGCTCAGTAAAGCATCAAAAGTTATTAGACTAAAGAAACATTTTAGGATTCCAGAGTGAAGGGGATTCCAGAGTGTAAAGAAGCATAAATTTTGAAATAAAATGAAAGAAACTTCCCTGAGCAGCTTACAGGCTCATGTATTTAAAACCAAAACAACTACCTACATTTCAAAGCTGACAAAATTTTATCAGCAAGACACAACACACCAAAGTTAGACTGATAAAACCCCACAACACCGATCCTTCACGTGCACCCATCTTACATCTTTCTACTTTGGAACTTTCTTGTCTCAATGTATTTTTTGATGTGTGTCAGGACTTCAGCTCTCAACCTTGCTTTAAATTTTCTTAACAATGTGTTTGCAAGAGACTATCAGAAGACTTTGAAAAGAATAATTCCCTGCCTGTGGCAGGTTGGAACTGAACAATCACTGAGGTCCTCCCAACAAACATATTTTATCCAGCCAGAAGGGAATTGCAGCACTCTGGAGCTTCTGCTATGTCCTACAGCATTTTCTTTTAAGTATAACATTAAGCTTGATTTTAAATGAGATTCAGAATAGCTTCTGAGCTTTACCAGATGCAGCCCTGCTTACTCCTCTGGCCTTTGGTGACTGTTAGCGTCTGATTTGAATTACATTAGATTTGTAGATAAAGGAGAGCATCTTATCTTGTTGACTGTACTCATGGGTGTCTCCTCAGACTGAATCACTACCAGGGACAGCAGAGCAGGTGTGCCACAAACTCACTGCCTCTTCATTATCTTCTATAGCAAAGTCACTGTAAATGCTTTTTCTAAGTCTCACAGATGACTCTTACCTTTATAACAGAGGCCCCTGCCCTGGAAAGAGGACTGTGCATTTGGGCTGCTGCAGCCATGTTGGCTATTGTATTGAGGTGGTTCATCTGATTCATTGCCATTGCAACTGAAGCAGGAGGTAGGCTGACGGGAAGCAGAGGGTGGGGCATCATCATAAACGGCAGGTCTATCCCTAAAAAGAGAGCACAGGCAGGTTAAATGTGTCAGTCCCAACACATTCAGTTTCAGAGTCTATGTTCTACTGAAACACTGAGTAATTAAATTCAGTACTATTGTGTGTTAGTAATAGTCATAGGGAGTAACTGTCTGAGTTCCAAAAAAGGCTGTATGGCTTGTGTTAGGATAAGAAAAATACAGCTGTAAAGTACACGATATTAGAAAAGTGAATATACAGCTGTGACCTCTTTATTAATAGCAATAAAGAAAAAAATCCTCACAAAGCATGCAGATATTTTTATGTTTTTCCAATACATCAGACAAAGTTTTAACTATCTGAGAATATACTCAGATAAATATTATTATTAGTCAACATACAAAACAATCTGAGACTTGATTGTTTCTTGAATATGGATATAAAACAATGTAAGAAGGTATGAAATTCATTTGGACTAACCTGCAGCTCTTGATGTTGCCAAAAATGCTGCTTATAGCAAGGACTAGATTCTCATGTTTCATTAATATCTGCTCCTATCTACTATCTATCTCTGCATCTGTGTCACTTGTTGTGTTCAGACAGTGGAAAGCATGACCAACACACCAAGTCACTGAAACACCTGTTCCAGGGTATTTTTGCATTTAGAAACAACTTGAAGATGGCTACCTCTGGGCATCCAAACTTATGTTTTCAGGAAGAACAGGCCTTATTCTGACAGATAAAATGTCTCATTAAAATAGCCAGGTTCAAGTAGTCAGTAACATAACCATATAGCTAGTCAGTCATAAGCATATGGTATTCACATTAATCTTTCTTTTTGGCTCTATTTTAAATGAGAAGGCCAGTCACCACTTTGGTGTCTGACAGAACTCACAGTAATCACTGACTGATATAGCTTGAGTTATTCCAATCCAGCTTGACTATAGCCATATAAAACCACCGCCACACTCACCAAGAAAGGCGGGATTCTATATATTCTGAGCCTCTGCACTATTTCTGTTTAGCTTGAGTGTATCATGAACAACTGTGATGGCTTATGATTCACTATGTATTTTATACAATGATCCACGCAAATATTAATTATGATAGGTAATCAGCAAAGCCCACACACAATTTCCTTCACTTCAAACCATACTGACAATCCCCTTTGCTGCTTACGTCCATAACCCTTTGTTCCCCTGCACATCTCCCTTAACAGCCCAATAATCTTTCCTCATACTCTATAAAGTTCCAGAACTCCCAGACACCATCTGGCCACACTGAGTTGTGTGTCTACTTAAAGTCCAATTGACATGCAAACTAAATGCAAACTACAAACAGAATTTAACAGCACATCACCAGTTTTAAGACACAATCCGTCAAACATTTTGAAGGACTACGAAGAAAATACACCCTACACTTGCTAATCACTGGACATAATGTCTGACATTCAATAAACCCTTTAATAGTCTACCAACATTTTCCCAATAGAAAACGTACTGGCAAATTAAGATTTCTTTAACAGCACAGAAAAAAAATCCCTGTTTATAAAAAACACTACAGGTATTTAATTATTTGAAAATCTAAAACAAGTCCTATAATCTGGTGAGTCTACTGACATACCTAACAATGAAGAAACCAAAGCCCCACTGTAGGAGTCATTGATTTGTTCATGTTTGGGGCCCTACACAGAGGCACCATCTCCTTGTAAAACTCTGTAAGGTACCAGAAATGCTACTGACCCATTAAAAATAACACTAAAAACCAGTTTATAAAATGTTCATAGAATCATAGAATCATTATGGATAGGAAGGGATCTCAAAAGATCATACAGACCAATCCCCCTGCCACNCCACCCCTCACATATTTATAGACATTCATGAGGCCATCCCTCAGCCTCCTCTTCTCCAAACTATGGAGACACAGCTCCCTCAGCCTTTCCTCTCATAGGGTAGGTGTTGAGGGTGAAGAGCTTAAAAAATAACAAGAATTCAGAAATAGTGGGGTTTTCTTCTTCATCCATCATAATCTGTTAGAATTAACTTTACAACTCACTAATTTTTAAGATGTTAGCCCTGAACATCTTTCCTGGAATAGCGTTCCCTTCTTTCCCTCTTTGGGTACAAAAGGAGAAGATAAACTGCTGGGTTAAATGGGAGCTTCAAGTATCTAAATCTAAGCTTTTTGTGTGTCATTTTATTCCAGTTGCCCAGAATAGCTGCTTTCATTGGGATGATCTTGCCCACACCTGAGAAGCAGAAGGCAAAACAAGGCAGAGGGGTTGCTTGTGCTCCCTTTTCATTAGACATTTTGCACTTACTTCTGGCTCTCATTTACAGTTTTCACCTGAAGATAATTGTCTCACACACCTGAAAGTTTATGCAACTTTTGGGTTATTTTTCCCTTCTGTTCAGGCCACTGAAATGCCAGCTATGGACTAACCCACCAGTGGGTGACTATCCAAACAGGGAGGTTCTATCCCAGTACACAGCTTGGACATGATACACAAGAATGTCTGCCATCCATTTCTCCTTCCGTCCAGGAGAGTGGGAAGGAATGTAAGTCCAGCCTCCATACAGGGCTCCATCGACTGGTTTTTCAGAGTAAGAGCAGGGTACATACTGTTGGTGAGCAGGTGGTTCTGCTGGAGCGGACTGAGCGGATGGGCACTTCCAAGGCTTGACTGCCCGGACAAAGTGGGATGACCTATGCTGTGCTGTGATCCTGTTGTAATAGGAGACTGAAGCTTGTCTTTATCCCAGGAGGATTCACTCCCACCTGCAAAACAGTGTCCACACAAGCCATGAGTGGCACATACATTTCTTTATGAGTCACCATGCTTGATTGGCAGAAGCTAATAGTCTACCAGAGCTGAGCACCCAGCACAAACGCAGCACTTGAAACCTAAACCTGAAGTTATTTTGAATAAATTTTAATTTTAATAATAAAAACCAAAACTTTTGATAATAAAAAGTATCATTAGACACTTCCAGCATCACCTGCCATCCTAACACTGGTTTCTGGACACAGGAAAGAATGAATGCTCAAAGACAAAAATATCCAAATAAAAACCAGTCACAATTAAGTAAATAAAGCAGAAAGGGAACATACGAGACACTATATCACAATCTCCTGCTACCACAGGACATCAGGACACCTAGTCCTCACCACAGAATTATCAGTGCTGACTCTCAGGCTTGGCTGTTCTCTCACCTCTGTTCATCTTACTGGAGTTGCTCCACACTTCACTCCCTCCAGTGCTCACTGGCAACTCCATCTCTGAACAGCTGTTTATATATAAAAACAATTTCTATTGTGTTTATTATTTATTATTGTGGGAGACGAACACAATTTATCCTGCTATTGTGCTGTTGCTGAGCTTAACCAGCTTTCCCTGCATTGATGGGTTTGATCCTGGGACATCCTAAGAGAAAAACTTTACTACATTAAACAAGCCAGTCTGAGCTTGGAAATCATAAGGATTCAAGAACTCCAATTTAAGGAATCCAGAAAACCCTTATGCACCGTAACAACTATCTACCACAAAAGCACAGCACAGCAAATGTAGTATGGCTGTGCTGGGTCTAGAATATGTGGTCTTCTGAAGAGAGGGTGTCCGAGAGCAATTTTATAACTGGTAGTTTCCCTCAGCATTGCACTTGCCTATTTAAATAGCAACAAATCCCTTTCAAACAGCAGCTAAGTGGACCATGTCAGTAAATTCTGAAGTACATCTGGTCCACAAAGACAAACCATCTCAAACTTAGAGGAAGATTTCTAGAGTGAAAACACTATTTTAAACACCCTCCCTACTCAGGTTCATCCCACAAATCTCATTAGATTCAATCAGATTATAGGCCATCATGAAAATGTGTAATTACAGCACTGATTTTGTTTTGAATTTAGGAATGAGAATTCTAATTGAGTAAGTAAACAGATTACTGTGATGCAGCAGAAAAAGGCAGCAAGCAAAAATACCATTTTAATTGAATATGAAAGTAACAGAAAAATTCCATTGTTGATTGCAATGCTCAGCTAATAGACATGACTAATCCAGCCAAAGGAAAAAGTTTGAAAGATCAGTGATTGAGAAAAAAGAAAATCATTTTAGCACTATTTCCAAGTGTGAATTACCTACCTAGAAAAGATTTGTCATTTGTAAAATGATGAGCAATACATTGACAAGGGGGGGGTATCTGAATTACATCGCAAGAGATAATACAACATGGCACAGCACAGTAACCAGAACAACTACTACAGACAAGGCTGTGTCAGCAACGTTGCTATTTCACATACTGTACAACAGCTCTTTCAAATAACATTCGGCTAGTAGAGAAGTTCCCCATTCCAGCTGCTGTGAAACAGAACTGGTATTATTTGGTAAAGAATTTCTCAAGTTAAATATGTCATTTAAAAAGATCTTCTGAAGAAATGCTTACCTTTACCAAAGGAGGTTTATTTTTCTCCACTTTTCCACCAAATTTAATTTTTGTATTTGACACAAAGCCCCACATACTTTTACCTCAGCATGATTTTTTTTCCTAAAAACCAGGAAAAAAAATGGTCTTGCATGTGTAAATTCATCTATCAGGGCAGTGGCCATGAAAACTGTAAGTGAGAGTTTGCCAGAGATCTCAGAATGTGAAGACAAACGTGCACTCTTCATCTAAAAGTCTCCCTCGCCCCGTTTGCTTTCCTGCAGTGCTGCCAACCCCAAGCACAGATGGTCTAAACTCTCAGTGCATTTACTTATTTCTGGAAGTTTCTCCAGTCTTTCCAAAGCCTCATGCATCTACCCACCATACTTCTGTGGTCCTGAAGCTGCAGTACTGGAATACCTAACCAGCTCTCTAAGCCCAGCAACACCACTGCTGCACATTCTGTAGCAAAGCACGATGAACCCTGTTTCATGGATGGAGAATTTTGCTTTGCAGAGCAGTGACTGCTTAAGGAAATACAGGAAACCTGCACGGAGCAGGAAACTGAATTTAAAGTATGTTGAAGAGTCCAAATCACTGGACCAGTTTTCCTTGCAGATGGGGACAATAATAACTTCTTTCCCTGCTAATTCTGCTTGTAAATCTGTTCCAGTATTCAGTGCCAGCAATGCAAGAATAAATTGCAGTACGCTTATCTCTACAAACCATTCCTATATTCTTATGCTCCCTATCACTTCTCCTTAGAAAAAGAAACAAAGTCCTGATGAAGGTATGATGTGTAAGAGAAGTGTGTGTTAAATGCAACGGATCCTCGATCTGAGGCACATCACACACAACAGCTCATCTCCCCAGCCGGGCTGCACACACTGAGTAGCAGCAAGGCTTTTAGAGCTACAACTTCTTACCTAGAACTGTTCACTTGCTACGTGATTTATTAGGGAACTGTGATCATCTCCAACTTACACCTGAGAAGGCTGAGGTGCAGCATATTTCTCCAGCTGGTAGACTAAGGGTGAAACTGGAAAAGAAGTCAGGTCTCGTAAGTCCTACTCCTGTGCTCTATCCACAGACACTCTCAATTAATCCTACTCAGAGCTAGAAACAAATAGTTTTAAAAGAGAACCTGCTTCCTTCCTTCCCTGCAGCACCTATTTCCACGCAGTAGGAAAACCTTACATGTACATTAACAAGTATTACAGAATCACCCAATAACCCAAGCATATAAAATGCAAACCTGTGATTACATGCTCAGTTCTTCTACTATCATACAACAAAAGTGACTTGTGAGCACACAGATTTTCCTATCTAAAATGCCAGTTGTCAGCATGTACGGTACCATGTACAGTACCAGTACCAACAAGTCTGTATTTCACACGGACACACATACATATAGATGTAACTCGGTGAGTATTTTTGAATCATACGTTATCGTAACAATTAGAAGTGAATACATATCTAAAAAGTAAATCCTCCATCATACCTCAAATTTAGGTTTAATCACAATTCTTCTAAAGGTTGCTGTTCATGTTTTACCAAAATAGGTGCCATCAAGAAGTTCTGATTCCAAGTCTGATTTTTGATGATGAGCTACAGGCAAAACTAAAATTGAAACTTTATGATAGGAATTACACAAAACACCACCAAGAAATAAATTCATGGGAGTCAAAATGCCTCTCATTATATTCAGAAGGTTTGGTCTTTGAAGAAATTCGTATTAGGAAATAATTATTTCTTTGCCCACAGTAAGCTAGTGAAGCCTCTTGTTTTTATTGAGGAAGATAAAGAGTCTAAAGTTACACAATGATCCATGTGTGTAGAGAGACGGACTTAAATATCACTTCTTTTATGTGGAAATGAAAAAGAAGGGGGAAAACATGAAAAAAGAAAGGAAACTTCCAGCATTATGGAAAATGAGGCAACAGAAAACAGCAACAAATCTTACTTTACCTGAATATTATGGGAAATAAGTATTTTTATTTATTATTTTATTTATTTATTTAAATGATAAATAATACTTAATTAAAAACACTTGATTCAGAAGTGGCAGAATAATGTTATCAGAAGTCTGCTGATTTGTCCAAATGCCAATACATCACTTACACACTTCACAAAAAGCCTTACGTTTAACACTGTTGCCCACTACCCACATGACCTTCTTTGCAACAGATCAAACTAAAGGACAAAAAGTTAATTTTTTCCTTATCTTGTTTGTATTCTAGTCGATCTTGTCCTGGAACAGACTTTTCTCAGCATTAAAAAAAGGCAAGAGAGACAAGAACTTCCATCTTCCAGAGCTCCTGATGCTTGTCAGAAGCCAGCCCAGAGTCTGCAGTTTCCTTAGCAAAATGACCTCAAAGTGGGAAGAGAAAGGCAGACAAACTAGCTGGCCATAAAAAAAGCCCCAATGTCTGCATGGTGCACAGTCAGTGGATTTCAAAGGGCAGAGATCATCACAGACACTATACAGACTTACAAGAGAAAGTTATTTATAGGGATATATTTAGTCTGAAGAAAAGGAGGCTGAGGGGAGAACTTACTGCTGTCTGCAACTACTTGAAATGACGTTATAGATAGAAGATAGGGGTTTGGTCTCTTCTCACAAGGAACAAGTGATGGGAAATGGCTTCAGGTTGCTCCAGGGGGCACTTAGGTTGGACACAGGAAGAACTTCTTAATGGGAAGGGTCCTCAGGCCTTGGAACAGACTGCCCAGGGAGGGGCTTGAATCACCATCCCTGGATGTGTTTAGTTGTGGAGAGATATGAAGCCTAGGTGCAGGGCTTAGTGGTGGCCTTGGGACAGCTGAGGTAATGGCTGGAGTTGACAATCTTGAAAGTCTTTTCCACTCTAAATCATTCTATGACCTGCTTAATAAAGTCTAGTTTCTACCAGTCTTAACAGGTTATTGCAGAGAACTTATTTATCAGTGCATGAATTGCACTCAACTAAGGCAAAGCAGAACTGACGTGACAAACCCCAGCCCATGTGCTTCTAAATTAAAGCACAGTGAGAGGTAAAGCAGCCCCTCAACACCACTTTACAGCCCAACTTCTGTATGTCTCTCACCCAAAGCTGTTGTGAAAAGCAAGTGCAGACAGTTCAGACATGCAGGGAGTTAAACCATAGGTAGCACAAACAAATAGGGAAAGTCAGCGTAAGCAGTACGTTCACACACTGCTGGGAACAGACCCCACACCCGTGTGAGGTTATTCACAATTAAATCCACATCTGTGAGCAAAGTGCCTCCCTTTAAGTTTCACTGTGTTTAGTGAAGGAAATGCAGGTGATTAGCTCAGCTTCATCTTTCTGGAAATGGTGCTACTCTCCCATCTATGATGTTAATAATTTTCTAAGGTAACCCTGAAAGCTTCAAGCTTTCTAGTAATAAACCTCTCTGTGCATTTGTGTTCTTCAAAGCAAAATCCAGAACACTTTCTTTGGTGAAGATATATTTGTGACGATTAAATTAGAACCTTGTTTTTAGGTATCAAAAGATCTCCAGAAAGTAATCAAAGTTCAATTTGGTGACAGTTGCTTTTCATTTGGTTTCCAATTCATTTCATCAGCCTTAAAACTGTCTGGTTCAGCTAAATGAAATCCGCTCTGTTAGAGGTAGCTCTGAATTGAACAACCGCATTGCTTCCATCTATGTCCGTTTATTTTTTGTTGTGACACACTGCTGAAAAATTGAACTCCAATTGCTAAAGCAGTACCATCTTCACTGGCCAATTTGATTCCAACATTATTTTTAAACACATTTTTCATGCTGTTGGGCATATGAAGCCTAGCATCAGCTACAAAGACCGAGTTGCTACTTCAGCACCTATAACATAACTTTTACGTATTTATCACCTCTAGCTTCTTTTTTGTAAGTGTCCAGCACCCAGGAAGTCTTTGAAATACTGTGGCTATCTAGAACCTCAGTACTCCTAAAACAGCATGGCTCTACTGGCCAGCAATCTCAGGGTGGTGATGAGCAGAGTGAACGCATTGGGTTCCAGTGCCCTCAGGTGTCCCAGCCTTTTGCTTTTACAAGTGTTCTAATCTGACCTCAATACTGGGAGAAATGGTCACCTCTCTGGCCTATGCAGAACACTCACTGCTGAAGTGTCAACTTTCTGCTGACACTTGTCATACCAGCATGTCCCAGGAAGTGAAAATTAGGCAGAAAACCATTTTGTCACATTTGACAAGTCTCATCCAGTATGAACAGTAAGACACCAGCCAGCATTATTTTCCTGCCATAAAACTCTTCTGGGTCAGGATTACAATCCACTTAATCCCTAATTCTCTTAGTCATATTTGCAGTAGATGATGGTATTTACAGAGATCCGTGTGGACTCTTTCTCTGGTCCCTCATTATTCCCAAAGAAACTTTCTTCATTTAAAATGGGAACGAGACTCTTTATCAGCTCCTGGAAGCACAGCGCCCATCTGAAAATCTACATGGAAGATCTGCAATGCATTGAAAGCTTTAAAGAGTTGGTTTGTTTAGCTGGGTGTATCTGGCTAGAGCAACTTCTGGATTGTGACCTACAAGAAAGCCATGAGAGTGTGCAGGATAAGACATTAAAACTCAAGAAATCCAGTGATGGCTTTACTGGGCTATTTCCAAAAACTTATCAAGTGGTTCAGCAGATGTAATTACTGCTTAGCCCTGCCAAAGCTTTGAAATGTGCCCATTAATTCAGCAATTCCCAATCTGTCCATCAGTCAGTCATACTTAAAAAATATGTCTGTCACAACTTAGGTGAAGTAATCTGTTGATAATTATACAATAAGAAGGCATCTGAAATCTGAACGTAATTTTTAAACTTTCTGAAAAGTCTTAATGACAGCAAAATCAGAGTTTATTTCACGGCAGACAGGACACCGAAGATAACTGGGAATATGTCAGAATATTTGATGCCAATTTAATTAGGAACAATTAATTCCAGGAAGGTTTTTTTTTTTTAATAAGATAAAAACAGAGATGAAATATCTATTTAGGAACTCAACCATCCCTCCCAAAACATCAATTCCTTCCTTTAAAATGAGCAGAGAAAAAGTAATAGGAATAAATACAGTGTGTTCTGAAGAGCGCAGAGAAAAAGAAATAGGAATAAATATAATCAGTTCTGAAGATCCCAAATCCTATTACAGTGCTAAAGACCAGGAAAGTCTCCTTATTGTCTGTTACCTTTTGGAACCAGACTGTCCTACAACAGCCCTTCCAGTCACAACAAAATCTCAGTTACAATCAGGTGCTCAAAGACTCATTAACAGCAGAAAACCTGATCTACAACAGTCCTGGCTGTTCAGTCCTTCAACTGACACACATACAAATGCTGATGCCTACTAAAACATCTTAGACCAACACTGAGGAACTTCTGGCAGCAATAACAAAAACATTTCAGCTAAATAATCTTTTGTGAACAACTGCTAATCGTGGATGGCCTCCTCCTCAAGTAACTAATATTATAAAAAGGTGGAAAATATTAGAAAGCAAATTAAAAGATGCAAGAAAAAAAGAAAGAAAATACAGAGACACCCACAAACTGCTCCAAGTGGTCCTACCTTCATTTAAACTCAAACTACCTGACATGCCTCAACGGGCAGCTGATTCAATTTATAGCATCAAAGCACCCCATTAAAGTTAGATTTAGCAAGATGAAACATCATATTTATAGTGAGTTAGATATAAAATTATCATCATTTTAATAAACTAGCTCTTCACAAAATTAGCTACCTGTACCCAATTCTCCTCTTTCGCTGATTTAGCCATGCAGAAATACTAATCAAGAGTTGCTTCTTGGCTAGGAAGGAATGCAACATGCTGGAGAAAAGCTCTGATCATCAGTAATAAACGAAGCCTTTGCTTCTTTGTTACCTGATGGTTAACCATGTGATAACATGCCTTCACATACTCATTGGGAAGGAAGACCCTGACAGCTTACAGAATGTGCTCCTGATAAAACAGGGTTTACAGAATCTGCCCAGATAATTATTTCAACAGACAAGACATTGATGAACTCAGAGGGGACAACTTTGAAATGTCCAATAGTATTTTCAAATGCAACTGCAGCATTATGGCTCCTTGTTCATGATTGCCCTGATGTCTCCTGCACTGCGAATGGTTAGCTTTAATGTTTTTAGTAGTAAGTGCATGACTTTTATCACTATTTTATTTTTCTATACAAAAATAAGAACACTACACTGGAACATGGAATCTCTCCTGGTTGAGAATCATCAACAAAAAATTACCTTGATTTCTACTGCAGGACCAAAGTCTGTCTTCAGAAATGTGTGTGTTTCATGGAGAGAAATAAGGTCAAATTTCTGGTCTGTCATGTTTTTATTACTGTTGATGATGCACAAGCCAGAAATAAAACAGCTTAACTTTCAGATCCTGAGCAAAGTCTGCAGGGCTGCCTGCCAGAAAGGATAAAACATACATCCCTATAAACCCAACAACTGCAGCCAACAAGCAAGGAACAAGGACTCTTCTTCCAGTGATGACAATTATTGACACCTTCGGTCATCACAACCCAAGTGATTTTTTTGCCTTGTGTTTTTCTAATTACTTTCCGATATTTAACAATTTACTGAACAACCACTGAGATACATGCACTGAGTATTTTTACTGTGACTTTAACCAGTCAGATACAGTTAAGTTTAATTTTGAGAGGCTTTGAGAAGGTCTTGACATCCAGAGCAGACAAGTAATGCTACAGTACAAAATCAGATCATTCAAGTTTAAACAACTTATCATATATTTTTTCTTTGAAATTATTATTATGAACAGCTCAAGTTAAAGATTGTAATCTTCCAAGTTAATCTGTAGTGATGTAAATGAATTATGTATTTATATTATTTTCAAAAACTTGCAATAGTGGAAGAACCTTGTAAAATACAAAGTATGTCTTGAAGGAATTAAATAGAGCCTAAGGCACTTTGTACAAACGCATTTGGACACCTTCCAAACCCTTGCCAACCACCTGAAGCATCTAGTCGGAAGTCAATGACAGTGGAGATTCAAACAGAGAATAAGAGGTTGCAACAGTGCTGAATGGCTGCAGAAACTCTCCAGCAAGACTTACAGTCCCAAGTCCCAGTTTCCATGAAGGACCAGTAAGTGCAGACACTCTCACAGTTGCAACAGGTTGTGTCAGTACGGGAACATTGGCAAGGTATAAACTAATTCTGAAGATGCACCATTTTTTACACATGGCATTTGATTCCTTGCACTAAGTTATTACTGACTTCCAAAAAATTTAGAATGCTGCCAAATCCAGGAAAGCCAGTGAGTAAATCTAATTCACGTAAAAGTTCTGCGGTGAAACCTACGGTGTTTTATTTAATGCCAGGCTAAAAATACACGCAAAACTGTTTTCAACTATGTTAGCAGCCAACTCTGTCCTTCTTTTAAAATTCACTTTCAATTTTGCTTGCAGCAATAGCTGAATATACATGTACCAAAGCACTTGGAGGGCTTATGTGTTCAATCTGTCTTTGATTTTTCAGAATATTTTTCAATTCAGCAACCCTAACCATTAGGTGCTCAACTAATCTCTTTCTTAATGCAATTCTGCAAAATTAGTATCAGCAGGAGCTTTGCATTAGCTTCTCTAAGGAACGGGATCAAACCCCTAGAAAAGAGTAGCAGCGCTAAAGTAACCACTCTAGAAAATCCATCCTAAATTCTTTCATGTGTAAAGAAGATGCCATCAAATTAGTGTTTCTTTCTGAGGTATGTGAATCCATAAATAACAAACATTATTAAAACATTAATACCAGCTAATGTGAAAATACTTCTTCAGAAGACAAAAGTGAGAGGTTTCAGCAACAAAGTATAATAGTGCGGTACCAAGCTCAACTAAGCTTGAGGATTTGGACAAGATTCATTTCTGCTTGTGGTCTAAGTATGCACTACCTTGATTATAATTTAAAAAAATATTGACAGCTTGCCTTCTCATACCAATGCCTGGTAACAAATTCCAAATGTTTTGTCACATTTCTTGTGAGCAATGCCATCTGCCAGAGGTGGCATTTCATGGCTGTTTACCCTGACTCCCTCCAAGAATTCATCTGCCACTATCTAATGCTGCCTGAATAAAAGGGATTAAGACTCTGATGCAACAGAGACTATTGATAATTTGGTATAATTGGGAAGAAATGAAGATAAATGAGGTTGAGGATGGAGAGGCAATTAGTTGAGCTGCCTGTACAGCTGTGTTCTCGGCCCAGCTCCCCTGGCCTTTTCTTTGGTGAGGTATGTGCAAATTAAACATAATGACAAATACACTCTTCCCAAAGCTCTTCAGTTTGGGAAGCTTGAAGATAGAATTTTCACCTCTGAGATTCTAGGCGGTATTTGGTTTAAAAAAAGAAAAAACATAACCAAGAAGAGAGTCACAGCTGAGAGTTTTAAAGAGCAACACACTCTGTGCCCGTATGGACATGGCACAGAGTCCATTATTTCCAAAGACAATCCTGGGGATGGCAGTGGAGCTCAATACTGGTGTTGGTCTAGTCATCTTGACCAGGACGATGGCCTCCGCTTCCCTCAGTGCCACAAAGAGCCTTGGTTGTTCCACAATTCCATACGTCTTTGACACCGGTATGTGGTGCCATGCTGTAAATATATTTTATCCATCCAAGTGGTCAAAGAACAACCCCAGAACATGACCTTGTGAAAATACGGAACTCTTAAAGTTCAGCTCCACATTTTGCAGATGGATCTCTAATAAACCGAGTGTATTGGTTTTTAAAAATCTTAAGTGAAAACTTTAAAAACTTTAAGTGAATTGTCTACAATACTCATTCTACTCTAAGAAAGATCTTAGAAGTGATAGATTTTCAGCCATAAATATAATATGAAGACAGCTGCCCAGCTATAAGCCTTATTTCAAAGCTATATATTATTCAGGTGAGGCCAAGTAATCAAGCTGGCATACCTGAATAGGTATTTAAATCCAAAGTGAACATGGTCAGACTACAAATCCCCAAATTAGAAGGCAGAAATCTGCAGTTTGATTTGTACTTCTCCTTTCAAATATATTAGGACACATCCATGGCAAACATCTGAAAACATGCACATGGAGGGTTTAACACAAACACAAACAATACACTTCTCAAAGGAACTGCCACTGTGTGTTTCATGAAAGACTCTAACAGAGTTTTCCATAAATTTTAATAATTTAAGTTCCCTTTGGGAAAGAAAACCAGTAACTGGAGAGGCAGCTTTGGCTTACAGACTCATTTGCCAAACTACCCAGCACGCGGACACTTTCTGCTTTCACATACAGGTGACTCTATCTGAATAAGGTCTTAGAGGAAAGACTTCATAAAATGACACTTTTCCCTGTATCCACATTGTCTTTAAAAAGTTATTTTGTGGATTACTCAAACATCACTCCTTAGATAAAGACAAACTCCAGATCCTAGGCATAGGAGGGTTTATGGTAAATTTGAAAAGACAAGTATTAAATGTCTTAAAAACCCACCAGTTGTTTGGTAACGTGAATTTTCAACATGGTTGGTTTGTACTGCACATCATGTTCTCTTTGCAAACATTGGAAATGATCCCATTTCAAAGTCACACAACTACGCACAATGTCTCCTCATTTTTTGAATACACAAAACCCTTCTCAGTCTCAACATTGCTTTCTGCTACACAGAGGTCAACCAACATTTCTTCAATATGCTTTCTCCCTTTCGATTAGATTTCTAAGGAAAATTAAAAAATACTTCACCTTTTATGAGACAAATGTGCCAGGGGAAAAAAGCAAACAAACTAGTTAATATTTAAGCTTAAATCTGCCATGCTTTGCCAAAAATTTGTCTACGGTAACTCTTTCTTTATACCACAGAAACTTGTAATGTAGAGTTCAGAACAGTCACTTTTAGTCTGCAATATTCAAGGTGCATATATTATACCTCTCATTGTTGACTGAAACCCTCATTTTATTATCATTGCAAACAAGCAAAATTACTTGCTGCCCATCTCCTAGCTTTACACTCTGCCCAAGTAACTAAGTTCATCTTTAATCCTGTCACTGACTGTCCACAGCACACTGAGCAGGGCTTCTGCTTTGGCTTTCCACTGGGGACAAACACCTGTGTCCCAGCTGGGGACATGCAGTGGCTCCCTCTCACCCTGCTGCACATCCCCACAGCTGCAGTACAGCTCCACCTTCTTGCCCACCACCCCTAGGGCTGGCAACCTCCAGCTCCTCAGAACATAAGTGCTCTCAAACAAAGCCCCAGTCCACGTCTCTGTGGGTGCTCCTGATGCATCCTAGCACTGCTCAACTCAGCAAGTGCCTTTTACTTTTCATGTAAGCAAACTGTTGCCTTATCTCTTTACACTTCTGTGTGGCCCTTGTCCTTCACCCATAGCCATGGCCTTAGGTGCCACTCAAAGAACCGATGGCTGGCTGAGGGGTCACGGCTTTAGCCAGCCAGGAGAGAAACAGCAAGGTACTTTCAGAAACCACAATGCAGTGGGGACACAGACATTTAGACACTGGTCCACTTAAGCACAGGCAAAAGGAGAAAAAGGATCAAAACTGTTTCCCTGCCAGAAAACAAAGGCAAGGCAATGACAGAACAGAAAAAACCTTCATGAAAAATTGTATACCAGTATGAAAAGGACAGAGACAGAGCTGAAAATAAAATACAGTGTTTTCCATGCCCATTTGCTTGCCTTTCCCACTGTTCCATTAAAGCATTTCCCCAAGTGCCTCTTCTTTTACCTGCCTTTTCATACAGCCCTTCCTCAGAGGTGGGTGCTAATTCTCTTTACACCAAAATCCCATCCCTGAATTGTAAAATGTGACAGACTCACGATGACTGCAAGGGCTTAAGTGAAGCCAATCCTAAGAAAATACAGCATGTTTTTATAGAATCCCTTCTCCCTTGGCAATTACAGCTGTGGTACAAGGCTAAATATGAGTTCTGTGCTACCTCTACCTCAGACATATCCAATTTGAGTATAAAAGTATGCAATAAACAACAGCCTTTTCACTCCTAGAGCTGTTTCTCTATTTACTCCTACATTACTTTCAAATGATTGCTCATTTCCCTATTTTATAGCAGCATTATATAGAATTTCTAAGGCTAAACCAACAATGTTATTCAAAAGGTAACTGTAACTTCTCAAAAGTGAACCTGCAGAGCAGAAAAAAAGCATTTCATAAAACAGTATCTTAGCTTACTAAGATAGTCTCATGTAGCTCATCTGCACGCTTCAGGTAAGCTTGTCACAGAAACACTGCTGAACGATCTACATCAGAAAAACAGAACATGGGAAAAGCAGGTAGTGCTGGTAAAGAGCCACCTGAAAACCACAGGAAATTCCTAATGGAAAAAAGAAAAGGATATTTTTTTCTGAATAAACACTACCCCAGTCTAGAAAGTTGCCTTGGAAAGATGTAATTTGTGGCTTCCTGTGGGGTATTTGCACAACAGAGTTAACACATGGCTCTACCTGATGATCGAGGATAATGGCCACGGATTTCAACGCTTTTCAGAGCTCCCTGGTATATGCTGAGAACAACAATATCAAAAGGTTTCTCTCTCCAGCTCTGCTGGTGTCAAGGTTAATGAGCTAAAACTTGTTAAATTGATATTACCAAACTAATGACTTTTTTATGGTATACTGCATGGACTTTAACAGACAGGCTAATGTAGAAGAGCGCTGGTCTTAATTGAATTAGAAGTTACTGCATGACACAACTAAGGTAACTCTAAATGGAGAAGCTAGGAGGCAGCTGTCTATCTGGACCACACTGCTGCAACACAATTTATGTGCTGCCACATATATATTTTAGATTTCAATTTTGATCCCTGTAACTTCAAATCTATCATTTCAAAAATACTTAAATAACACGAGCAATGCTTTAAAATATTTGTACATCACCTACCCCATAGGGTTGGTGGACTTGGCAGTGCTGGGTTAATGACTGGATTCTAAGATTTTAAAGGTTATTTCCAACCTAAAGGATTCTATGATTCATATGCTAAGACAGAGGGAAAATAAATGCCTGGTGTCTACATCCAAAATAGATGAACAAACAGCAGGGAAAAACAGGGGGGGGAGAGGGAGTAGGATATTTAATGAATCATATTAAAAGGGTAGGAGCTTATGAAAACTAAATAGCATTTGTAGATGATTAAATTTTGAAGGTAAGATGTTGTGTAACTGCACCACCCATTTATTTCAGTGCTGTAACTGCATCTAATAAATAAAAATACTTTTTTTTAAAGCCAAAGTAGAAAATTTACTGCTATCCAATGACTTGGATCTTCCATTTACAGAGTACAGAGGCAGCGTTTGGGCTGAAATTATTCAAGGCAGTCTCAAGAAAGAAGAGCTGCTAGTCACATAGAAAATCAGTATCAGTCGCTAGCAATAGGGCAATGCAAACAGTTCCTACACAGACAAAATCACCAAGCTGAAATTCAGAGAGGCTCATTAGAGATTATCACCCTCAATGGAAGATACCTGAAAGTTTCATGCAAATACCCTTTTTTTCAGATAGTATTTTTCCATTAAAGTCCAATCTCTGGCTAAAGCAGAAATGTTATTTAGCACATGGTATATATGCAGATACATTTGTTATTTAGAAAAGATGAAATGAAAAATCTGAGTGATGCTGCCTATTCCAGTGTTTGCTGAAGGACTCTTCTCCTGTATCTGGGCTTCTACAGAGAAAGGGAATAAAGCTGAAACTAACTTCCAAAAAAAAAAACAACCCAAACTACTTTGTCAAAATTTAAGAAAAATTGAAGAGGGAGGATACTTCTCAAGGATTAAATGCCAAAACTGCTCTCACCTCAAATTCTGAGAGAACAGTCAATGAGAAAACAGATCCATAGGAACTTCCAAGACACTTCTTCCTACTACCCTTTCAATTTCCATGTGAAATACGAGAAGTAACTCACAATTTAACTAACATTACATGTCTTACAGGAAAATGCAATCTCTCTTCTCCCGTGTCCTCAGTAACTGAATATACAGCTCTTATACAGGTCTGCTGAAGTTTCACCAGTCCTAAAGGTTCACTTGTCTCCATCTTTAACCAGCAACCTGAGCATCTTCATCGAAAGAAGCATCTCTTGTTAGTTTTTATATTGTACAAACGTAGAAGAGATACAAACCTCCTCAATTTCCTAGGCTTTAAATGTCGATGCATGTCTGATCTCAAAGGCAAGCTCAATACTTCTGTCTTGTCTTGGTGATAAAGTCCATGAATATATAATGAGAGTGGAACAACTCTGTTACTGATTAAATGTCAAAAAGGTTTTATTGTCAAATACACTGTAAATACAGAAGATATACAACAAAGAGTATTAATTGCAGATGGCTCTCTACAGCTTAAAAAATGCACATAATCTAAACAGGATATGTTGATTCTCGGTTTCAGCTATCAATTTTAATTTTCCTTCAGAACGTATCACCAGTCAACCCGCAAAGATAGAAGCAACTATAAAATGGTCAAACTCAACTGAATAAAATGTTTCACTCTCAAGGGCAGATGTTAGAGACACAAGCAGACTGAGCAGAATTAACCAATCTACTCCAAACTTTGTATCTTGATTAGAACTTAGCCAAACCTTTCTGAACATTTAAGAGATAGAGTGAAAATGTGGTACAAGAGGGATGAAAGACTGGAACTGCCACCCTCACAAATTGAAAATGGGGTTTGACTGCCTGTGTAGGCAGCTCTTCTGCCAAAAAAAAAAAAAAAAGAAAATAAAAAAATAGTGGTATCTAGCAGCTACAGTAGATTGCACGTGAACACAGAGCAGCAGTGTCCTGCTTCCAGGAAACTCCAGGAGAGTAAGTTTCACACATTTGTGAATAGCTGTGGAAATTATCTACAACTGGTAAAAATTCTTCCTATCCTGTTTTACATGGCTACACTGAGCACTGATACAGCCTTGACTGAAGTGTTGCATTGGTCTAGGAAGGAGCAGGATATGAATCACCTGGAGAGAGGCCAGAAGAGTCCAGAGACTGGAAAGTCATCAGCATGAGGCATGTTCAAAGGATCAGGTTGGTTTAATGTAGGGTAGGGAAGACAGACAGGAGACTCACTAACAGTCTTCACTAGATAAAAGACATGTTCAGTAATAAAAAAGGAGTAATTTGTTCTCTGCAGCTACAGCAGTGGAAACAAGAAGCAGCAAGAAAAGACCAAACTAAGGCAGAGTTAGGTTAAACATTAGAAAAAACAGTCATGATGAATAAACCTTTTAAAATTTAAGCAGGACAACTATCTGTCAGACATGACACTGACAGGGTCCTTGCTTCCCTGTGAGCATGCACAGGAAATTAAGCCTGAAAGTTGAGCTTTCCTGATACTAAATGCTGCAAAATGCAACACACAGACTAGATCCAGAGGCAGACCCAAAGTGCAGGCAGATCAACCTCTTCTGAGCTTGTCCTGCCATCTCCAAACTACACCTTCTGCTTGATCTTGCTATAATACCACAGAATCATAGAATCATTTATGTGGAAAAGATCTTTAAGATCATTAAGTCCAATCATTAATCCAAGGCTGCTGCTAAACCCTCTCCCTAAGCTGGAGAGCTACACAACCTTTAAACACATCTCACTTTGTGGGATGATTATCCTGCATTACAATCTCTTCTTCAGCTCAAAGAAAAGGCTCCAGTAAAACCTTACCTACTCTTCTCCTGAAGATCACAGTTTGAGAAGATACGGCTGTTCTAAGGCCATTAGGTATACGCCTGCTGTGGTGCCCACAGTGAAGCAGGTATCTGCCAAAAACAAAAACTCAAACTGGCCATCCTAAAATACCAGTGAATACTTGCCAGATGACGCAACATCAGCTGCATTAATACATTAAGATGGCATTTGTGACATGGACTAAAAAGCCACTACTCCCCCGTTAGCTCAGGGACAAATAAGTAGCTTCAATTATATGGTGCCAACAAGATTTTCTCCTCCATGACTATATGGATGGGGTTTTCACATTCTTCAGTGATCTTATTAATTCAAATTGCACTTCTAAGAAATTAAGAGTTTCATTTTTGAAAAAGTTGTCACAGTCATGGAAATTAAGGATTTCAAACAGGCCCTGGTGATAACGGTACGTTTACTGAGTCTGAGACAACACTGCTACATTTTCATAATTCAGTGGAATGATCTGATAAATCACAGCTTCTGTATACAGTTCGGGGTTGATTTAAAAAAGAAAAAGGAGCTAAAAACACAGACTACCCACCTGTACCTATTTTTAATTTGGTAATGACTGTACTTGCTAAAATTCTACCAAAATGTCACTCACAGCTTTGGATTCCAGCTTTTTTAAGCAGAATATGGAGCAGAAAGCATAACCTATTATGCAAAACTGTCAGATGGTTACTTTTAAATTCACAGAAGTAAATGCATAATCCTGATTTTCTTATGGATCCAAAATTTAATAAAGGGAAACAAAACCTGAATGCCACTACTCGAGAGAGTCATTCCATAAAAAGTAGTGAGGCTGTGATCGGTGCGTGTCCTGTTTACTCCTATAGTCCCTACTCCAGAACTAAGGGATGCCTTTTACTTCAGGGGTGCAAGAGCAAAGGCAGAATGACTTGAGACCACTGTGACTTCTGTCTCATCAAATTCACAAATCAGCCAGACATTTAACAGCACCAACTGTTGCAAGTAAAACTGCTACCAAATCTCAGCTGCAAAAATGTCAGCTCAGGGCACCCTGAAAAATCTAGTCCTGAATCCTTAAGTAAACCCCCACATTATTAATATGAGTTTGGGGTTTTGGTTTTTTTTAGTTTAATGCTATTCTTTTAAGTGAGAAAATATTCCAAATACTCGCCTCACAAACATTTCTTAACTCAAACAGAAATTAACTGTATTTTAGGGGACTTTTTTAAAAAAAATCTGATTAATATTGTAATTCATGAGACTCCTGCTGTCGGCAGCTGTATCACTGTCAGTGACATCCTTTGGGGGACTCTCAGCATGTGGCCTACATCAAAGGTAATGTGCCAGTTTTCATCCTAACTTATATACGCCTTAACAAGAGAAAGAATGTTCCAGACTTTGTAATGTAATTAAAATATTAAAGTAGTTTTTATTGTCAAGATATCATTAATGTGAGACTAAGCTGACTCACTATTAACAAAGGCAGGTACCACTAATATTTGCTTTTTCCTAAGGTAGTGGAATTCTTTTAATTACTGGATTCCTTACATCCCGGATTGGAAAACTTAAACACATCCTAACACATCACAGTGGTAAAAACCCACGTTACTTTGTGCAAAATGATACAAAATTTTGTTGGATATCCCCCTCACACACAAAAAAAAATCGCAACAAAAACTACGCTTTTGAAATACAGTCAAATACCTCACTCTTCTTGTTCTCTGGCAGGAAAAAAAGAGGGTTTGCTCTTTCTTCTTTGGGGAGAATCTGCAAACCCCTAAGTGTGACATCACTAAGTGTAGCATCTCTGGCAAACCCACCTGCCAGACAGAGGTCATCTGAACACCAGCTGATGGCTCCTGCTCTCAGGAGAAGCAGGAGCTCCTGCTTCTGTTTTTCCTTTTATCCAACAATGGTTTAGAGTGAAATACAAAATGCACTTCAGAGAGGTTGATCTGGACATGGTTTTGATTTTCCTTGATTTCCCCTTGAAGCATCAAGACCAGAAAAGCAGGGATGCCCAGAGACACCTAGAGCAGCCTGCAGAGAGCAGCTCAGCTTCCTAAAGCAAGGACACTGCGCCTCACTCACATCACAACCTCCAGCACTGACAGAAGTCTACTAAAATAACTGCACTGGAAAGATTTTTCTTTTAAGTGCAATGAATCTCATCTGTACTGGTCTTAATACAAATTTATACCAAATGTATACCAAAACTGGGCACAATTCTAAGTATCGCTCCCTGCAGAGCACGGTGGGCCTTCCTGTGCCTTGTGGAGAAACACAAGCTCTCACCTTAATGATGGAGACTTGTGAGTGACCTGCTTTCCTTCGGCAGGTTGATACTGAGCATGAATATCTGATGCTACTAACAAATGTGAAAATTATAACCCAATGAAAAAAACGTAGCCTTGGCACTACAGTGGCCAAAATGATTTATGACATCAAGTCACAGTGAAGACACCTAATGCTCTGAGGGGACTGTGTGAGTGAGTTCAGCCTGCACTCACATGTTCAGTGTCTACTCCTAATTACTTCATTTATGACTGTAAAAGTGTTATAACAGACAAAATTAATTATTTTGAATAATCCTTCTGAAATAATATACACATTCTAATTGTCTGCACCTTGTCATTAATTAAAGTTCCCTACCTTTAGGTGCACTAATTCAAAGATTGTAACAGTGACAAAGCAACAACTACAAGAAGACTGTTTACTAAAATGAAAAATAAAGTTTAATGGTTAATGTACTATTGCAATATTCTTACAGTGGTGCTAAAATGTTTTCATTTCAGTTTTTACTTGACATTATTTTCCTACTCTTTAAAATCAATCTCTTTGTTCCTGGAACACATTTCCTGTCAATAAAATGAAAAATGATATAGATTTAAGAGGATAGTGGTCTCAGCGTAGCATCTCTCATATTATTATTCCAGTATCATCTGTTACAAAGTAAGACCAATTCCCACATCTAATTACAAACAGGATTTCAGAGTCATTAAACAAAATACATTTCCATTAGTGCTGCTGTAAGAAGATAGGGGAAAAAAAATTAAGATTAGTTCATGCTGCACCTCTGTTTTTCAGGCTTTGAAGATTTAGACCTCTGCACTCCAAGACTATAAATTTGTAAAGGATCTGGAAGGTGACAGACATGTGAAAGCTCTTGATTCTATGCAGTTTAACTGCATTATTTGCATTTTGTCATTAGTTTATTTTACACCGCACTTTGTTCCGATAGCAGATAGGGCAACAATTTAGAGAGCTTGTTGACACTCACACCATGAACACCCACAGGTATTGTATTTGGCACTAGGAAAGGAGTTTTTTAATAGACATGAATCTTGATTTTTCTATATTAAATTTGTTCCAGCAAAAGTTAGAAATCATTGTACAGATTTCTGCCTTCGTGGAAAAAATCCTGCACTTTATGCTCTGAAAAAAAAAAGGAAAAGCAGTTCTCTGACTTCAAATATGCCATCAGCCAAAATCTACTGAGGAAGCAGATTGTGTGAAATGTTAAATGCTGAAATATAAACTTACAGGTATATATATTCTCCATTCATAAACATTTACCAGCAAGTAATTGTCATGAATCCATTTAAAATATACCCCTGAGAATAACTCACTCACAAAGCTTCAAAGCAGAACTCAGATATTTAATAAGAACATTTTAAAAGTATCTAAAATATCTAAGATTTGCTTGATCTTTAAAATAGTTTACATAAAATTATGACCATGTCATAATCTATTAACATAATCATGTGTAACACAAGCAAAAAAAAAAAAAAAACAACCATGAAATTCCTCTCAAAAAATAAAAAAAGGTGCTTCAGAAGAGAGGAAAGCAGAGTTCTATATAGTTTTAAAACTATAGCTAGAAGTACTCCATACATCTAGAGTTGCGTGTCAATCAGTCAAAATATGCAAATATTAGCTGATGAATCAACATTTAAGTGTGAATCATACACATTTACTAGAGTATTTACATTCATATTTAAATGAATAAGAATACTTTGTAAAAAGACAGTTCAAGTACTCAGATGCATTCAGTGGGGAGAATCTATCTAAAATGGGACCTTAAAATACTCTGCAGGTAAGAAGAATGCTTGTTTTTACATTCCACTGAAAGTGTGGTTCACTAAAGTACCCTGGAAATCTTGGTATTCAGTCCTGCCCAGGGCTGGGGTAATACAGGAGGAACTACACACTGGTAATCAAAAAATCTGCCAAATTTGCTAAAAAAACCCAAACCCCAATGTGGTCGTCTCCAACCTTCACACTTAGGATAACTGAGAGGGCTCATGAAAGTCATCACCATTAGGAAGAAACAGAAGAGAATGGAACAGAACACAAATCACATAAAACTCAACCAAACAAGGGAATTCATTGCTCTCTTATCATTCAGGACATTTTCCAGCCAGGACCAATGGGGTAAAGCTTTTAAAAGCCTCTGTTATTCAAAATATCTTGGCTCTTCAATCCATTTCCGTTGAAAAATAAAACTTAAAATTTCTTAGCTATCACTTGCAACTCGGTTCAAGAAACTTCCAAGAAACCAAATCTTCAAGCTTAATTATGAGAGCACATGTTTAAAAGTCATGTAGATCTGGACAGGGACAGAGTTTAGCAGTGGCCTTGGGACAGTTGGACTCAATGATCTTGAAGGTCTTTTCCAACCAAAATTACTCTATGATCCTGAAAGCCACTGAGTTTCACCACTACATGAATATTCTTAAAGTCACTGCTTGTCCTCACAGCCCATCACCTACGGAGCCATACCTGCCTCCACTACATAGAGCAGCCTCAGAACAGACTTCAGCATCCTGCTCCCTCATCTCTGCATTATGAATTAGCCCCAACAGATCACAGTATCCCAGCCTGATGGGCTGAACAGGAGCTGTGAAGTGCTCTGAACATTGAATTTCTGAATTTCTGAATTCTGAACTCTGAATTTCTGATCTCCAGAAGATATCTCTCGAGCTGTATCTCTGCATGACACTGATCATCTCCTCCCAGCCAACACCATCTGCACTGTCATGGCGAAAAGGCACATCAAAACTGTCATCCTCTTCCCCACCCATCCAAGTGACCCCATGCTCGACCCATTTGTGTTCAGTGTCAGCGGAGCAGCAACTCACTGCGTATCTCCACTCAGCAAACTGAGAGGTCCACTGTGCCACTACTCAACTTCCAGTGTGACACACCACTGTCTTCACACCACGCCAACGAATTAGCTCAGGGGTTATCAATTTGTAGGATGAAATGGTTTAATGTATTTGCTAGAGCTGGCGTCAAACAACCCTGGCTTTTACATGAGAAAAAATGCAACAAATTTAAGTCTCTCTTACCTCAAGACAATGTGTATTCCTGCTGGCAAAAGGACAATTAAAGTTAATTAAATGTATTCTTCACTAGCTTTTCAATTGATTCAAGAAATATTAATAGTAGTTTTGACTGCTTATAATTTTCAAGTGGCACAAATGCTTTGTGTGGTTTAAATAAAATTATCATCCTTGAAACAATAACTGTCTGCTCATGCAACACAACAGTACTTGCTTTAAAAACAGGAAAAATTACTGCACCAAGGCTGCATGGCACTCAGGGCTTTAAAAACAGTAAAAATCTGTTCTCTGGTCCTGTCATTTTTACTCTTACAATAAAATAACAGCCTCGGCATCCTGCTTTTTAGAATAAAAGACCTACCTCTTTTGACTTTTCAAGCACTTAGAAATTTTAAAAGAGAAAAACTGAAAAATGCTGACCGTGTAATAGCTGGGTATTCATGGTGGGTGGAGAACATGAAAGGTTACAATATGGATCTGTGCCTACGCGTTTCTTTTCAACTTGAGCAGCATCCTCCTGCTTCTGCTAACTCGGCAATCATACAGCTGACAGATTTCTGGGTTTTCTAAATAATGCATGGGATTTTCTTTTAACATGTCAGTGCAAAAGTATCAATTCTGCCCCTGTGTCGTTTGTGATGCTGATTTTCCTTGACAGCATTCCATTAAACCAATGAGTTTTTTCCCTCCTGATGGTTCCTTAAATATTCCTCTGAGTGATGTATTTGTGGTTTTTTAAACAGATTGTGAAGGATGTTTGCATTTATGAGCAAACGGCATGGCAGGTACTGAAGAGAAAAAAGGATAAAAAGATAACACTTTCCTGTTTTTTTCTCTCTTATGAAGAGCTTTTTCTCTGATCCTCATATGCCAAAAGGCAGGGTGTTTCTCGTTTCTTTTCTGCCTAGCTTAGCTCCTTGTCTGGAAATTAAGCAACAAGCCTCTACATACAGAATAACATTTTGACTTCCTAAGGAAATACCACTGAAACACTTAGTACTGTTTGATACCTCTCCTGGGAAAGCAAAACACATTTATTAAATCATGCATGCTACCTCCAAAAGACAACAGAAGGAAATAACTGCTTTAGTCCTTTATTCTCTACCTGTGCTGAGGTTTTGCACAAACAGGTATCCTCATGGATTGCCCTGCACTGATCCTTCTTGCAGCTTCAGGGATGCTCAGGTAGTACCACTAGACCTGGCAATCTACCCATCACATTCCAGTGTCATCACACACTATTAAAAAAAAAATCTCTGATTTCAAATAAGTTTCCTATTTTCCTGGGCAACTCTATGCTTATTTCCAGAATACACTTCACCTAGTTTTAGTAGTATAGAATAGAATAGACTAGAATAGAATAGACTAGAATAGAATAGACTAGAATCATCAGGGATCGGAAGGGACCTCGAAACATCATCCAGTCCAAACCCCCTGCCACAGCAGGATCACCCAGACCAGCTCCAGGTGGGTTTCAAACGTCTCCAGAAAAGGAGATTTCACAAACACCCCAGGCAGCCCCCTCCAGGGCCCTATCACCTTCCCTGGGAAGAAGTTACAGAATTGATCAGGGTTGGAAGGGACCACAAGATCACCCAGTTCCAACGCCCCTGCCATGGGCAGGGACACCCCACCCTAGAGTAGGCTGGCCAGAGCCTCATCCAGTCCAGACATAAACACCTCCAGGGATGGGACCCCAACCACCTCCCTGGGCAACCCATTCCAGGCTCTCACCACTCTCACGGTGAAGACCTTCCTCCTCACATCAAGATTAGTATTATGTGACGATGAAACAGATGATTTTATAAACAACTATGTGCCAGCAGAGAGGTTTAGTTTTGTTTGTCTCATTTCTACAGGAGCTTGTGGCTGGGCTTTGAGGGACCTGCCCACACATCCAGCAAACCTGCTGTCGGCTCCAGAGTCTTGATCTTACTCATATTACAGAGTATGAAAGGGCCCATCATTCCTGGCATGTGCTATCAGTCATGCTTTACAGCACAGTTTGCCTTAGAATCATAGAACAGTTTAGGCTGGAAAAGATCTTCAAGATCACTGAGTCCAACCATTAACCCAACTGTCCCAAGGCCACTGCTAAACTCTGTCCCTAAGCTCCAGATCTTCACGACTGTGAAACACGTCCAGGGATGGCAATTCAACCCTGCCCTGGGCGGCATGTTCCAAGGCCTGAGGACCCTTTCAACGAAGGAACTTCTCACAATGTTTAACATAAACTTCCTCTGGAGCAACTTGAGGCCATTGTCACTTGTACTTACCACTTGCTCCTGTGAGAAAAGACCAACACCCACCTCTCTACAATCACCTCAGGCTGTCGCATACAGCAACAAGTTCTCTCCACAGACTCCTCTTCTTCAGACTAACCAGCTGCAACTCCCTCAGCCTCAACTCACAAGGTCTGTTTTCCAAACCCTTCACCAGCCTTGTGCCCATCTCTGTACCCACTCTAGCACATCAATGTTTTTCTTGTCTTGATGTACCCAAAACTGACCCCAGTACTTGAGGTGTGGTCTTGCCAGTGCTGAGTACAGGGGAGCAGTTTCACCCCTACTCCTGCTATGAAACCTTCTGCACTCAAGGCAACACCCTGATGTGAATGCTGTGATCAACAAACATCCCTTCTCCAAGGACTCACATGGGCAGCCAGAGAGGAGTAACAGGATTATAGAAAGTAACTGATGGCGACAGGGAATTTGAGGTTTCAGAGGGATCCATTTCTCCCACTTCCCCACGTTCCCAAACTTTACATTCAACCATCTTTCCCAGGTCCCACATGAAGATGGAGACAGACACTATGCCACAAGGAAGAGCTAGCTCAGATCAACCGGACTATGGGGCCAAAGAACCTATAGTGCTAGATTAAATAGGAGATTTTTCAACTGCCTGAGAAGTTTGCTTCAACACTTCATATGATGAGTAGGAAGGTGCAAAAAAATCTTTCTCTTCTGCAAAGAGAGTGGAAGGAGGACACTAATATTCAAGTGTATGACAACACTCTTCACAGCGCTGCAGGCTAATGCATTACCTCAATTAAAAAAGGCATGCAAATACACTTATTTGGTACTCTTTTCCCCACAGTTTCAGTATTATCTCTCGCAACTTTTTTAAGTAAGTTACTTAGAACATTCCATCACTAAACGCCATGACATCGATATCACAGGAAGAAGGTGGGTAGGACCTGACGGCAAAAACCTGGACTAGAAGCAGGAAAATGAGTGGCAAATTTACTCACCACCTCTTCAGGCACACATGTAAGATTCAATTTCATGCCTGCTATTTTCCAGAGGATAATAATCTGAGGAATTACAGTGAGGAATCCTGAGAGTTCAGATTTTAAATCAAAGCATTCTAATGTGAAATATTTAGTGGTGGTGTATCTTAAACCAACCAAAGGAAATCAATGTGTTTTATTAAAGTAAAAAGGCAGCAATCTCTATAGCTGTTTTTTTAAGCAAAACTACAGCTCTTCAAGTCTTTGTTACAGTAAGAACAAAAGAAAAAAATAAAAAGCAAAGGAAGCAAAAGGTCCTCAGCTCTGTGTAACTATATTTCTCATTTGACAGCTACAATTATAATCATTCAGACATCTATTTCCCACAAACTCTCCACAGCCATAACCTTTAGTGATTAATTATAAAGTTCCAGGAGCAATAGTACACAGACTAATTTCCTAAAACAATAAAAGGCAGAATTTCTCATTTGGAGCTAAATGAAACACGAACAGGTTGTTATTCATGCTGAAATCTAGATGCAGAGTCATGTTGCAGCCATTACAGAAGCTATTAAACACAACCTCAAATCAAAGAAACTGTAGGTCTCTCTCCTAAAATAAAATGTTTCTCTCACTTACGAGGCTTCTGACTCCTTTGCTTTGCTCCTTTTTAGCTCTTCTTAGTAAAAAAACCCAGCCTTACAAACTCCATTTTCTTTCTCTTTTTGCATTTTGTTTTTAATTGTCATTGCCAGAGTCTAGAGCAAAACAAACAGTTGGAGAAGGCTGGAATCACCCTCAAAATGTGCAGCCGCCTCTAAATAAAATATCCAACTCTTCTCATGCCCCACTTTAGTCTCCAATGAGTTTTCTATAGAGAATATTTGATATGACAGGTATTCCTCAGTTACTCTGTATAGTGCAATATGTGTAGTTCACTTCTAACTCCTTTCATCTTGGATTTCCTTTTTGGTACATCCTGCTCCACCTGCTTAATGTACATCTTTAATAAATGGTCTCTGATAAAGAGGGAAGCCATGCATTACCAAAATTATCATAATGCTGGTACTGCAGATACTGAAGAGTGGAAATAGTGACTTTTAATGCAATTTGTGTTTAGTTCTTTCTGCAATCAACACTGGTGTCTGATCCAAATTTGCTCCTGGTGATTTTACTGAATTAGGCAATGAAAAGGAGAAAAGAATTGTGATCATTACGTAACTGACACCACATCCTCATTCTTGAGCCCCACCACCACAGTCACCTGAAGTCAGTGGGAAGTTTTCCAAATATTTAAATGGATATTGTGTCAGTCGTAGAACTCATTGAATTGCTAAACCCCACAAGAATTTCCACTTAATATACAGGCTCTTGAGTACTGTTGAAAGGCTGGTATGATAGTCCCCCATAAAACCTGTCAACGAGGTACTGAGAATAACAATACCCAGGTACTGTAGAGTCTCTCCCAGAAAAGCACAAATTCTGCCACAGAATGGGCCATGAACATTCAAATGAGCAAGATTTTGTACAGCAGCTTTTTAAAAACCCTAATACTAACTCTACCCCTTCTCTCTAGGAAGCCTCCTCACTCTTCTGTAGGAATTCTACCTTTAGTCATTATTTCCTAGCATTCAGTGAAACTTCATTGTGAACTATATACAGACTTATTAAAAGAGTTACCCAAACTAAACAGGCTTTACTTGAGGCTTTTTTCTGATTTCAATATGCACTAATTGATTAGGACCTGAGAGGTGAATAAGAAACACACACCCTACATAATAGAAAGCTGGTAAGGGTTTAATGCATGAATTAGAAGCCAGATTTCTTCAATACAGATGAGTACACAAAATTAGCAAAAGGCAATACCACTTTTGGAAAGAGTGATTTGTGCATAATTTGTCATGAATTCAAAGTTATTCCTTTAGAAAATGAGTCCAAGCCCTCCCAGCTGCTGCTTTATTGGTCTAATAAATTACCATTTTGATGCTACACTGCATTTAAACTCTCCACCATCCAAGCAAGTGAACTATTGGAGAGGCAACACTGTTGGAGAGATAGCATCTTTAGAGATGCATGCGTGGCTTCAGAGATGTGTGAATACCCATGGGAGACACAAATGCCCCGAGGGATTAGACGGTGTCACTGCTCTTGAATTCATAATGAAAGCAAGGGATGCAGGAGTTTCCAAAATGGGTAAGAGCATGTGGTAGGATTGTTTCTGTTGAGAAAAGCGAATCCGAGTGATACTGCTTTATTTCAACAGGGATCTAGGAACTTCTTGAGACAAAATCTTGTACTAGGTTCTGTATGCTATGCAGATAGAAATCTATTCACCTCAGAAAAAGACTTTAGAATAAGCAAAGAAAATGTCCATTTCAGCGGGTCCATTTCTGACTTAAATGTTGAACCTTCTTCTTGGGGTGCTTAGGTCAAGTTTATACTAGTGAACCACAAATGTTGGAAAGAACCTCAGAGATCACCCAGCCCCAACCCCCTGCTCCTCCACCAGACGAGATTGCCCTGAGCTCCATCTGGCCTTGAACATTTCCAGGGATGGGGCAGCCACAATCTCCCTGGGCAAACTCTTCCCCTGTGAGCATCCTACAAGGACCAAATTATTCAGAAAGTTCTAATATAAATCTCTCCTCTTTTAGCCTGATACCTTCTCCCTTGTCCTGTCACTACAGTCCCTTGTAAAAAGCCCTCCCCCTTTCCTGTAGCCTTTTCACTCTGCCCAGCAAAAAGTTTCTGTAAGATCCCATTCTTATATTAAATATTTCTGTATAGACTGAACATCTGTTCAGTGTTAGTGCCTTCTGCCCAAGGTTATTCGAGACAGGCAGGCCAGAAGAAACGTTTATCATGACTCTCCTTCACAGCTCCGGTTTGCAAATATATGCTCAAGAAAAGAACAAAATGCAGCAAAGCCAGAAAGCTGGTGATTTTGCATTCCCTGCTCCAGCTTTCTCCAGTGAACCGTGGAACTCATGTGAGTTCCAACAACCTGACGTCTTGGAAACTTTCCATCAGTTACAGGAAAACTTTAGGCTTGCTGTGTTATCGCCAATAGAGAAGGCTTTTGCTATTACAAATATATTTATGGAAGACTTTAAAGTGTTATTTATTTATCCCAACATAATGGAAACAATCCTTCACCAATATTTTTCAAAAAACTAATAAAGAGGGTTGTTAGGAGAAGAATGAAGTAATACTGGGAATTTTTATTTGGGAAAACAAATCTCACAAAACAGAAGAGCACAAGAATTTGAGATGGATTTTTTGTTTCCCAAGCACAAAAGCAGGTGTTAGGTACTCTTCTCCTGCTTACGTTTGACTCCTACCTGCATTAGAATTGAGCTCCTCATTTTCTGATTCTGTTCCATTTTGACTCCCACTTCCATGAAGGCTATTCATGGCCATAAGTTTCATTTTCTGTAACTTCATAGCCTCTGCCATGGCAGCCGCTGTCAAACCTGGAAAAATGTAAGTACAAACAGTGCAATGTCATATCATGGAACACAGCACTGAGAAGTAAGTCACATAAATTCAACATATGATCCCAGCCCAGTTATGTCACAGATTCATAGATTCACTAAGGTTGGAAGAGAGGACCAAGATCATCAAGTCTTTCTTGTCATGTTATTCTGAGCACTGTTTTAAAGCCAAGATATTTCAGTACAGTTTAGGGTTTTATAAAAATTCTGTTATGTTTCTCTTTTATTCCACATATTGCACAAAAAAAAACTTACTTAAAGATAACCCTTTTGATTTTACTTTTAAATAACATTTCCTGTCACTTTGATCACTTTCTGGTTGATTTATTTAGCTGCTACAAACTGGCCAAGTACATCAGTAATACACAGTATTCCTTAATTCCAACAGTTCAAAGGCAATTAACATGGAATAGTAAGTGTTCTACTGTTGTATTATATGGACAGATAAGATTTAGTCTTTTCCTGAAGTCTCTTGGTTTGGATTAACAGTACTGATACTGGAAAATACCACATTAGAAATGTTAGGAAAGTACAATGTAGGTAATTACAACCTCAATGCCACCTTTAAGAGGCCATTAAGAGTAGAGGGGGAGAAGAATCTCTCTTGATCTTCTAACCACCTCCCTTCTGATGCACCTCAGAATGCTGTTGACCCTCTTGGCCACAAGAGCACATTGCTGGCTCACAGTCATCCTGCTGCCCACTGGGACCCCCAGGTCCCCTTCTCCTACACTGCTCTCCAACAGGTCAGTCCCCAGCCTATCCCGGTACCTGGAGTTGTTCTTGCCCAGATGCAAGACTCTACACTTAGTCTTGTTGTTCCTCATTAAATTTCTCTCTGCCCAGCTCTCTAGCCCGCCCAGATTTTCAAGCGAGTAAAACTCAATTTATTTCCAGTAGTAAAAGAACAGTAGCAGAGTTAGGCTACAGATTAGCATCATTTCCTTATTTTTAAATTACTGTTTAGATTCCTAGTATTTTTTTTCATAAACCTGTTATCACGAGAGATTAGATGTTCTTCCAGACAGTATCAATTCACTTTTACTCTGGGCAAGATGTGACTGAAAATATTGTATATGAAGTTCATCTGTCTGGAAGGACGACACAAGGGATAAGGACACATAAACAAAAAGATCTTCACAGCCATTAACTTTAACTCATTCAGCCATGGGCTAAATGGCTTTACTCTCTCCCTCCCAAGCCAGTCTGAGTTGCTTGTGCCATTTGCCAAAAGCAAGGGAAATGCTTCCTATCACCTGTCTTGTAATTGCCTGAGCAACAGTCCAACAAAATCACTGAACTGCATTTACCACAACCTACAGTATTTTGGTGGTGTTGTACCAATCCACAAGGATATCATTTATCAAACCAGAATCAAATAATCTGCTGCTTCTGAAAAGTACTGATTAAAGTGAACTAATAATTTTCACATTCTACACTGCCACACATCCATAAATTAAAAGACTTCCTTTCAAAAGCTGCTATGGATTTGACACTTAGATTACTTCTGCTGCTCCTCTGATGGGCTTCATGAAACTTCTCGTTACTTTAGTCTCATTCCAGCAAGCAAACAATCCACAGACTCCAGCTGCACGAAGCATGGACATACCACACCACCATCTAGGGTGGATTCAAGACTATTTAATGGTCATTTAATGCAGTCCTCACCTCACACTGAAGATCACTACACTGTGACAGTTCTCACTACTTATTTAAAGTACGTTTAAAGCCCTGTTAAGTTCTTTAGCAAATGCTGCAGTTTTTATTCTGATGTCTGATTTGTTTCTCCTAGTTTTCTGGCTGGCATTGTTTACACTTAACCTATCTAAGAGCATAACTGAAATAATAAAACTGTTCACACAGCTTCTAGAGAAGAGTAAATAGTCCATAAACTTTTCCACCTTTTTTTTTCCTAAGCAAAGGGAGTGACATTGCTCTTTGAGTGAATTCCAAGCTAGTTTCATGAAGTTCAAAAAATAAACATCTGTACACATTTTCTGAGGAGCTGTTCCCAAGACTTCCAGGCACCTGTATGACTTGCCTGCCTACTGCAAATCCATGCTTTCCTCCTTATCCCAACCAATTCCAACATTTGGGATACAGATATCACTAAAGTGTTTTCAGCACTTGACCTATTTACAGTCTATTCTCATTTCATCTTATACTTCTAATCTATTTGCAAAGAATTTGTGTTTATTTTAGAAGTTACAAAAAATACAGAGTCTGAACATGGTGGTTTTTTATCATAAAAACTGCCCACAGCAGTGGTGGACTTGTCATCCCTGGAGGTGTTTAAGAAAAGACTGGATATAGCACTTAGTGCCATGGTCTGGCTGATGTGGTGATGTTAGGTCGCAAGCTGGGCTTGATGAGTTCAGAGGTCTTTTCCAGCCTCCACAATTCTGTAATCATACACTCACAGCAGCATTTGGGTTGGAAAAGACTTTCAAGCTCATTGAGTCCAACCATTAACCCAACTGCCCCAATGCCACTGCTAAACCTTGTCCCTAAGCTCCAGATCTCCACAACATCCAGAGACCATGAGTCAACCCCTCCCTGGACAGTCTGTTCTAAGGCATGATGACACTTTCCATGGAGAAGTTTCTCCCTGTGTCTAACATAAACTTTCCCCATGTGGTCCCAAATACAGAGAGATGAAATACCACCTAGTAGATGTTTTCTGGGTCACTACTTATACACGTTCTTGATACTAGAAGTCATACAACTTTACAAAAGATAAAACTCTTGATAAGGAGATAAACAGGGAGTGAAATAACCAGCAAAAAGACAAAAACCAGAAAGTTATCCAAAGGCACGGGGTATATATAAATAAACCCCCAAACTTCAAAACAGTTGCATCAGAAGCAGAGCAAAGGCAGAAAGGGTGCTGAGGGAATAAACAGAAAACAATAAACACAGTCCCAAACTCACTGTGATGCTGCCTGCAGAAATTAATTATTGCCAGGCGACACCAAAGTCCCTCTACTTCAGCATCGCAAGTTTAAAGAGTGAAGAACAGTCCCAGAGTAGGAAGTGCTATGGTCTGAGCATCCCAAGAAGCACAGAGAGCCAACCCTAAGTTCAGAGAAGTCTTTATACTCTCATTCACTTCCTGGTTCTTACTTGAATTGTGACAGCAGTAAAAGCCCCAGAATCTGACTGCATGAGGCACTTCAGCACTTCTGAGAGGAAATAAAAACTCAAGTTGAAGCAAATGTTTTCAGGACTGAGAGTGAGTTGTGAACGGAATGATGGAAGCAAACATACAGCAAATCACCGACTGGCACAACATTCAATTAAGACGACTTATGGAAGTTACTATTTAATTTAACTGTTACTAAAACTCCATTTTCAAACTGTCTCCGCTCTGGGTATCTGTGGCAAAGGGAGCAATCCTCCAACTAACTTATCTAGCGATCAACAAAGAACTGAAGAAATTTCCATCCACTGGGATGATTCATTATCAACAGCAGAGTCGCATTTGGAGGACCTCACTCTGAAAAATGCACTTGAGATCTGCTGTAACTTGTACATCTATCCCTCTGCCTCCACCTTAGATTAACAAAAAAAGGTTCACTAGGAAAACCAACAGCCTGGAGTAGACACTTGAAACCTTCTGCTTCTTTCTCTTCATTTACACTTTAAATTTACCTTCCTTCAGTTACCAGCTGCAATTTCGCACTGAACCCCCAGGAAATAACCCATGTCCTATCCACTATCAATGCACAACCTTCACAAAACTAAAAATAACAAGCAGGAGTCTCATCGCAGTTGCAATTATTTGTTTTCAAAGCAGGAAGAGACCACAGCCCTCTGTCTGCCTCAGTGGAGAGACAGCGGCTCCTCAAAGTTTTGTGCATCACTGAGAGAGATATCCATAGGAATGTGGGAGCCACATTGTGGGTCAGCTCTGTGTCTATGAATCTTGATTACTGTTGCATAACGGACTGCGATGGGGCAAGCTCAGGTACCAACCAACTGCCACCGGGAATTCTCATGCCATTGTTCCAGTTTTGCCAGGACACTGTGTTCTCTTCCTCTGACAAGTCTGGAGGTCTCTGCTGCACCACACACAAATTCAGCCCTGGAATAACCCCTCAAAGACACACAAAGCAGCACATTTTCTGCTCAGATTGCACAGAATTAAAATTCTGCAACTGTAGATTTTGATCCTTTGAACCATTCTCGGCTCAACACCGCAACACTCTGGGGAACAGACCTGAAGGTAGGTGAGATTTGGTTCCTCCTGTGAGGGCTGGACCCACTGAATACATCCTTTGCTCCAAGCCAAGGTATCTCCAGTAACCACTACTAAAGTTAGTGGTGAATTGTTACCTCAAATAAACCCTACACAGATAAAAAAAAAACTACTGAAGATTCTTTCTCATGTGAAGGGTCAGGAATCATTTCAACAAAAAAGCATTTTTTCCGCACGGCCCGAGGATCACAAGCCCCAGGTGGTTAGCAGAGTATCCCCTCAGGGCCAGGACACTGTCAAACTCACCTGCTCCCCCAGCACTGGACAACAAGGGGATGGTGTCTCCTGCCTCCAATAAAGTTACTCACTGACACATGGGACACCAAAACTCAAGACCAACCCTGCACTTAGTTACCATGGCTGCTAGTGAAAACTGCAGGCTTAACTAAAGTCTGGTCATGGAAATCAGGTTTTTATGGTGAATATGAGGACTGTGAGCATTTTAAGGTGACCCTGAGTATCTGCTAATCTTGTACTCTAGCTACAAGCTATGCTTTTTCAGTTCCCTAATTAGTTAGACTGTGCCCCTCCTTCGTATTAGTTTGAAAGCTTCTCTGTCAAAACTGTGAACGAGTAAATTAACTTAAGGAGAACTATGAGTAATCAAATCTTGAGGTTTGCTATTAATTAAATGAAATGGTGAGTCAGTGAACTGGAGAATGGGTCTTATATTAAAACAAAACATTTAATTAAATTAACAGTCAACACATTGCAATTAATAATATTCCAAAGGAAAAATGAAAACCGGTTTAGCCCTGCCTTATTATTTCAGCCTAATAGTCAAGCATTGTGCACCTGTTTGTTTGTTATTTGCATTCAAAGCTGCTATGGGTCAAGAATGATGTGCTAAAACAGGAATAATGAAACATCTGGTGGTATGAAATGTTAATATGAGATACCATATTGCTAACAGTGCAAACAGTTCAGAGACATCTAATAAATTAGGCCTTGGAAGAGTGAGAAGGATACGCCTGCTTTCCCATTGTCATCAAAAGGGAAATTAATAAAAATAAGCACATATAATGTACTTTATGCTTTCAGAATGGCTGTGAGAACACACTAATTAATTTAAACATTCACACTAGAAAGTGGAGGCTGCTCTGTCACTGAATCAGCCTTGTTTAGTGATAAACAGGGAGGAAAAACCCAGCCAGTAACAAACCGAATAGGAACATTAAAGAGACCAAAGTATTAGGGCAGTCTGGAGACAGGTCCAAACACAGAAGCTTTTTTATTGCAGATGTTTAACAGTTCTCAAACTGACTCAACTAGAAACAGCAGGAAAGTTTGAGCTCCAGTTCATGTCATGCTTCTAGTGGCTACTCCAAAAGACCTAGCTAGTGTTTCAGAGTGGTTAGAATCCATCCCTGTGAAACATTTGACAGAGTGTAAGGGAAGAACTTAGTGACTAAGAGGCCCAAGCAGGCAGAGGATGGGATTTCCACATATGCACCACCACGCTGAGCTTTATCATGGGCTATACTGTGCAATATCTGCCTCCCAAGTCCTGGAGGACACTTTGGAGTCCACACTGAAACTCATGCTACAGCCATTTGGCATCGCCATGCTGAAATGTATTCAACAGCCAAGAATGTATAGCAACAGTTGAGTTTCTTTTGTCTGTTCTGATACCTGCAGCCAGGTGTTCTTTGTTAAAAATATGTTCTTCCCTCCCATTTTGCAAGAGGAAAGTGCCCCAAATGATGGCAAAAAGTGGGTTTCCTTTTATAGTAGAAACTTTGAAAGCATTTATATAGCACTTATCCTGCTACAAGCTAATTCTGTAAACACACTCAGTTAATGAAAGACCAGAGACTACTGAAGAGCATGCTTAGCAAGATGTTTCATGCCATTGTTATTTTAAACCTAGTATGTTCAAATATCAAGTTAAAACGTCAATAATATATTACTGCTGAAAGGGAATAAAACCCAAACAAATTGCATATTTGAACTACTTTTCCAAGAGAAGCTTCGGCAGGTCACTCATCAGAGTCTTTACCTGAGACACCTTATTCTTTGCCTCAGTGCAGCCCCTGAATATGCCCTCCACAGCTCCTATTTCTGCAGCAGATAGACAGGGACAAACCTACAGACAGGTTTCTTCATCACACAACCTTGTTTCCCCCCCCAGGTCAATCGATTCTCTATCATCAACCAGGCAGTTATGCTGAGGGGAAAAAACAGTCCATGATAATGTAATTTAAAGACTTCACCAAATGCCCAGGGGATTAGAATTAGGGTTGCACAAATGTTTCTGAACTTCTGACAGCTCGATTTTGCCATCCTAATTATTTATGTTGAACACAGTGTGTTTGCTCACCTCATTTTAATTCTAAAATAGAATTTCATGCAAAAATTCACATGAGCATTAATCAGATTAAAACCTTTACACATCAAAACATCCCTGCCATTCCACGAAGTAATGCACACACATAACAGGTTGTCATTCTCTAATATCCATATTCAGACAGTGGCAGAGTCCAGATCCTTGCAAATCTGAGTGTCCACTTTAAAATAGGAAACAAGTTTGTTTTTCAGCTGCTTTCAAAAGTCTGCCTCCATTGTTTGGGTACTCACCTCGTTTTTAAGTTTTGAGATTGGCATAGCCTAATTTACCCTCCCCTGGAAACATTATTAACATGAATGTCTTGCCATCGTATCTCTGTACCTGAGCTATTCCATATCCTTGACCCACAGGAAGATATGATGACCAAAGACCCATCAGATTTTTTGTCTAACCCCAAAGGGGCTCAGTTTCAAGCATGTAGAAATTTTCATCCAAAAGTTGCATCCAAACCTACATTAAGCTGAGCACTCCTGTTCAAGCTGATGCACACCAACACCCAGCTACATCTTTTCCAGATGACTACATATCCAGAAGACAGCCTGTGACTACTTATGCCAAGTAAAATCTCGTCTTCCCTTACTGGAGGAAAACTCAGAACATGGAGAGGGTTGCATTAATTTTTTTATCTTTCATCCTTACGGTGTGTCTCGTGAGACTTGATTAATTTTGTGACATTTTCTGCTCTTTTTTACAATCTGTGCCATGAGAATGATTTGTCAGGACAGTAACGTCTAATACTTCTAGTAGGCTATACTGCTGTGACCTTTACCTTCTCCTGTACATTTGATTGACTGACCACCCCACTTTTAATCTACAGGTTTCAGAGAATGGAAGCATACAGGAGACAGCAGCAGCAGCCACTGGATTATTGTTTAAAAGATCACAGTCACTTCTTACAGGTAATTCGTATGTTCTCCAACACGTATCTGACACAGATACAGTTGTGTCATTGAAAATTTTCAACATAAAATGAAAGCTCTTACACTACTACATGGGGTACTTAAACAGAGTTTTTACACAGTAAGAGTGACAAATTCATGTATCAGTGAGGACAAGACAAGTTAAACTAATGCTCCTAATCATCTGCATCCTCAAACTGTCCACTTATGGTTTCATAATGCTGCCACAGACTTAAGATAACAGTTTCTTGAGAGAAGAGCTTGAAAAATCAGAAACTAAACCAGCAATATGGTAAATTACCTGAAAGCAACATATAAATTCACACAGAATCACAGTTTTACTGAGGCTGGAAAAGATCTCCAAGACTAGCCTCTGACTTCATCACATCAGCTAGAGCACGGCACTTAAGGGCCACATCCAATCTCTTCTTTATTATCTCCAGGGATGGGGACTCCACCACTGGCCTGTGCAGTCCATTTCAGGCTCTGAGCGCTGTTTCTGTGAAGAAGGGCTTCCTAACATCTAACCTAACCCTCTCCTGGTGCAGCTTCAGGCCCTGCTCTCTCATCCTGTCACTAGTGCCCTGGGAGAAGAGCTCAATCTCCACTCCACTACAACCTCCCCTCAGGTAGTCATAGAGAGGGATAAGGTCCCCTCTGAGTCCCCTCTTTTCCAGACTAAACAACCTCAGCTCCCTCAGCCTCTCCTCATCAGACTTACCCTCCAATCCCTTCATCAGCCTTGTTATTCTTTTCTAGACCTGCTCCAGCCCCTCAATATCTACAGAAAAAAACCTGTTAACTCCAAAGTTGAGTAAAGTGCAGATTAACCCAGACTGCCCACCAGCTCACTGCACTTCCTTCTGATTACAGGACTCAGTTACACATTTCCAAATAGAGCTGTTTCACAGGAACCTTAAATTATGTTTATAAATACATTTAAGCCTAATAGCCCTCACAATCACCACAGGCATTCTGTATCATCTCTACAATCAGAGCAGTCTGGCATGGTGCATGTGCTGCCACCCCAAATTACAATTAACTTGTTATTTTTTTCTCCATGTTTCTTCCTTTTCCATTAAATACATTTCTGTGTCTTTAAAGCACTTGTCTGTAAGTAGCAATGCTGGGGAAACTGCTCAAGTTTCTGGAGGGCCTTTCAGTTGAGTACCATAAAGTCTGAAAGCTTATCTGTAGTTAGCCCAATTCTCTTGAGTTTGTGAAATTAATTGGGCTGGAAGGTCTTCTGAGAATAAGGGTATCTCTGGAAGTGGTTCCAAGCTACTTCCTACTCGTGATTGGAAAATGCCATGCAAATAGTGTGTTAGTGTCAGATCGCACAGCCCAGCTACATCCCAGCTGTCTCACATCACAACTAGTAAAATGGTGCATTTTGAGGGGTTTAAGTGAATACCAGGGTCCATAAATTCACCAGGCTGCAGTACTTCAGGTAAAACCTCAATCAACAGTCAAGATTAATGCTGGTTTCAAAGACTGGGTTGCTAGAATATTACCGCTAGCGGTGGTAACCACTGTTCACTTCAGCTGGACCAGCCCAACTAAGGTTTATGGGCTTTTGAGAACCACTCTGCACACATCTGTTACCTAACCCCTCCCAGAAGACAAAGTGTCAGATGAGTGAAAAGTGTCTCCAGTTTTTTTCCTCAGATGTTTTCACAGATGCTTTGGAACAGGATGCCCACAGCCTAGTGGCAGAGCCCCTCATCACTCATTACTCGAAATGCTAGATGCACCACAGAAACTTTGCTTGCAAATGAACCACAGAAATACCGTGAACAATACACTGCTCTCCGATATGCTTTATCATGGCTAGAAGAGGGAAAACAATTTGTATTGATCAAACTCAAAATAGCTTACATTGCAGGCACAAATTAAGTCCTCAGCCAAGCATACAGTTCTGCCTCCCTTGCAAGATCTACAACCCCTACTTTTGCAGCAAACCCTCTGCAATCCATTTAAAATTAGTGGCACTGTTCACAACATTCTTATATTTTTGAGACTAGACCGTCACTTGGGATTGTAGCTAGCGCTAGCTCAGATGGTGTATCTGAAATCAGGCTCCTCCACTTGCACAGCTTCATAGAATCTTCAACATGTTTTTAATTCGTTATAAGCAATTCCTCAAGACTTCTGCCAAAAGAGAAATCGAATGCTCTGACAAGACAGCCACCACTGCTCTCAGCTGCTGAAGACTGAGAAATCTGTGGCCAGTTCATAAAACCCACAGAAATATGAGGCTCACTGGAAGCACTGTAACCTAGGCAGTGAAAAGAGGGAGCCTGTGCACTCCATCCCAAATAGCATTTAATGAACACAACCACAAAGGATCCAAGCTGGAAAGTGGCAGCACTTAAGAACATATATTTGGGGAATGTTCTTCAGAGCCCTATGATCACTTTCCAATTCCAGCTGTTCAAAGAAAGTAAAGTATTAGTGATTTAAGATTGTTTGAAATATCACAACTTATGCAGAGAAAAACAATTTGGGATGGTGTTAGGGTAGACTAGTAAAGCAGTAAGTGATGACCAGCAAGAAAGGAAAAAAGTTCTGTGACAATTTCAGGGACACAGGCAGAAGGTGGATGTCTGGTTTTTAGGCAAAACCCACTGTATTTATAATTAGTATAAATTTGATAAAAGATGTAGAACATAGTGTAGAAATGTGGCAGATTTCCTTGGAATAGCGGTTTGTAATTTCCCCAGATAAATTCTTCATTAGTTGTTCAATGTAGAATACAGCAACGCAGGAGGGAGCAAGTACTAGACTCTAGGACACTAACAACTCCTCCAAATAATTCTCTACTGACTACTATGTTATTAATTTTTTATATACACCTTTGGCATAACAAAACCAGTTACAGTGGAGTTTTTGGTTTGTTTTTTTAAAATCTGGGGAGTGGAAAAACATACTCATCCCAAACAGTTATGACCCAGTCACTATTATCAGTTCACTTAAGCAGTATGGCATTACTGGTGTGTCATGGCAGACAAACACCATGTATTAATTTTTTTTTACTAAAATCAAGACATTATAGATGAGTTTGCTTTTATTTCAGCACAGTTTGGACAGCAACCCAAAGGTACCTGAGAAAGGAGGATAAGCTTTCAAGTAACTTTTCCAACGTGTTTCTGAGGTGAGAAAAATGCTGCTCAAACTCTTCCCCATGTGAAAGCCAAGCTGCTGCTTTGGGCACGTTCTGTGGATAGGTGATGGATATGTGCATTTCTAGTAGTGCAAGGGAAAAATGAGGACACAGCCCACAGGCTGGAGAAACCAGATGTAAACTCTAGCCACCTTTAGACCACAGGTAAAGAAATCCAAAGAGCGGTATTTTCCTCGGGGGTGTAAATTAATGACTATCGATCACACAACCAGAACCATGGAACACAACTACAGAGAAATATCAACCTAAACAACTTCTTTTTTTTGTAAACATTTTTTTACTTCTGATTTTTCCGATCTCTGTTTTGAAGTCACTTTCACACAGTTTTGTAGAAGCTTGTTCATGCACACTTACTTACACAAATAATGCAGGAGACAAGTAATTTAGTCCCAATAGGTTAATACTTTTCTTGTTTATGAAGTTATGCCAGAAGAGTTATTTCTATTTTATGCTATGCAAGGCAAAAAACATTTTTCAAAGCTGAGGCACTGACTGGAAGCTTATTTTCTTGTTCCAGGTGGTGAATAAAAATAACACGTAGAAGATGAACTATAGCAGTTCTTAAATCTTAAAGGATGTGCCTCTGATCATTGGTCAAGCTGAATTAACTCCCAGCCTCCCAAGCCAAATGCAAGCTCAAGAAGGAGAGGAGTCATTTAGTCACTGCGCTGAAACACTCAAGTAAACTAAAATTATGCAAATAGTCTCTCTGCCCTTGCAAATCTTTACAGATAAACTTCTGCTCTTTACTCCCAAGTGTGCACCAGGGTACCAGTTTCTTTTCCGCTAAAACTATGGCAACAAACATTTTTAACTTAGGTTTTATGCAACTATTTCAGCAGAGTACATCCAGATCTTAGAATGGAATATCGGATTTTTAAACTCCAATTAAGTAAATTGACTTGAAAAATAAAAATATACTTAACGCATTCAAATTTTTTAGAGCCAATTCAGAAAAAAAAATGCAGGTTCAGCTTGCCTTTCCAGAAGGCTGAATTATGTGTGTAATCCCTTGCAAAACACTCCCTTTAAAATGATTTTTCTCTGCAGTCCTCAGCCCTTTCTCAATGTTAACACTGTACTTTTTGCAGCAAACTTTTTAGAGCTGAGATTGAGTACTAAATATTATTATAAACTCATCTGGGTAACACTCCAATGTGTTTCAAGTAAGCATTTAACTGGTTTTAAAAGTTCCATATCCCCTACACCTATCAGTTTAATAGTTTATTTAGCAGACACATTTTGTCTCACTGCTTGTAAATAAATATTTTCAGCAGTTATCAATATAGCATTTAAAAAGGATTTTCCTGCAGTGGCACTTCATAGCTAAGAGTACATTTAATAGGACAGTCACCATGGATTAATCAGTAATTGAACAGTTTACTATGGTCAGTATAAAAGTTAAGTGTAATTTTACTCCTCTGTACAGCTTTAGGGTCTGGTGTATATTTAGGAAATACTCACACTCTTCAATTAAGCTGGGAACTGGATGTGAGACAGGTAAGCTGCCCTAATGTGTAGGAACTTACAGATGGACCAAGACACATCTTTATAATTCTACTCAGGAAACAGAGGATGTAATATCCACAATCCTTATTTCTTTAGAAAAAAAAAAAAAACATTAAAGTGCTCATACTTGAGAAGAAAATGAACCTTTTTACTGATTAATCACTGGGCAGCTTTGACTGGTGAAGAGAAAATTGTGTTACAAATGAACTGCTACCTGTTATCAAATTACAAGGCATTTTCATCAAAGGACAAAAAAATGCAGCACATTGACCAGTTAACATATTTCCACTGACCTGGGGGGATTTTTTCCAGTTAACAGCTTCTGAAGAATGCTTCCTTTTGATTCTTGTCTCTGACACTAAAATGATTGTCCCATTTAACTGCTGCTCTATCACATACATCAGAGAATCCTATTTACTCACACACTACTGGAACATTAAAACACAATAGTGTGATTGTCTCTGGAAGAAAATTTTGAAGATTGACTTTTTTTTTCCTTTTTTTTTAAAAAAAAGGGAGTAAGATCAAAAGCTAAACTTTAATAGATGTTTGACTAAGGTCACACTCTAGGAAATGGAACACTGAAGATGAAAGGGAACAAATAGATTTGGCGTTTGATCTCAGCCAAATGCATTTGGCATTGTTTAGGCTTTTTATAAAATACTTCAGCCGACTAAATGACTAAAATGAATTGGTTGAAGTCCTGAGGCTTTAATAGTTCAGTAAGGCTTTAGCAAGTACCAACACTGGGGAAAAACTTCTTCCTTAAGTATGTGGCTGCATTACTTACCTTCAGGAATGAAGCCAGATCAATCCTAAACAGTGTTGCTAACACTAGGTATGTATAAACAAGTTTAAGAATATATATTTTCCTCATCAAAAGCAACTTAAGAGTATCCAGTAGGGCTGTTAAATCTGGACCACTGCCATTCCTAACAAGACATTTTGGGTGAAAGCACAGAGCACAGGGGAAAAAAAATATTTGATATATTCAAAATAAACTAAATACAAGGGTCCCTAGCCAAGAGCATGTCTCAGATCCTTTTATCTAATTATTTCACACTTCTAAAGCCTCCTAGAAAAGTATTGTGGATATCCACATTTGTAAACTAGATGGTAGTAAGGGAGGAATGGATTACAATCTACCAACTATTACTTCCCATTTCTTCTGTAATAATAGTGTTTGTTAATTGAAGACAACTTGCTTAATTAAGGAAAAAGACAGCATTCACTAATACAATATGCTTAAGTTATCAGTACTGTGAGCAAAAATTAATTATCATTAGCCATCGGGAGCACCACAACAATCTATAAACCATTTAGAAGGCTGCACACTCAAAATGTAGACAGGAGTTCCATAAGCTCAGCCTTTGGACTGAAACCAGTAGTGACTGGAAACACCCCAGCCCCAGGCATCAAACTGCCTAATTCTTGCTAAGAATTAAATATTCATGGCACAATATACATTACAGTAAGAAAGTACCTGTGTGATGCAAACATTTGGCTTTAGGAAATCATGCACAGAAATTACACTAAGGGGAAGACCTTTGGGACTTTACTTTGAAATTATTATATTATTGTATTTCAACTGAGAAATAGTTGAGGAATTCTAGAGATAGAAGGTCAGGTATTTCTCATCTTTAAAGGACATGTACCTGACCACAAACCCTAGAAGTGACCTAGGGAAGGAAGAGGTGATTTACCACAGGCATCTCCACTTAGCACAAAACTTTTATCGAGGGCCACTTCAAGCGGCACAAGAAGCCTCTCCAACATCTACCCACAAATTCAACCACACAAAGTAGCAATTCATCCAGGCTACTGGGGCTCCTTGCATCAGACAGGACACGAGGTAATGGATGCAAGCTAGAACACAGGATGTTTCATCTCAATATGAGGAAAAACTTCTTTACAGTAATTTTTATTAAACATTAGAACGGACAGCCCAGGGAGGTTGTGGAGTTCACTTCTCTGGAGACATTTCAGACCTGTCTGTATGAGGTTTTGTGCAGTATGATTTAGGCTTTTTAGCCAGTTATGCTTTTCAGCAATTTGTATCATGCTTGAGCAGGAGGGTTGGACCTGGTGGCCTGTGAAGACCCCTTCCAACCCTAACAAATGGTAAACTGTGCGTGTAAATTTTTTAAAGAGAAAAATATCACAGACAACCTTGCAGGGTATTTTTTTAAAGGGATACGGTTTATTACTCCCTTTTGTAGTATCTATTACTTCATAGCATATTTGTGCTCTATGTATGACTTGATGGATGCACCTAGAAACCAAAGATCTCTGCACAGCAGAAAACCTCATAAGCTTAGATCTGATTCTCCCAGATAGAGAACACCTTCACCCAGCAGTTATCTCAGACAGTTTCATCTCAGCTATTACAAATATGCAGCTCACTTACGCACTAAACCTGATGCTTAAAAACCCATGCTTTAAATCAGAAGGATTAGAATTTGAAATATGAAAAAAAATCCAGAAAGATAATTACGTTTTAAACCAACACACAAGAGTTGCTCAAAGTATAACAGTATCTTGTTTTCAAGGAGAGGAAAAGACAGAAAATATACTGAGGATGGAAGCCAGGGGGATCTGAGCTCCACTGCAAACATGAGGATCTACTGTAAACCTCATATTCTACAGAAATGCAAGAGCCTGAGACCTAACAAACACAAGACATTTATGTGACCTCCTGCCAGCTGTCTTTTTAAAACAGTGTGTTTTAAAATAATCGCCAAGTTGACTGCAGTTACATATGTACCTGTATATGGACACAAACATTTGCATGAAGGAATTTTTTTCACATATTTATATATAATTAAAACATTTTATATCTCTATATAAACTTATATAGCGATATAAATACATGTAGATATAAAAAGGTTCGTATATATAAAAGTAGATGTATTAACATATAGGTGTATCTAAACATAAAAGCAAACGTGTATATATATAAAAAGCAAATACATATGTTTTCATTCTAAACAATTTCTGTTGATCAGCAGTACACAATTTGAAATCAATTCCCTGTTTCTCTTTAGTTCTTTCTTCAGCGCAGAAAACTTTTGACTCTTTTTGCAGCCAGGATTATTTTCACTTCTCTAAGCTTAACACATGAAGCCTACAGAGCTTCAATAAATAACTTCCTTTGTTTCAAGTGCCGGATGCTTGCTGCTCTGTGCAGCCTTTGTTTTGTTGAAGGACACAAAAAATTACAGTGTTAACTAAACTTCAGATCATCACTGCAACAGGTCTAGGTCTCATCCTTTTCACTTTGCCGCAGTACAAACCTACATCTTGTGCTTCATACTTTTCCGGCACAAGTTTATGTGCAGATTGAACTATGGAATTTCCAGAGCTCAAAATCAGAAAGGAATAATAATAAGGAATAAAATAAAATGAGTAAGGAATACAATAAATTTGCTGAATGACATATAACTAAAGAAATTAGTAGAACACTAAAAATCAATCAGATATCTGGTAAACCACGTTATAGCTTGAGTTTTCCCATTGTTCTTCTGGTGGACCTAAATCCCAAAGTACTGCGCTCCTTAAATACTGAAATAAATAAACACTTTATAATCTTCTGTGAATGGTTCTGTGCAAGAGAAGACATTTGATTAAAAACCAAAAGTGTATTTATGGGTAAAAATGAAGAATAAATTACACAAGAGCATAAAACAAAAACCCAGCAGAATAGTGCCTGATTAATTTGGTCCTTAGCAGGAATATAAAAGGACTGGCCTTATCGGTTGGAACACATCATAAGACTGATTTATATCACAAAGAGCGAATTATTGAGATCTATGCTTATATATCACATTTTATAAGAGGCATCATGGGATCACACCATCTGCTATGGAGACATCAATAACTGCACCTTTTAAAACATTACAGAGAGAGATGAAAATTTAACACTATCAGGTTTTCTTTTGTTTTCTTTTGAAATGCAGACATTTTCCAATGAGAAATAACCAGCAGCACAGAAAGATGCACCAGAACTAACCCCAAGCCCTTGGGGGTGGGAGGCACTAGAGCCCTCGGAGTTCTCACACCAGACCCTGATTTGCATCATACAGAAAAATAGTTAATTGAAATGTTAACTAGCTCCATGATTAAAATATCCCACAGAACTGTTTTCTCCTAAATAATGTAAAAGCTAGTAGAACACACGCTGCTGTATGTACTGCTGGAAAAACCCACAGTGCTGAAGAGATGCACACTCACAGTACAGCATGTCTAGACAGAGACTTGACTCTGATTTTCAGGATATTCCAGGTTCAGCAGCACTCAGCACTGTGATGATGAAATACAACAGCACCCCATAAATTTCACTGTTGTTCTGAGGTGCTTCTCAGCAACACCTCTATAAATAATACCCCTGGCCCCTGTGATATGATGATGTGTGTGGGACAAACGCATCCAACTTCTGCCAGTTCTTCAGACAGGGAATCTGCCTGGAAGCCTTAAAGTTTCTTGAAACCAAATAGCACAAGTGACAGTGAGGGAGAGAAATCTGAAATCCACTATCTGTGAAGCCCTTTAAGTCAAGCAAAGTGAGAAAGATCTGAGCACTGAGATCATGTGTAAATTTAATTGCCACATACAAAACAATATAAGAATTCAGACACAATTTCTGGAGGCATTTTCTTGTGTGTCACTATTCTTATTTGCTATGAACTCCATTTGTTCTTCCATTGTAGATTAAAAAGTGAACCAGTTCTGATGACTGAGCTTGGGAAAAAAGCGGCCCTGAACAATTTTATCTATGGGTAAAGAGAAATCATAGAGTTGGAATGGTCCTCCAAAGGTCATCTAGTCCAGCCCTCCTGCAACAAGCAAAAACTATTCCTAGGTACAGAGCAATAAAACAGGATTTTATTGTGTTATACCTGTTCTCAGATTTACCAAACGTAGCGTAACTTTAATTTTGTCCAGAAGATTAAGTATTTTTCTTCTTGAGCACAAGTACTCAGTCTCCAGTTCCAAGTGCAGAAAACAAATTCTTTCCAGGAAATGAGTTATTTTTCCCTTCCTGAAAAAGCTCATAATATGATGAGTATAACATCACCAATAATAAGATGACATGACATGGAGAACCACTGCAGAAATAACAAACCTATGACAAATAATTCCCACCAGAAATCTTGGAAACTGGACAACCTACTGTCTGTTCTTATTTGATTTAGTCAAAACAGAAAAATGAGCAGGAGATGTGTACGACTGGATTTCTATGGGCTTTACTTGCCACTTCCAGTTTTGTTCACTCATGGATGACTAATTGTTGTCTTCGATTCATGTCACTCTTATTTGGCCAAACTCAGCAGAAGGCAGAGATGTCTCCTGTCCCCTGACACATTAGTATTCATTATGGTGAAAAGTAAATGAGAACTATTCCATCTTCAGAGCCCTATCCTAAGACATTAACATCTAATAACAGTATTAAAGTCACATTACAGGTCTTTAATCTGCAGCAGTAATAATGCTGTCTGGGTTAATAAAAATGCACATTAAAATAAATATTTTGGCAATCTACTTCTAGGAGTTTGCAAACAATATTATTATCAAGTCAAAGGGACTTCAACCTAGTTAGAACTACATTTTGAGAGCAGCACTATTGCGGTTAGAGCAACCTTCTTTCTGAAATGAAGAAGGTTGAAATAAAAACTGGTTTATTGGGATTTCTCTTGTTAATACACTTAGAACAGAAAGGAACAGACAACTGATGACAGTTCCCTACAACTGCTGTCTACAACTACCTGAAAAGAAGGTGTAGAGATGTGGGGATTGGTCTTTTCTCAAAAGGATCAAGTGATAGGACAAGAGAAAATGACTTCAGGCTGCACCAGGGCAAGTTTAGGTTAGACAGGAGGAAAAACTTTGACCAACTTTGAAGGTCTTTTTGAACCTCACTGATGGTATGACTAATAAAAATTATTGTGTCTCTTGAAATGAGTAGATAAGCACACAGGTGTAATGAACCAGAGCTCTCCATTTCTGCCCATCTCTCTCAGATGTTACCTGCAGCACATCCAGTGCTCCTGATATACTTCTCACCAAATTATTGTTGGAATTCCACCAGAAGTACCAGTTCTGAGAGTTGTTAATGAATCCAGCAAATTGTGTACGATAACTGCTCTTCAACCAGTAATGTCTGAAGCAGAAGTCTTTCATATCAAAAATCTCTGACCAGAAGCGACTGATTACTCAATACCCAATCATCTGCCACTGTTAACTGGACACACTGACATGTTTTGTGATACAATTTACCAGCGAGTCCATTCAGAAGTTACTGAACAGTGTTTATGGCTGTAAGAGCTGCCCTTTTAATTTGCTAAGGAGTCTGACAATACCATTCTAACTTCTTGCTGCTTTACATCTATAGAACTGAGTGTCAGCTGCAAAGGTTAGGGAGCTCCACCAGTCAAACAGGAGCATGCTCAGCTGTGATGCTGCAGGCACTGCGTTAGCAAGTGAGATATTAATTAAATTAAGCAGTTTACCAAAAGTATGAAATAACATAAGCACATTTTTGCCTGTTGGCTTCACAGAAAGTGCAATCAGCATTTTCAGACTGCAAGGTACTCTCCTCACATTCCCTTCTGGCTGACGGATGACATTTCCTCGCCAATAATGTGTTGCTGCTTGCTCTTTTTTTTTTTTCCCAGAAATTGCTAGATTGAAATAATTGAAAGGCTGCTAAATAATATCCCAGCACTCCCATCACAGCATATGAAACACCTGGGAAATGGAATTCCCCTAGTTTTATTTTATACAGTCTATGGTTGCTATTTTCCCTCTCCCCCAGCCACTCTGGTAGTGCATAGGGCTTAAGCACCATCGTAGCCGACACTCAGACAACACCAATTACACAGGATGGCAGCTGAGGTGAGCTACTACAAATAACAATGTCTTTCATTTGAAATTTCTCCTCTTTTATCTTTCTTGGAGAGATCACTCCTGTTGGCCTGGACTTGGGCATTTGATGAATGGGTCAGCAGCAACGATCTGTATGAGTAAATGAGTAAGATGCACAACTCATCCTTCAAGCCGTAATGAAAATCTTCATGAGATTGGATTTGTGCATTGGGATGACCTAAGAACAGGATTTTTTTACATAACACAATTTAGTTATCCAAAGACAGTGAAGATGAACCAGCACCAACCGTTCCTGAATTTGGATAAGTAAGTCAGACATGAGTGATGCTACTATAAGCAGATACTTAATACTACTTTAATTTAAAAATACATTAAAAAGCAGAAACACTAACTCTTCTCGTCATACATCTTCCACCCATCTTTTTGAGAAAACACAACCACTGACAAAAAAGCTAAAATATGGCGTTTCACAGAATGACAGAATTGTTGAGGCTGCAAAAGACCTCAACAAGATTATCCAGCCCAGCCTATGACCTAACATCACTATACGAGCTAGACCAGGGCACTAAGTCCTTAAACACCTTCAGGGATAGCAACTCCACCACTGCCCCAGGCAGTCCATTCCAGTGCCTGATCCCTCTTTCCATGAGGAAGGGCTTTCTAACATCCAATCTAATCCTGCCCTGCCCTCTTGTCCACTCACTAGTTGCCTGGGAGAAGAGCCTGACCCCTACCTGACTACATCTCCCTACAGGTAGTTGTAGAGACTGATAAGGTCCCCCCAGAGTCCTCCAGGTTAAACAAACCCAGCTCCCTCAGCCTATCTTCATGGACAGAAAAACCCAAGTTGCCAAAAGTTGATCAGTCGTCTTTTTTTGGGTTTTTTTTTTATTAATTATCACCAAAAATACCCCAACCACTAAAACCAAACCCCAAAACCACAAAGCTACACAAAATTCTAGAATTATTTTTACAGCGTTGGATGAAGACATGTGTTCCACCAAAAATCAGATTTTTCTCAGAGGAACAAACAGATAAAGGCAACAAGGAAGTTCTCCTGCAGGATGAAGAGCTCCTCTTCACACCATAGTGAGTCTTAAAATGTTGTGTTAAAGCTATCACACAAACTTCCACTCAAAACAATTTGTTTCAATTTAAAAAGTATTTAAGAACTTCTCAGTCACTTTTTATAGCCGTTTGCTACCTCTAGAAGCTGCTACCTCATGACTTAGTGCCATGAGCTAAATGTTATTCAGGAAAAGCTTCACTTTCTTTGCTCAATACATGTTGAGTTTGCTCAAGCTTGTGTCTCCTCAGCAAGGCCATTACCAGATAGAAATTGTATTTAGCAGGTGGAGATTCATTCCTTCAATCTTTCTCTTTCATGATGGAAAAAGATTGAATTTCCTTTCAGTTATTCAAACCCAAGAATAATGATGCCCTAAAGAAGGTGAAGAAGTATGACAAAAAATATCTATCAACTGCTGGAGTCTGGACAATGAAATACAAAAATATGACCAAGAATATCCACAATCAGCATGTGATTTATTGATCGCCCTTTCTCAAATGAAGGGCCATCAGCTTGTTTAAAAGTAAAATTATGTGCTAAAATAACAGCAGAGAGAGATAAAAATTATGAGGGTCAAGCAAGGGGAAAAAGATGTATTTTCAGCAAAGGTTTTTTAAATGAGATGGGGAGTCAATGAGGCAGAGAAATACAGGAAAGCCCTTCTGCACCAGAAGGACTTGCAGAGAAGCAGGTTCTTTTAGCAGTACTTGTGAAATGTTGAGCGACGGCATGAGAAACAAACCCAGAAAAGCAAAGCAGACACTCCTGAAATAAACTGCCCCAATCCTGCTTTTTAAACTATTAATTATATTAGCATAATGGAAGCTGTCTGAAGGGCCAGACTAACTGGGTAGAAGAAAATAAATGACTCACTAAAAATGCTCTAACAAGTTCTGTGACTGTAAACACGAGCTGCAATTGTGTACAAATGAGGAATTGCATCACCCAGACCTCTTCTGAACACACAGCTCTGAAATCCTCCTTTCCATGGCCAGTCCTTCCAGACAGATTCCACATCCACCGTGTGACCAACACCAGTAACATCACTCCTCTTTCTGTGTCAGAGACTTGCACTTTCCCGGTCACCGGGTCCATCTGCTACCAGCTCACTGAATTCAGGGTTGGACAAGGGGAAAAAGGCAACAGGTGAAAGATGAATGGTAGCCACTTGACCATGGAGATAAAAGTTCAATCAATCTTTAGCACTGGGCAGGCTAGGTAGATGGAACACAGGATAACTTTGGAGGTGTGAAGAAGCTGCCTGCGCTCTACAAACACATAGCTCATCTAGGGGTTAAATGCTTTGTTGAAAATTTAAACTTGTAAATAAAAATTACTCTACCAGTCTATTGGTTTTAGCTAAATATGTTCTCCCCACACATACATGTTCTTTAGAAAAATATATATTCATTTATAACAGGCAAGAGGTATTGGTTAAAATCTGTGGCTACCTCCACAGGTTCCTCAGGAGGAACCTCCTCACAAAGCTCTCCACACTAACACACTCAAAGCAACACCTTTATCTCCTGCAAGTCTCAGTTCTTCACAGTTACAGCCTGCATGGTCTAGCTAAAATGCTAGATGCTAACCAGAAACTGTCAGAGCACCATGATCTTGGAGACATGGTTGAAGAACAAGGAAGCAGGAGAGCTAACTATTTTCTTCAAATATTTCTTGAATGTTTTTCCCTTTAACTGTCAAATGAAATTAAATAAAATTTACAAAGTACTGAAGTGTAAAATCGTATTTAATTCTAAGACTTCACCTGGGTAATGGAACTCCTCAGCCCAAGCTGTCAGCAGAACAGTCCCAAGAATTTAGAGCTGATCTTAACTCAGCTCAAGAACTACTCACAGCCTGCCCAGGCTCTGCTGGGCTCCAGTGGTGTGGCACAAGCACAGCAGTGGAAGCACTCAGCACTGCATCAGCTGGGATGAGCAGCTGATGAGGTGTGCTAATTCATTTCTAGGTCTATCTAGTCTGAGCATCTGCAATGATTGGGGCTTCAATCTTTGACCTACAGAATTTTAAGCATCACTTCACTTATACTAGAGATGTAGACAGGCAAAACACAGAATATGGAGGACTTCAGCAGCAAAGAAAAACCTTTACGGTCAAGATTAGTTATTTTCATGAAGATTTGTTTAACAACAAAAAATAAAAAACCCCTTCCAAAGTCAGAACTGTACATTAAGACTAAACTTGGTAGACCTGACTGTGACTAAGTAAATTAAGTGGGAGCAGGTATTACAGTTTGTTACAGTTAGACAATTTTAAGTTGCAGTCAGACACTACTAGATTCTCCTAGGTTCTTATCGCTGCTGTCAGGAACAAAACACCATCTCACATGTTCAGTCTACTCCTCTCTGAACATAATACCCCTGAAGATCATGTAAGTTCAACCTCTCACTTTGAAAAAGAGGGACATGGATTTAGCTTTTAAATTAATTCTTTCTCTGCTTACAATACTTTTTAAACCCCCAACAATTATAACATGAGATGTATTTGTTAGCAATCGGCATTCAGTGGAGCATGTCCCAGCAGACATTTTACTCCTGAGAAATCCATCACAGCCCCAGAAGGAAGTTACTCAAGTACATCAATATCGTAAACAAACGTTGTAGGTGACAGCACAGAATCAAAACCACTCACCCCTTGTTAATAACCAGCGGGTTAAAATAATGCCACACATTTTTATTTCAAGTATCAGCATTTATAGGATAAAACAGGTCATTACATTTCATGCACTTAAGTTAAACTGTGATTACAACGTGCTAACTTATCCTATGACATCCCTAAATCAGTGACAACTGGGAAGCACTAGGATCACATCATACACGTTAACTAGGGAGCTTATTCTGATATTCACACAGCACACTAAAATCAACGGCAAAGTAACAAAGTTTGTGTTCTCTAGTGATAGGCCGTCATGAGCAAGTAGAGCAACACAATTATCAGTGAATACTGTCCTGAAATCAAACAATAACTTCTATAATAAAATATATTTCTCATGTTGTTATAAGGATTCATGTTTGTATATATGTTTGTGTATGTATATGGACATACACGTGTGCGTTCATATACAATATGAAACGATCAAAATCAGTGGTTGATTTGAACTCCACTAAAAAAGGAAAGAAAACAGACTTCAATATAGCTGAGGTCAAAAAAGCCCCACTGAATTCACAATCCCAGTGTGAGGTTTGAGGTCAAGAGCTTTGCATATGATTTGCACAACAGGGAAAACAATAAAACGCACCCAACAGTGGCTTGCTCAGAAGCTGAAAGGACAAGCAGACCTGTCTGCACTCGGGATCCTATTGGGTTGTGCTATGAGACACAATGAGACACAACCTGTTGCAGCAGAGTGCTATGGGTTCAGGAAAGTCACCCCTGGTTCTCAGAAGTAAGAGCACCAAATGGCCGTGTTCTGTTCCTGCTCTGTTTAGCCACATACATGATCACCGCAGTTCCCCAATTCCATGTTCCACCTTTAATTGTGGGCATTTAGCAGGCTGCCTCTTATTATTAAGATACTGCTGACTTTTATTGTCAATGTGGCCACAGGACAAGGCTAATAATTACTCGCCCCAGAAGCAGCTTGTGGTTTTATATTACATTGAGGTAAATTACACTGGAATTAGAGTGGATTACTTTTATCAAATGGGGAATAAGCTGTTAATTAACTCCCCGCTGTAGCAATCTTTTTCTGAGCTTGCAACTGTTATTAGCTCTAGATTAAACTGTTGAATTAATTTCCCACTTACTTACTATTTCAAGAGTTTTTAATTTACCTGGCAGCAGTTTTAATGGGAAATTGTATTAGTGAGCATAAATTGTTTTTGGGAAGGGTAAACAGTTTGTGATAATGTTTATTAAGTCGTTTTGTTTGAGCAAAAATATAATTGCAGCTTTAATTAGTGCATGCTTGTTGGAGTATTAGATTTGAGATTATGTTTGGGCATTCTGAGAAAACAATTGCCCAGGTAATCCCCAAATTTACAACAGAGAGCAGACCAAAAATCTCAATCGACACTGCTCCAACACACATGTGAATACACACATACACGAGCAGGGCAGGTCTTTCAAGGGGAAAAACTTACTTCAAATTAAATTTCCTACCCCTGTTACTGACAGGAAACCTAAGAGGGGGTGCAGGATCATTACAAGAAAATGCATTAAAAGATAACAAGGCAAAACCATTAATCCACTATAATAAAATTTATATTGAGGTTTTTTAATTATCACAGTATTTTATTGTTGTTGCTTTATTGCAATTTACTGAATATTGTAATTTACTGTAGTTCATTGGTTTGGGATGTTTGTAAAAACCTGGGTGAGCTTCTTCAAAAATAATTGTTATATACTTCTGGGCAGCATTTTCATCCTATAGTCTATTGATTGACTAACATTAAGAAAATCCCAGCATTTTTCCAAGTCCTAAAAACTCCTTCAGCTGTTTCAAGTGATCCAGCATCATTCCAAAACACGTCTGCAAACAAAGGCTGCTCAAAGATGCAGGAGCTCAGGAGCAATAGTTATTCAGTTGCTTTACATACTCAAACGTATTGTTTTACAGAATATAATCATCATTAAGAGGAAATAAAAAGTTCATCTAACAGCCAGATGACCTTCCCAGTTTATGTATCTTTAACATAAGATTTGCTAATGGAAGCCTTTACCTGCGGCTTCAAAAATCTTTTGAATGTTGTCAGAAATTAGTACTAATCCACTTCATGCCTCACTGAGAGCAAGTCTTCAGATCAAGAGTGTCAGGAATTGGTTGTAATTAATTCTTGTATATTTTAACTCACTACAATTAATGACTTTTTTGCTGTAAACAGTTCTGTTCACATTAACATGTTCATATACATGAGTATCCTGCATTTACTAAATACTGTCTTCTACATTAATTGCTGCAGTCATTAATACTCTGAAATTTGTATTAGACTTCCTGAAAACCATAAACCTTTAGAAGTCCTAGGGCAACAGAACATGATTAATACTTTACATTTTTCAATCACTAGAAACAACAGCTGCAAGTGTCCTCTAACAAAGCTTTCTGTGTCCTCTAACAAATATATTTGGGATGGTTGTGATCTCTCTTATAATAAATGGATTGTAGCTGCTTTAAGTTTCAGAAAAAAGGAGGCAGTTGCAGAGTTTTTGATCAACGATCAAGATACACTGTAAGTAAATCATATTTAAGCCATGGTGTTGGCTCAGATTTTACCTCACTTCCAGCTCAGCAACTGAGAGAAAAAAAAACCAAACAAACTACCCTCTTGCTTTACAAGAGGGATTTGGTACCTCTCAGAGATGTCAAAAAGTTGCTGATATTCTGTGCTCTGCTGTGTTCTGTGGTTTCCAGTGACTATCTATGACAGAACACTCCCACCTCATCTGGTATTGTGTATAACCACAGGAATTCATTACTACAGAGGAAGAGACACCACAAACCCTAATGACTGAGAAGAATCTACCACTTTTTGCAAGTGGGATGCTCACCTCTCTCTATATCCAGTATCACAGCACAGGCCTCCCTATGAACACAGAATCACTGAGGTTGGAAAGGACCTTTAAGATCACTGAATCCAACCATTAATCCAACTGTCCCAACCCACTGCTAAACCACATCACTAAGCTCCAAATCTACATGACTTTCGAACACATCTGGGGATGGTGAAGCCCATGCCAGCACAGCTGTACATTATCAATACACCTCACAGCAAGAACTATCTTTTTTCAACAAAGCAACTTCACAAAACCAACAGAAGTACCCTAACAAACCAGCAAAATACCCAGAAAACCAAACGAAACACCCTACTAACCCAAGCTCCCAAACCATGAGCAAGTGACCCCAACTGTGATTTGCTTTAACCTGGAGATTCCTTGGTCTTATTCCATTACAGAATAGACAGACAACATCTCATAATTACTTGCCTATGGCTAGGAGTACCAGCAGCTACTGTGTGTAGAACTGCAGATCTCTGCTCCCTCCCCAAGTCTGACCACTACTTTCCCTGGTTGCCAATTCCACTGTGTTATACCAGGAGCACTCTCCAGGCTAAAATCCACAACTATCCCAGACTGTCCTCCAGCAGAGGAACTGATGCAAAAAAAAGCTGGTGCTGGTTCTTTGCTGGATGGACTACTATAATCTAGCAATAGCTACAGCAGTCAGCAACTCCATTAGAGCAGTAAACACGACCATAAATCATACAACACTCATTAACACTTGGTCTTGGGTTCTGCCTCCCCCCATCAGCAGTTTTGCCCTCTGCTGTGTTCAAGGCATGGACAATATCAAAAACCATTAAAAATACTTGAAGAAGTCTACCATGTGCTTTTTTAATTCAAAAGGAAACATGGAAATGTTTGACTGTCTCTTCAATTAACTTTAGTTCTCAAATTATAAATATTTTACTATTCACGCAAAGGAAAATGAGAATTAAGATGCAATGTGCCAACATTCAGGGTAGTTTTACAGCTTTTCTAATATAGAATTCATTTAAAAAAATAAGTCTTAAAACAGTAAAAAACTAAAACTAAGGCTTTTGCTGAATTACCTTTTTATTACATCCCCTTGTCCTCCCACCCAACATGCAGATTGTTCTCGCTCTTTTCTCTGAAGGAAATTATAAGATGATGGAAGTACAGAAGATACTTCAACCGCATGTTGAAATTGCAACTGAGAACTCAGAGCACTACCAGAATGGGTTGTGGCAGCAAATTCTATCAAAGTTATCAGCTCTTAAAGATGTCCGTAACTCACAAAGCATGTTTCTTGCATATGGTAATAAGAGATTAGCCTCCTAAACTCATTGGTTATTACATTTAATGTGCAGCGTGCTGGAAATCACCAACAATAAAATACTTTCAACCTGGATGTGGCTTTTCATCTCTTTGAAGTCATTAGGAAGAGCTGTGGTTTCAGTTAAGGTATTATTCCGAAGCATGAGGAAAATGTTAAGACTGCAGGTGCAGAGGACATTTAATCCATGTGTTGCAAGGTTCCATATGGATATAAATAAGGGATTAATCCTTAGCTCCCTCCAGTTGTGACTCTGTCAGAAGAAAAATGGACTAATTCTGAAATCATATGGTTCCCTGAGTTGTCAACACCTTTTACTTCACTTGTGTAAGGTTTTGTGAAACAGACCCTATCTGATTATAATTTCATCATCATTGATAAAACTCAAGATCATAAAATAAGTTGAAATATGGATACTGAGAGAAAGAACAGAGGTCACTCACTGTTGCAGACATCAGAGGTGTGTACAGTGCCCTAAATCCCTCTCAGTCTGGTGGCTACCGCTTAAACCAACCCCAATCAGACTTTGGTCAGGAATCCCAACACACAAATCAACACCATCTCAGACACCACACTCAATCCCTGCTAAAGCATGCTGCAAGCACCAGAAACCAAATTTTGGTCCTAATAAGACCAAACTTAACATGTGCTCGGGTACAGAAAGCACTCATACTATTCCCCTTGAGGTTCTGCAGCCCAAGTCCACACATCTGGAAACTCCAAATGCCTTCTCGGCATATTTTTTAATTAGTCTCACCTTAAGGTATAAATATTTTACCCTAATAAAATCTGTCCTCTTCTCAAAATGACAGCATTATAACATATTGATATATAAAACTACAGAAATCAAGAATTCCACAAAAAAATCTGCTTGTCCCATCCAGTTCTATTTTCTGCCTCAAACAAAACAATACAGTTATGAGAAAGAATCCTCAGGAAAAGGCAAGCTGTGACTTCAACAGATACAGAACTGGGAAACCATCTCCAAATCCAACTTACTCAGGACTACGTCCGTGTAACAAACAGTTGTTTTATTCTGGTTTTCTTTTTCAAACAAGCAGCTTAATTAGAGCAAATACCTTAAAGCATTCTTTGGAAAATCCCCTATTTCTCTGTGAACAGTATGTGTCATTCAGAGCACCTTCATAGCTTATTCTCTACGATGCTGTTCCTTAAAAAAGAGATTTGTCAAATATAAACCTGTCATGCTGCAGCAGATCTGTGTTAAGATTAGGTCTCTAGTTGATACCAGATTCATCGACCTGAATCTGCTTGACGTACCTATTATAGGACACAAGAACACAAGCAGGTTCAATCAGAACATAACCCAAAAGCTGTTAGATGAAAAATACTTAATTTTTTACATATTTTTTAAAGAACCACATAGAACAGAAACTTACTGAGAGATTTATGGATATGATGCTCAGTTTGATATGCTGCTCTTTAGGTATGTACAAACACACATGGAAATCAATGGAAATTAATGTGTATCGCCCCATTAAGTTAGTCTGTGATTTTATAGTCTAAATTCTTACATCTAAAGGCAGTAAATCTGAGACAGTCATATGAACAACAGGTATAGACAGTTTAGAACCAGAGCCAAATACAGTCATTCATTCACATTAGAGAGAAATAGTAGTAAACACCTGGGATTTGAAGAGTCTTGAGCTTTGCAAACTCTATTTGCGTTTCATCAGGAAAAAACAAAGTTCTCAAATCTGGAAGAGAAGAACACTATTAAAAGCACATATATGCTACTAAACCTGTATTCCATCCTTTAACAATACAAACTTCTACTTTCAACTGAGTGTGGGGGGGAAATATGACCTCCAGCAGTAAAAATTTTTTTTAAAAGTTGAATAAGCAACAGAGGTTGCAATGTTTCTCAGCATGTTCACCCCTGCATGTACATGAAGCATGTGCAGAACGTGGTCTCCACATGTGTTGCACCTGTCTGCAAGTGAACATTTCAAGCTGAGGAACATCTTGCACAGGAGCGTACTTTCTCCAAGGAGCCACAGGGAAGAAGCAGTGCCAGGAGAACGTTCACCTCCTCCAAACAACAGCTGGGCATCAGCAGAACTAGAAGAGACTCCCTGTGACAGGTAATCACAACGTGGAGCCAACACGCTGCAAACATAGCAGAGCACCAGCCCTGTTGTATCTGAGTCAGGTACGCTGTAAAATTTCAATGATGCCTTTAAATTCTAATGGTTTCAAGCTGCTGTAAACTTCTGCAGCCATCAAAAATAATCTGTCATGGGACTAAGGGGTATGAACATCGTGTCATAGCCACTCTGCTCTTAGATTTATTGGAGGGTAAAGCATGTCATTTATGCATCAACTCACAGGAGAAAAAAGCAATCCCTATGAAGTTAATCTAATAATAGACTGGAAGGCAATGATTGCTGTTTCATGTGCAGCAACTATTTGTAGCTGTGGCTGGCCTAATTTGGAGGGCCCTTGCCTGTCAGAGTGCTGGGATTAGCAAGTGTTCAGATGAAAATCTATGGGGAAACATCAAGAAATGGCTTAATGAGGAACAAAAGTCCTTATTGTTACATTTAGTATTTGCTGAAACTTTTCCATTTGCACCACCATGTTTCTACAATGCTTACTGGACATGACATCCCAAATGGAACACAAATGTTGAGGGACTGTAACTTTAGTCTCTTGAAACGCTTCTCTGTGCTTTCACCATAAAAGTCTTCTCTCACTATTCTCATGTAAGGCAGACTGCCCTGACACCAAGTGCAAGATTTGTTTTTAAAGACATGACCTCACTGACCTATACACATTTTCCATCTACTAAATATTTCATATCTATTGACTAATCAAGCTCCTCCCTCCCCATATGGTATAATACAACTTGAGATGATGCCAGAAAACAGACAACTAATACTAGAAATAAAAAACCCTCAAATCCTTTAATTAGGTTCAGATTCTAGTATTAAAGAAGAGGTTGTCTTTCATCTTCATCTATTAAGAAAGAAATATCTTCCCTGGGTTAGTTTTATTTTATTTCCTTTTGCTTATTGATGTTTTTCACCACAGATTAGAACAAATGTCTCAAACTGAGAAAACCACGCATTCCCATCAGAAGGAGAAATCAGAAGTTAACCTGATTAATACAACATTACATACCTAATTCTCTACAATAAAATTTTCAGTGAAGAAGGAAAACCAAATACAGAAAATCAGAAATGCAGGAAATAAAGACAGTCCACTGTACTTCCACAAGAATGTGAGAGAGACACAAGGGAATGTTTGGTCATACCACAAGTTCTCATTTTCAGAGGCAAGCAGTCATTTCCATACTCTCTATCAGAAAATTACCCCCTACAGATAACCCCCAGAAGCTATCAAAGATCCAGATTAAAACTGTTGCTACAGCCAAGTCACTCCCTTCGCACAGGACATCATGTGAAAGAGGAGACAACGTGGACTAACTAATCAGGTCATGCATGGATACCCTGGACAGCCCCAGCCCTTGGTTCACTTCCATAAAGCTGTCATGAGTCTCTGAATTCCCCTTAATACAAATAATGCTGCAAAACTCTACACCATTATGAACATCCCCCTTTAGGGAGGAAAATGTGACAAGGGCGCTGGAGAAAACATCGTCTAGGACTAGCACAGACTTCCTGTTATTTCTTGTGAAGGTGTACAAGGAGGCAAACACGGACGACTTTACCAGTGGTAAATACTAGCATGGTTACAAGTCTGGTCTGACTATACCATTATCAGCCTACTCTGAAGATTCATGAGTTGTGCTGATTGTCAGACTCCTCATTAAACCAAGATTAGCCAACACTGCTTACATTCCTCACAAAAGGAAAAGTTTAATTTTTAAACTGAGAGTGAACATAAAATCTCAGAGAAAGTTACTGGTGTAAATATTACAGATGTGACTGAAACAATTCACTGTTTCTTCAGCACAGTTTCAAAGAAGGTGCTTACACCTCCCGTAAGCTGGCACTTGTGAAGAATGGTTTCACCCAATAACTTAGCTGTCCATCTAACTGCTACTGAATGGCACCCTACCAAATCTGCCGCAAAATCTATTTATTACTTTACAGGAGATGTGTAAAACCAGAATCTCTTGATATGTCAGATCTAAGAATTGGAGTTGTATTACTGGCTGCCGTCTAACAAAATACATGTGTGACCTGTGAGAGATAACTTCAGATGTCATAGTTCACCCATTATGATCTTCGGATGGAAAAGAGAAGAACAGAAAATTATCTCACTACCAAGACCATACAGCAATCCAGCCACTCTAACACTCTCAAACATAAGGCCAGTCCAACCTGCTGACCATGATTCATCAGATTCTTGATCTTCATCCCTGGCAGCTACCCTCTGGGTCATGAGAGGTTTGTTGTTGAACTTTCATCCAAACCTTCCCTAACTCTCTTCTTTATGCAGGTTGCACAGCCACTGCAGGCCTGAGCACAGAGAACCTACCAGAAACCACCCTATGATTTATTGGTCCTTATTTCGATCTCTTTTGTATCAGTCCAGCTTTTTATTGTCTGGAAATAAACACTAACTTGAAAGGAAAAGAAAAATGGTCACAGCCCAGTCTCCAGGACTGCTCAGATGCAGGCTGCAGAAGATTTTGGTGTGGGCCACAATACTGAAATGGCTCAGCTGATTGAGGGCAACCTCAAGGTCAACACAAATTGTAGAGTGGACATAAAAGTCAAGGGCAAGAAAATAAACAGGAAAAGCAGAGTAATATGATGCAACAAAAAATGGAGATCAAGAGAGATGCATTACAAAGGGAAGGACATGTCCGCATCAACAGGCAAATCCCCCAGTCTCACGGAATTTTCCTAAGCACAACTATAGGGAAAACATTCCATTGATGAACACTGATTCTCAACAGGATTAGAACTCATGCTTGGCTAGTAAACAGGACCAATGAGCTACTATAAAGAAATACTATCTGTAATTAAAAATGCTAATAAAGCAGTTCCAAAACAGGTAGGCTAAAACAATTTATGGTACGTTAGCTTGATGTTTAATGCGTTTGAGAAAGAGATTCTGGTGACACATTTTCAGCAGTCTAACCTGGCTGCAAACACTAACCAGCCCTCTGAAGCCATGTACAGCCTAATCTAATACATTTCAGGGGAAAAAACAATGGAGATCAATATAGCCATATGTCATCCAAGACTACACAGAATAATTTTGTCCTGGGAAATACCAAGACTACAATCTAAATGGCAAAGCGCTCTGAATTGCCACTGAAAGATGGTGATGCTTTCTGGGTCAGCTGAATTTGAATAATAGGGTGTTCTTAGCCCAAATAACCTATTGACTTCCACATATAACAAAATAGAGAGAAACTCTTTCAAGTGCCTCCTAGATTTAGCAGCTGTTGCTCTGGCACTGTCAGCAATGCATCTGTCTTAATCACAGTGTGGTCCTTTCAACTTTACTTTGGGAGGATCTTTTCACTTCCTTCCACCCTTCCAACCCCCTCACCAAGCCCAAGCTGTATCTCAGCTCAAAGTACTGCGTGGACAGCAGTTCAAACAACGTATCTGACTCCTCCAATTTGTTTTAGCACACTATACATCTACACTGATGTACTTTTGTACTTATAAATAGAGGAAGCCTATATTTAGATGCCTATGGGAGGTGCCCTTCTGGCTACTTCTGTTTTTCTGTTCTGATGCACTCTGCTGTAGCAACTCCCCCGGAACTTCCTTTGCCCATCACCATAGGCACTTGACTTTTTCTTCTCATTATTCTTTCTGATTTTTCTTTGCTTGAAATAAAAGACTCCATATGTTCTTCTCTTCTTTTCTTGGAAAATGTTAATGCTGTACCAGAGGGCACAGTCGAACGAGAGACTGCAATTTGGACAGAATTATGTACCCGAGGATTGCCTAGGGTGTATCACCTGTATGAGTGCTCTAAGCGGACCTCAGCTGCGCTTCTGTCAGAACTCAAGGCACTATTTTAATGCTGAAAACAATGCAAAATATAGTTTTGTTTTAATACAAAACATACAATTTCCAACTGAGTATCTGTTCTGCCAAACTCCTTCAAATTAACTAGTCCTTAACATCTGAAAAGTCACTACAGGTATGTTTCCAGCCCTGTGGTGGCCTCTCTGTGACCAATCTGCTTTTAAAAGGAAGAACTTTTAGTTAATTTTAATTCATATTCAAACTATTCTTCTAATTTGTGTTCTCATTAAAAAAAAAAGAAATATTGCTTTAACTGTCCAGGGCCTGATACAGCGAGATTGCCTCAAAAGGAGAGCAGTCTGCACATTGCGTCAGCAAAGCATGAAAAGGCTGGACATCTGCAACAGCTTTAGAACACTGGGTAATTCACATTCACTAAGTGGATTAGCTGAAATAAGCATAATAAATGAAAGAGAATAAAATAAAAAACAATTTCACACTAAGTGAAGGCTTGACTTATAGGAAGTGGCAGCTCTGATGGCCCAAGGCACAGAATTAGTTTTGCCACTCGATTATTTGACTGATTCACTCGAGTGGCCAGAAGAGGACATTTTCTGCCTGATTTCGGTGTAATCGAGTCACCTGCTCTGCAATTGCCGGGGCCAAGTCCAACACACCCCACTGCACTCTGCCTGCCTGTCCTATCGAGCGAGATCTAGGGTTGCTGCATGTGTGTGCAGAACAAGCGAGCTGGCACCACCAGGGAGATGTAACTATGTCCATACATTAGTGTGTTTGCATTTGAAACCATACATGCAGTATAAAAATAAACTATTCCATTAAATCCTTTGTTTACCTCCAGTGTGGGGTTGTTGATGGGATGGTCTCTCAGTTCTCTCACATACACCAGCCACAAGCTTATGTGTTACTTAGCGGTGACAGATGCAAATACAGAGAAAAAAGTAGCTCTGAGAGCCTGAAAATATAAATTACATTTTCTGCCTTAATTAGAAATTACTATGAAATTCTATATAAAAAATTACAGCAAGATTTTGTGTTAAATTTATGCAATGCCTGTTTCAATATAACCTCCCCCCCCCAACTACATTATAGAATAAGACCAATGCAGAAGCAGAGATTTGGGAAAGCGTGTGAACAACTTGCATGACATGGTGTCAGTTTTACTCCTGCTTTGCTGAACTGGGGTCAACATGATAAATGTCGTATCTAAGTGCTCATCCTTAAGCATACAACCAGTTTCACTGATTATTATTCACAGCCAATCTCTCAAAGTAGGAATTCAGGGATTGTATACTGCACGTCAAGAGAAAAGAATTTTATATTCTTATTGAAAAGATTATTTGCTTCCCTTTATGCAAATATTAGATTGAGACCGCCCCAGCCAGGAAAGATAATCCACTTAGAAATATCATTATTATTAAAGAACATCCAATCAATATGCAAATGTGAAAACCAGTAATTAAGCATTTTAGTTTTTACAACTGTGCAACGGCAAAAACAAAGATACAGTGTGGATCAAAATGATCTATCATCTTATAACTAATTTTCTACTTGACACATGTTACTGCGTGATTCATACACATTTTTCAATATCAAAGTCCACAATCTGGCAAACCAAATCTGCTAATAAAATGAAAAGGTGACCTTGCTTAATTTAATAAGCCTGTGTAGAAATACTCTTTCAACATGTTAAAGAATTACAAAAAGGTTATCAGAGCTTGCTTTCATGGGAGACTACTCTACCTTTTCCATCTCATTTCTCAGGCTTTTACTGTAATTCATTAGATTACATAAAAACAATGTAGACCATTACATTTTAATAAAGGCTTTCCTCTCCTAATAAAATGTACGTCATTTACATTCAGGCATGTACTCTATAAAATGCTTCTCTTGCTCAAGTAAAGCTTTCATATTCAATTCACACAAGGTTGGAAGCCCCAGAAATTATTTTTCTTTGCAAAGGATTTTCAGGATTAATTCTTTTTCTAGACCAAATCCTCCAGAACTCTGGTCCTACATTTATCTTTACAATGAGTACCGCACAGCAGCAGCAATGAAAGTTCTGCAGACTGGAGGTCTCTCGCTTCAGCGAAAGGATGGAGTAAGATCCTACACTCACTAAGACAGCTTGTTTTTCTTTAGACCAGTTAATGCTGAGGGTGATAAAATGGTTCCTACAATACAAATACATTTCCAGTGAAATCTTAATATGGTCCCAGAACGATCAGACAATGAAATCTATTTTCAGTTATGCTAGCTTCAAAATATGTGTGCCTCTTCAAAGTGCTCAGTAAGAGATGTTTCCCTTTCATCATGAATCCTAGTTTGGTGCCAGCCCTTGGCATCTTGCTTTATTACTTGCAAAGGGCTGAAAAAAGAGCTCGTTCTTCTTGTGCAGGAGGAAACACCAACCGCAGCCACTGTGTTTTCCACAGCCCTGCTCCTTCGGTGATCAGGTTTTCCCACAAGGACAGCAAGGAGAAATATTTCCAGGAGAAAGGAGAACTACAAACAGAGTTTTGCAAATCAACATCCTCAGATAAGTAGGATTTCCATCTATTCCCTTGGTCTCCACTGCCATCACTCTGAGCTGCTCAGTGTGGCCAACAAAAGAACAAATAACCATAATTGGTTTATCCAATCAGTACCCACTTGGTAATTTTTGTCAGCTTTTTTCAAAACCCACATTGCTTCTTTTCCCAAACCCTGGCCCACATGAGTCAGCAGAAGAATGAAGATCAGAAGGCCAAACAGAAGCAGTGTTGGTCTGACATTGGTTCTTACTGAATTGGCAATTTTGCACAAGCATCTTGACAGAACACATTCTCCAAGCCACATCTGTTTAAGCAAACAATCCTATCCAAATCAGTGGGATTATCTGTTTGCCTACTCTTAAAAATAATACTTAAGTATTTAACTTTAGGACTCAGGAACTCCGTATGACAAGAACTGAAGCAGCAACAGCTGTTAAATTACACCGGAAGTACTTAATACCTGACCGGTACTGAAACTATGGAAATACCTGGATTTAAGTACAGCACATGTTTACTTTTTAATTCAGAGAGATTAATTCCTTGTTTGTTCTAAGCAACTACCAGCAGTGTTGTCACACCAAGAATTTTGCCGAAGTACATCCTTCCAGAGGTTTCCTTTAAGAAACCACATTCTTCAAACCCATTACAGATAGCATTTTAATTGAATACCACTTACGTAGATTTTAGGACTGCAAATAGATGATGGATCAACATTTTACAACTACTAAAGATGTGTTATCCAGCCCATTACATATTTTACCTATTTAATCAGTTATAGACTGTTACGTTATAGGAATAAGAGTGTAAGAGTGTGTGCATGTGTCCTCTGAAATGCCACTGGACAAATCTGGAGCAGAGTGGGAACATCACTACGCTATGAGGACCCATGCTCCTTGTCTCTGATGCCATACTATTCTGGTTCTAGCTTAAAGTAGGCTTCTTTTAAATTGGAGAATCGTGAATAGGCCCTGTGTCACCTAAGGTAACAGCCCAAAATATGAAGATGCCTGGATTTGCCTACCAGAGGACCGGATGAACCTTGTATCCAGGGAAATTAATCAGCCTCTCTTCATTAGAGGGAACATAATCTTTTGGTGACAACAAAATTTCAGTGAATCCAACAAAGAAACTTCCTATATTAAAACGTAAGACACAATTGTTCGTCAGGCTGGGATTCTTACACAAACACTCAACATTCAAACACACCTGCTGGGACACTGGTACCAAATTCTAAAACATTTCAGACTATTTGCTGACCTTAATGATGTTACCATAAAGGAAAACCTGTTCCATTACAGTACAGTTGCACAAACAGTGCTCCAGAACACAGAATGGTGAAGATCAATCCACCGTACCTCCTGATACTCTTTTTGACGTGAAGACATTTATTAATGATGACTTCAAAGAACTAAAACACTTCAAGACAGTTAAAGATGTAACAGAGAAACAGACGTGTATTAGAATCATTACAGTCATCAATCCATCAGGCACAAGGTTGGTAGGAAAGAGCACCAGGGATTATAAAACCAGACAGATGAAAACTTGCTGGGTTTGCTAATTCTGTGATAACTTTGCCCAAGTTTTTCAACTGATTCCCCTCTCCATCTGCAAATCGAGATGAATTCAGCCCTGAGTGTCAAGACGATTCTCAGTGTGACCACTGTGGTTGAACTTTGTCATCTCAAGAGATGAAGGAACTCAGCAGGATTCATTTTTATTAAAACTGTGTGCCAATGCATAAGAATGAAAGCGTATCACTGGATTTCACACTTCTCGGACAATAATTAGTAGCTGAGGCTATGTGCAAATTAAATTTACAACGATGTTATCCACTCAAAGTAAATTCTCAACAGCTTCAACTGTTTGTCAAAAAAATGTCCTGTCTCACCCAGATAGAGCAGTCACTAGAAATGGATCCCTAAAGAAAGATAATACTAAAAGGGAAAAGGAAAGGGAGAAATGGAGTGACTACAGTCACCACGTACAGATTTTAGATGATCAGAATTCTACTCAATGGCTGTATTTTAAAGAGTGATGATATGATCCTGCACTACTCATTCACTCAAATTTGTGCTTCCTTCAGCAGAGATTCACTGGTGTAAGATGGGCTGGTATTCAATCATGCCCCACACTTGGATTTTAATTTTAAAATCCAGTTAAGTAGATATTCTAATGCAATTTTTTATCCAAGAACATTTCATGATGGGATAAAAGGGTAAGTGTGTCACTTACTTGCCAGCTTTACTGGGTAGCAGGTAACTTTCTAGTGTCACTCACACGCTTCCATCTCCCAGAGCTACCTGTATTCATGATGGCAGTAAAAATGAAGTGTTGCTAAAGAGAAGTATGCATTCTTGTTATTGTCTGAAAAAACAGATCCTTTGCACAGTCCTTTGAGCTTCTGAGTGTGTGATTTGTATAAAATATTTCTCATTTTGGGGACACAGCAGATGGAGTGCAGGGCACTGTGGGATATGCCATTTATCACGATGACAGTGCGTAGGTAGCACTGATCCTCTCACCACAGGGGGAAGCTAGAGCCGCAAATGTGGAGCAGCATTAAAAGCCCAACGAGTGGAGTTTGGCAACACTTCTACTACTCATTAACTTAATCATATTAATTTATTAGCCATATATATCAAAGTAATTCACTACTGAATTGTCACCAAGAACAATTTATAAACTGTTATCATCCCCACAGGCAGAGAAGTGTTGTGGCATCCTTAATCGGTGTGTTTGCTTTGATTAAAAATAGTAATTCTTTCCAAGCCAGGTAGCACTGACAATGGCAAAGCCAGGCATATGCTCCTCATTATAGATGGAACCCTAAAATGACATCTATGACAACTGAAAAAAAAAGAAAAAGGATAATCATAGACAGTGAAAAGAGCCTCAGAAATAGGATGTAAACACACAAAAATGGTTCAGCATGAAAAAAAAATGGTTCCCTTAGTGCTCCTTGGTCTCTTGAGCCACAGCAGCCATCAAATCCCCCCCAGAGGGAAAACTGGTCAACAGACGATCTGTAGAGGGACCCTGAGTGAATTGTTGTTCTTCCACCAACAGCTCTTTCTCAGAAGCAGGTTTTACAGTACAGAGACAAACTTTCAAAGCCTGGTTTTGGCAGTCCCTGATCAGAGCAGAGCAGAATCCCTGCTCTGTCCTTGCTGCTCCTGTGGCTCCACTTTTCTGACCCTGAGCACACTGTACAGCTCCTCAGGTGGGAAGGACTTGAAGGCACTGGTGCAGCACCAGTCTCAGACAGCAATGAGGAGACAATGTGCATGGCTGATGGCAGCAGGGAGCTCCTAAGGGCATCTCTGCACGGGGCTGACTATGTGCCCATCACAATAAACAGCAGTGGGACAGCAAAAACATCGACAGCCTCCAGTCTCATCCATTCCTCTAGCAAGAATATACACAAGTGACGTGCAGAAAATCCTGCTTTATCCTCTTTTTTTCTATATGAAGACTAAGTGGCTGCTGCTCTCAGGTAACATGTGAAGTTACTACACTCCTGTGAGCTACTCTGTTTCTTTGAGTCCCACAATGATGCGACTTGGTATATCTATTAAAATATTAATATCACTGAAATATTAATTACAGGAAACTATTTGATTCACAACAGCTTCATTTAATTATTAATAAGACAAAACTACACTGAAAAAGTATTTGTATCTGTGCAAGCAGGTCAATATTTTAGTTATTACATTCTAGAAAAACTCTAGACAAACAGCTAATGAGGCAGTGACTGTTTTAACTTCGGTTTATGAAATAATGAAGGATCACTTCAAGGGAGGTGAAGCCAATGTAGCAGATAACAAAAACAACATTCTACTTCACATGTTTGGAAAAACAGGCGGTTTGCTCCTGTTACCTAGGCAGAGCAATGCAAGGTAACAGCAGTGACCTGAGGACAGATGCTGGCAGCAGGCTGACTCACCAGGGAGCAGTAAACAGCCACGGCCTCTGTACACAGGACATTGTACATTTCCCTACAAAACACCCATCAACTGAGAGTCTAACCCTCTGTCTAACCTCTGAAATTCTGAATCATCCTACCTCGTATCAGAGAACAAAGTTGAGTGCCCATGTGAAAAAGCATTTTCTTTTCCTTTTCTCACCCAGGACTCTCCATCAGCCAGGCTTCCTCCCACCTCCTGCACTGAGCTCTCACAGCCCTTAGCCCTAAATTCTCATGGCAGCATACCCAGTCTAAGTGCACCCTGTCAGCTCTGGACAGCACAACAGCACATTCACACCCACCTTCCTGGCATCCAGCCTCAACAGACTTTTTGGGAGCTCCAGTAGTGGGATTCACGATCCACCTCTGGTCAGAGAGATGTTTGAATTACCACATGAAAAGCAAACCTCCCCAATAAGCAGGAATCTAACAAAAACTCTAGTAACAGGATCATTTTCTTCATGAGCCACCAGTTCCAGTAACTTGTAAAGAGGACAAAGAAGCCCATCAGCTGGTTCTGTTGAAACAGCAACAGCCATTCTAGAAATCTAACACAGAAAAACAGCAATGAAGACTTCATGTAGTGGTTTTCTAGTTTTTTTTTTGAGGGGTGACCTAAATGAAAGGGAGGAGGACAGAAGCTGGTAAAACTATCAAAAGATCTAGCTACTCTCTCAGCTTCATTCTGTTCCAAGTTTTCTGAATATATAAATCACAGTGTGGATATCAGCTTCTCTCCACAAAACAAACTACAGCTTCAGACCCTAAAACGTCCTTGAGAATCTATTCCACAAATAAATCTCAACTGTCTTGTTAAAATACACTTATGACAAAGACGTGGACATCAAGAGGAGATAAAGTCTTTTTCTGCTGGTGTCACTTCATCCCACTGGATTGTCTGAAGCACTGAGCCTTTGGTGATCATCTATCTCCCTGAGACACAGGAGATTTTCCCTTTAGCCTCCCAGCAGGCAAGGGCACCACTCTCATGTCCACATTTCCAACATGAATACAAAAAGAAAACCATTTCCAACATAAAATAGACAGAACTTAAATTCCAACCCTCAAAGGGTGTGGTCTGCACAAGCACTTTGTGGTGGCTTATGTCCAAAACCGTGCTCTCAATCACAGCACTTTTAACCACCCCACTGTTCTAATCTCATCTAACTCCAAACATTTCCCATCACCCAAAGGCTGAAGGTATCTACAAACATTTCAGCAGGTCAAGGCTTCACTTGTAGCTCCCCCAGAAATGTCTTTTTGGGTAAGAATAATCATGGTCTGCATTGCCAAGAGGTAAAAAAGTCCTGCTCCAGGCTGGGGCTAATTTAACTACCTGTTTATGATGTGAAAATGAGGGTGTAAACTGAGCTGCTGCCACAACCCAAACGGGTGATGCAAATAACAGCAGTGGAAACACAGATGGCTGGCTGGAGTCTGCAGGAAGTTACTAATCATCACACTCTAATACCCTCTGCAGATGGATCTGTGAGCTTTGCAGCCCCAACAGCAACTCAGCCCATCCAATCAACCAAGAGCAAGGCTGCACACAAAGTCTTTCACTTAAACATGACTAAAGATAAGTTAGAAATGAAAAAATACAACAGATGGCCGAGTCTGCTTATCTGTGCTGGAGAAGGAACGGGAGAGATTAGATGGAGAGATTATCAAGGAGTGGACAAGACATCATCCAGAAGAAATACTTTTGGCAATTCTGCTGCAGGTAGACCAAAGAAGTTGGAAGATGAACCTTCATTTCATGAAAAGTGTTAAAATGCGTTTTGGTTTCAGTTCAGACAAAAGCAAAGAATCCAATTGGAGAAGTGTTGAAGGCAATGAGAACAACACAGCCACTAACGTACAAAGCTGATAGGAGAATTCATATCCTTAGTGCTCCATCAAGTCTTGGAACAGCCCAAACCCCCACTGAGTTGACCAGCAGCTCTTCTGGCACATTTTCTTACCCAGTGACTCCCCCACTGCTCTTTCCTCATGAGCTAAAAAAAATGTAGGAGCTCTGATTCCTAAGTGACAAGAGTTCTGAGGATGTCAGAGAGGAGCTGCCCTGTGGTGGGTTGGCAGCAGCGCTGCTTCATCCACAGGGACCTGTCTCTTCAAGGCTCTTCAACAATGCTGCGACACTCTTAAATGGACATTTTCTCTTGTCTATAAGCTGCTCCTAAATGTCCTTTTCAAGGCACATTGTCTGTGACTTCTGGCACTTGCTCACACCAAGGTTTTCACGGGTGGCTCCCAAGGTCACCAAGGCAGCCACGCTGGGCCTCGGCTGAGAGACAGCCCCTGAAGCAGAGCTTCTCAGGCAACCCTCTGCAAGGTAAATGAAGAGGGAAGTACCCCAGCCATTCCATCCAAACTACTGGCAACAGTCTAGAAATTTGATTTAAGCAATTTTTAGTCAAACTCTGTGACAGCTGGACTGTCCATGATACTATTTCACTGCCCGTACTCAGCACTCTAAAATATTTCTCAATTTAAAACATACAGTCATCTGCATAATCTGATGTCCTGTTTGCAAACACAGGCAGCGTGGAAAAGTAATATGAAATAATCTGATTTCTCAGAAGAAATTGCCAATGTAAGGTGGCTCCTGCACACTCTCTGTCACTTATTTCACTGTTGGTTACTGCCACTTCATAATGTTCATTCCATTTCCACAGTGGTTACTGCTGCACTGGGAAGTCCTCACAACACTTGCTGCAGGAAAAACTAAAGGTCTCTGCTTTGTTAGTCCCTGAGACAGGTTCTGTGAGCAGAGATCAAGACAGAAGTCACTGTCTCATTAATCTGTAATTTTAACACTGTTTTTCCTTTAAGATGTTTGATGACTTTATATTCAGTTAAACACTCCACTGTCTGGTTATTAAGGAGATCCGATATGCTTAGAATAGATTCCAACAGTAATACTAAAGCTCCTAAGGCTGTTGAGCATTTAAACAATTACCTTTACGAAAGTAGTTCATTAATATGGGTTTATTAGCAAAACAGACTTACCTTTAGCACACAGCAATTAATAAAAAATTTAAGCACTCATCAGGATAGCAGAAGATTTAATTAAACTCTATTAATAAATTAATGACGTGAAAGAAAATACTACGCATTAAATTTAGGGCTTGTTTCTAATTTCCCCTATTTCCATGCTAGTTTTTTTTCACGTTATGCTGCCTAGTGTGGACGATTAAACCACAATCCGCTGTGGCAATGTGGGTTTAATCTGCTTCTCAAGTGTTTCTTCTGTAATTTGTACAAGCATTTCTCTATCTCCCCAGCATCCATTAATGATGTTACAATACAAGACACATTAGCCACGCTGCTCATATCCCATGAGAACTAAAACACACATGCATCTGAAAGGAAGAAATGCCTGCTACAGGGCCCACTGAGACAATAGTTCATTTTCCCAGGTTTGGGTTGTGGGGTTTTGTTGTTTTGTTTTTTTTCTTTTACTAAAATAACACATTTAATGGAATTTCCTGTAAGGAAATTACAATTAATAAAGACCTAAATTACAAATCCATTACATTTCAGTCACTGCAGCAACAAAACAGTGTTTTCATGAATGCTTAAAAAAAAAATTCAATAATGTAACCTCTGGTAAAGCTTGAGAAAGCCCTGAAGGACAAGGCAGTTAGATCAATATTAGTTTATTTTATCTGTTGTGTGGTATAAAGAGATGAGGCTGATCATCTGATGGATTTTATTACCTGTCGGAGAGATAAGTCCTGGTGATAAGAGGCCTGGAACTCCATGGGGCAGAAGACGTGCGTTTTCTTGTATCGCAACTCCCAAGGAACGCTTAGGGGGTCTTCCTGGTCGTGAGCTGAAGAAATAAGAGGATAAATAAAAATGCATTTTGTTTTTGAGGTATTTGCTTAGTCTACATGGTATTGATTGGTATAAAACACATTAACCAGCAGAGATACATGAAAATATATTAGTAATCCTTGCCTAGGAAAAAAGGAAATTTGATTTAACATACAAGAATTTGATAGATTCCAAATGAATTAACAACAAACTGCCAAAATGGAGAACTCAAATTCCCACAGTTGACCAGAAATCTGTACCTCAAAAGCAGAAAATACGCAAATCCCTATTTCCAGCCCTACTGCGCCACTACTTTATTAATTACCATCCTTTTCTTAATGTTATTGCTAAAAAAATCCACGTGGGTATGTAATTCATGTCAAAGACCATAAAATGCAACCAGATGAACTCCTCAGCTTACAAGCAGCAGTTGATAGAGGCTGTGGATTAACAATTCAATGACCACAGGGATGCCACAGCTTTTCACATTGCGCACACTGGAATGGGTTAGCTCAGCCCTCTGCACTGGGCCATGCTGCTTCCAGCCACTACCTCAGCTGGCTAGGCAGCCTGGTAGAAGACACGTACCTCTGCTAACCATATACTAACCCGGCTGTGCCAGTACCCAGGGCTTCCACAACCTTTCAAGTTGAAACCTTGAATGGAACATGGCCTTCAACCCTGCATTCTGAACCAGGGCTTCTGGAGATGTGGAAGCAATACAACACCGAGCTCTTCTACTCTTCGTTGCAGAAACGAGTCCAGGGGGAGGCACAAGGACGCTCAGGGGGCTGGAACACCTCTCCTGTGAAGATGGGCTAAGGGAGTTTGGGATTTTTTTCTGAAGAACTCTGGTGACAGGACAAGGGGAATGGCTTCAAGTTAGAAGAGGAGAGATTTAGATGAGATTTGAGGCAGAAATTATTCCCTATGAAGGTGCTGAGGCCCTGAAACAGGTTGCCCAGGGAAGCTGTGGCTGCTTCATCCCTGGAAGTGCCCAAGGACAGGTTGTATGGGGCTCTAGGCAACCTGGTCTAGTGAGAGGTGTTGCTGCCAGTGGCAGGGGGTTCAGACTAAGTGAGCCCTGAGGTCCCCTACAACCTGAGCTTTTCTATGATTCTATGACTGACTAGTGGTTCTTGTACTTACAGGCACTTCAAACCAAAATTGTCAACACCAACCCAGCAAAAACCCCACCTTGACCAGCCTATGATTTATGATTGTGGTTTTGAATCCAAAGTGTTACAGGTCTGGTTACAATCACATTCATCCCTTATGTGTGTGCACATATAATCATCCTACACAGCCACTGCCCTAATACAGGGGCTTACAGACAAAAATCCCCACTGGAATTGGCTCTTCCCCAAAGCAGCTACTAAACCCACAACCTCCTCCTGTTTGGAAAATTATTGCCGTTTCACTTTGGTCAAAATGAATTTCAATCTGTTGCACAGCAGAGCTTTAGACAAAATACAGTGCGACACTGTACAAAATACTATAAGCTGTGACAACAAATGAGGTTTGAATAGAAAACATTTCCAAAATGACTTCTGGTTCACAAAGAAATTTCAAGTTAAACTTCACTCTATCAACTTCCAGTGGCAAAGCCCTCCATCACAGCACGACAAACTCTGCGTTTCAATGAAGACAACTTCCAGCAACACTACACAGAGGTACCATTAACCTGTTCATTTTTCACGCTGAGCTACTGTTATTTTGTTTTACTGTACATCACAGTAGCACAAAGTCATTTTTTTGCTTTATTATTTTATCTCTATAAAACTATTCCCCCTCCCCTTCCTTTAGCTCCGTGTTTGTCCATTTGTATTTCATTTTATTCTGTATTTTTTCCATTTTTCTTCACAATGCTTTAAGTTGTTTATCATGCTGCAACGTCTCTGTAGTAAAGGCAGTAAGCAAAGCCCAGACTCACTGGGTTGTTACGAAATAAAGCTAAACAATAAGCGTATTTGAGTTTCAGAGACAGTTAGATGCACATTTGTATCCTCCATTGAAATTACCTGCTGGAACCATCTCACAGCGATACTGACAGACAGTACTGGGATAGAATGGGGCGGTGTGGGGTGTGTGTGTTAAATGAAAGGGCATGGCTGTTTCTTTGATTTACACAAGTCTGTGTTTAGATAAATGCTTAGCTGGCACTTAGTGTCCCTGAAAAAAAAAAAAAATGACACTGCAGCTAAAATTAGCAGCTTTCACCAGGAGAAGAGCTCTGTCAACAAACCTGCAAAACAGGCTCTTCTTGAGCTCAAACACTAACAATTACTTCGTTCAGATAAAAACATCAATAGCATTAAAGCTTCCTTATGAAGTGAAATGTATTTATTATTCGGGTTTTAAACTATTTTTATGAAGTGACATTTTACTTATTTGGGTTATAAAACTTTTTTATGAAGCACCACTTTCTGATTTAGGGTTTCAGGGAAGAGGAAGGAAGATGATGTGTCACTCCTGGTTATGCAGTTTTTGCACAGGCAATGGGTTAGGTCAGTAACTCTGCTGACTCTCAAGTAGACAACTCACAGCCAACAGGTTTCCCAGACCAGATTTTCAGGTGGTTCCCAGCATGTACTATGAGCAGAAGTGCAGCTCTCCAGTCTGTGTTTCTGCAAAAGAATGCTTTGGGACTTTAATCCCAAGTTTTGTCCTATTTTTTTAAGAATACATGCACAAAAATGTTAGCAAGCACAACAGGATGCACTTTATGTTATGAATATGCTGTCAAGGTTAGGACTGCCATAACCAAGCAGTGAAATCTTACTGGGCCATCTCAGCTCTCCCAGTACCTTCCTTTCTACGAGCTAACAAAGTCTAGAATTTCACCAGATTTCACATTAACTTTTTAAAACATCTGTAACCTTGACAATTGAGAGACAATTGCTAATTCATGCCTTGAACAGAAATCAGGAGGCAAGGAGAATTATCATTTTGGGGACAGGAAGGCATCATTCATGATTATGGAGTATTAGCATATAAATGCTAATACTATTAGCATATAAATATTAACTTTATTTCATATTATTTCACCTAGCCTTTTGTTACCCTGTTTTTCTATTGCATTTTGCTCTTCAATTTTCCCTTTCTGTCATTTGGGAAAGTTAGACATTCAACAAGTGTAGGAAAATCTTTTTCTCGTGAGGAATTATGGGCTTCAAACACTTTAAAATGTGTTTCTTTGAGATTCTATGTAATACCGACATAAATTCCATGAAATTTATGAGATACCACATTTGAGAGCCTACCAAATCTTGACATAACTTTTATTTTTGACATTAATAGGCCTTTGCAAAGGGAAAGTGACTCAGTTCTACGTGAGATGCTACTTCACAGAATCACAGTAATGATGAGGCTGGAAAAGACCTTAAAGATCATCCAGTCCAACCTAAAACCAACCAAGTAAACCTAAGTTAGAAGCTGTTTATAAAGAGCTCTTAAAAGTAGTTAAAATAGATTTATAGTCTTCAGAGACTAACTCAGAAGTAGAACAGTTTCTCATTAGTAGAATTAATAATCATTCCTTCTAATAAATAAATGCAAATAAATTGGCCTGCTCAAACCCTGCAACAATTAGAATTCTCTTAGTATATCTGAAATCAAAAAAACCTCTTGAGCCACCAGTTATGCAAAAGTGAAGATGAGTCAAAGTGTGGCTGCTACTTATGGTTTACACCATGATTACACAGTCATTCTTGTCACTCTCTCTATCCCAGCCCTGCAAAATTACTTGCTCTTGAGAGAGAAAGATGGACTCATTTGAATGTTGTCCAGCCTGGCATTTCCTTTGGAATTACGTTTGTCAGAGCCAAAATTACACTTTAAGCAGGATATCACACAGTCAAAATTCTGATAGCAAAGTTCTGAGAAATTGTTCATTACTGTCTGGTTTCCACTCCTGTTGAGAGCTAATTTTATTATGCTGGCTCTCTAAGTTTTCTGTATTCCCTGGATATCCCAAAGATCTTTAGTTTGAATCAAAACACAGAAGCTATTTTTGTGATTTTGTTATAGCTCCTATCTTTCCTATCTCTATTTTAGGCTCATTATACGCAACTCTGTTTCATGCAATCCACAAATTCATCACTGCTTTGAGAAATGTAATTAATCAGCGGAAACCTGCCGCACATTGCCACTGATGTATGATAGCGCTCTACTTTGGTGCTTTTAAATATAGGAGATTTACTAGAATCAGAAGTGAATTTGCATATTAATCAAGACAAATAAACATGTGGTGATTTAAGTAGGAAACCGTTATTTGGATGACAATTTAATCAGCACAGGTTGAAAGGTCCATCACTGCAGCATCCTGTTTCTGCTAAAATATTGATTGCTTTACTGATTTCAGTAATGCTTTATTTTACAGGGCACAAATAACCATGTAATTACTCTTTAATTGAATGGTAATTGCTTGCTGGCAATTATTTGTTAAGTTTGGGAGTTTAATTACCAGGTTATTTGCGTTTTGTGAAATAAAATGTTATGTATTAGTAGCCAAAAATGTTTTTCTGTATGAACGCTCTGTCAAAAGCAGAGACGTAAGTTACGACAAGTTGAGCTTGACAAATAACACCTCAGCACTAACTCTGTTAGTAAAAGCATTGGACGAATGTTTGAATGCATTGCCTTTGCAAAATGAACATTAGATGTAACATCTGTAAGATGAATAGCAGAATACTGCACCGCAGGAGCATGATTTCCTCCGGGGTCTAGTCCACCATTTAGCATAATTTATCCTAATGTTTGGCTTTTCATTCTCAGGGCTTCTTTAGAGGGACTGAAATAGTACTCTGTCCTCTTGAGAGCAAAGAATAAACCAATGAGAAATATATTTCACCAGTACTTCATATTTCTGCAACTGAAGTGGATTATCACCAGCACATTATCTTAGCAGCCTATAAACTCTGTATGCTTGGCAGTTGGCTAGATAACAAGGGAAAGCGTTATGTCTTGCAGTGTCAATGAGATATGACACGGCCTGTGATACATTTATTCCAAGTTGTGATAGATGAGGTACACAGTACTTTGAACGTTAAGATTTGAATTTTACTTCTACACTTTTCCTGCTTTTCCATCCTGTATTTCATGCCTTGGCAGGAGGCAGTCCAGCAAGGACTACTGATCTGGGTTGGCTGTTTTTCCAAAAGATACCCAGTTAATAAACTAATTATTGATTCCATGAGGTTTCAGCTATTTGGTATAAAAATCTGCTAGACTTATGATTTAGGAAGCTCTCAGATGTATCACAGATTTCTTCAACAGCAACAGATTTTATCAGGCTTCAAGGAGAAAAACAGAAGTGCTGCAGGACATGCTGCATAAATTGTTCTGATAGTGGCAGTGACTGCTGTAAATACTCAGAATTAGAAAAAAAACACACTAAAACATAAAACCAATCACAAAGCCCCACAATCTCACTTGCTTCCCTGGAACAAGAACCATAAATTAAAATTTTGCTGTCTTCCAACACCATGAAATGCCTCCTAGTGAGTGTGAGAGGCGTTCTTTGAAGCCTTCACTAACAAACAACACCACTTCTTGATCATTTCAGTAAAAAGGATTTCTGACCACCCTAAGGTTTCAGTTGTGGATGGATTTAACATAATCTCTTTGCTTTGGCATTTATGACAAGATTTCAAAGATGCCAATGGCAGTTAAACTCTACCTGACCTTTCAGTGTTTAAGAAGAGAAGCAAACTCTGACCTCGCAGCAACCTGATTCTGTCTCCTCTCAGCGCTGGCAAACTGATCACTTGTCTAACCATTGCAGGACATTGGATCACTGGCCACATCAAAAGCAACAACAGCCAATTCAGCAATAGAAAAACAGTCACCCATGCAAAATGGACAATTAACATTAATCATACATGAAGTTGTTAGAGCTGATAACTAGAACTCCGTCCCTATAGCAACTCTCATGCCCACATAGGCACCAGGAGGACCACAGTTCATCTTCCACAGGCTCAGCATGGACATAACGAAACACTGGAGAAAAGTTCTGGTGCTCCAAACCACAGTCTTCCATTCAGTTCTGCTGAATGTGGGTGCTTGAACGTGAACTGGGTCTTTCAGTGAGGAAGGTCCTCAACATTAGTGAAATTCTGTTCCTGAAGCATCACAAATCTGAACTTCTATCTTTAGGAATTGGTGTTACTGTGCTAATGCCTACTATGACTTTTAAAGTCCATAAAGAGAAGAAAGGATGGCTGGGCAATGCCTGAGCCCATGAGCCAAGCCAGCCACCTACTGAATGCCTACTGCTTTGTCCTTCACCTCCCTCTCCCAGTGATGCTGTAGGGCAGATGACAGGATGAGGAGAGGTGGTCTTTGAGCCTTTTTGCTGCTCCTGTCCCCGAGGCTGGCCAGACAGGCAGCTGGTGGAGCAGAGGATGTTGAGCACAGTACTACCAGAGGCTAAATTCTCCACAAGTCTTAAACTTAGGGACTTACTGCCATAATCACCTTCAGCAACAGCCCAAGATGCCTGAGAACACAACACAGCAGAAATAACCTGAAAGACCTCACAACTTGCTGGATGCTAGGTTTTACTACATACATCAATCCCGCAGTTATCCCAGCAGTTTATAGCAACACACATGACAGAATCCATCAGTTTCCAGAGCACAAAGCAACAGCAAAATGCAAGAGCAGCCACCCCAGGGTTTGGGGTGGGAGTACTAGTGGGCTCACTCACACAACCATAAAGCTGAAATAGGCCTCAGAAGGTCACACCTGCTCCTTTTACCTCTGTCCCAATGCAGGATCACAAACACACAGATCACTCATGACAAATGTAAGTGTAGCCTGCCTCGGAAAACACTCAGCGCTGGAGATCCCACACCATCCCTAGCAATGCTTATAACAGCCATCCCATCAGGAAAGGTTTGGGGGGAACTGGGAGTTGCCATCTAACCTGTTTTTTAAGCAAGGGGCTTTTTGCAATGTTATAGACACTCTTCTATAATTCTGTGAAATTTGCTCCACTGGATAACACAGAAGGGATAAGTTTGTTTACCCTGTGAGTCCCTCAAGGCACCACATCAAGATCTTCTGGGGAGCAAAGGAGCACTCTATTCTGTCAATCTCCAATCGCACCCGTATGTTTATTTCCTAGAGGCCCGTTCTGGTGGTTTCTCCTGGTAGCAATTGCTGCCCCGGGCAGAGCAGATGCAGCACACTGAGCTTTACTCTCCCTTTGTGAGTCCACAGCAAATTCTTAGTATCTGCGTTTTCTGCAACTGAGTGCAAAGGAATTAACACCAGTGTTGACAGTTTCTTGGTAAAGATTCGTTAAATTTCTCCTGTGTCCAAGAAAGGGAAGTGCTGGAACAGACAATTTAAGGGTTGACTACTCACCTGACTGAAAGTATAACTCTGAAGCTATTTTATACTTCATTTACTTGACCTACAGTACTTCTAATCCCAAATCACAGCCCTGAAACCATAATGATAAATACAATTCTATTGTTTAAAATGTTCCACTTGGCACAATTATAATTAGCTCTTGATTTTGTGATCTTTACATTTCTAGAACACACATTTCCAAGCTGCTTCTTTTCTAGAAAGGATCAGAAGACACTAAGGGGGGTGGAGGGTGTCCCCAAGGTTTCACAATTGAAAGCTGATACGTACATGGGGGGTCTCCCATCACTAGGAGTTGCCTGTGGTTCAGCTGAACTACTGTGTGAGACAGAACGGGCATTTCTCTGCCTACTACATAGCAAAATCTTTAGATACTTCAAGTGAATTGAAGAAAACATCTTTATTTTATTTTTTTAAAAATAAATAAGGATCTGATTCATTGAAACACTCTCAATAAAGCTATCTGAGAAATGACTGCAGCAGCACAGAGAAACATAAAATTCTCTAGAGTAAAATTTACTGTTTAGGTACTACCCCACTTAAGGAGATCAAACACAGGACTACCTGTTTTTAAGTGTGCAAAAAGGCTTCCAACATTTCCTAAGGAAGCATAGGAAAAGCCCTGCTAGAGCCCTAGATTTAAATATCAAGTCTGTGAGTCAATACCAGGTAAAATTAGCAAAATTGTTTTTAAAATCTCTGTAAAATTATTCCTTTCATAGACATGCTTCTCACGGATTTATCCCCAGATATATTTTTTCTGATTGGGTTATTTATTTAAAACTTGAGTTTGCATTTAGAGTCAGAGAAAACTACCTGAATTCCCAGTATTCAAGCGTGGCTTCAGTTCAGTCTCAACTGAGAACAAGTGACTGGTTCTTATTTAAAGTTTCACTGCTTGTTTCTTAAGTCAGGCATTTCAAAGTAAATTTCTAAGCAAAAAAAGTATTTCTGGTTCACTGAGATTCAAAACCTTAAATAACTCTTTTCTGAGTTGTTCCTGCCTGTGCCTGCAGATAGAAAAGTCCCTCAATATGCCCACTGTTGATTTTTTTCTGTCAAAAAACACTTGTCAGAGGAAAAAGTGGAATAAATCACCAATTGTGGTGATTCATGGATGCAGACAAGATGAAAGGTCCATCTACAGAACGCTCTACACCGGCTCAATTTAAGGGTAGGGCAGGGATGAAATGGGCAGCATAGCTGCAGCACAAGTACGTACATACATACACACTAATTTAATATAACAGCATTGAATTAGTAACTGCAGCAGTGAAGATGCAGCAGCATGGATAATACACAGTTCATTTTGCAATGAGATCATACCCAGTGGGACAAAGTTCCTGCTGCTGTGTCTCTACCACTATTGTTACTCTCTCTGCGTAGACTGGATCTTGCAGGAGGGGGCTGTCCGTGCTGGATTACAGCCACTAACTACATATCCAGAACCACCAACTGAAATTACACATTTGTTGTCAAAACAATGCTCACCCAAGATGTCCAGCTAAACCAAATGTGAAAGTGCCAGAGATACTGCCAAGCAGATAATGAGTTCTGCAAACCTCAGCTCCTGCAAACCTCAGATAGTCCTTCCTGGATCTCGATTCCAGTGAAAGGCGTGAACCACTGCAGATTACAGGCAACGTTATCATGTAATTCGCATTCTGGCTATTTTTTACTTTCCTGAAACATCTGACTACTCGTTTTGCTGAAGGAAGCCACTGAAAATGTTTTAAGGGTGCTCCAACCTAAACGATTCTACAATTATTCCACCTGTACATGAATGCTCAGCCTTGACACCAATAAACGACAAAGCAGGACCAAAACCGGTCTGATCCTAACAGCCCAGGGCTCATGCTGGCAAAGACAGAATTAAGATTTTTACAAGAGCCAGCTCTGAAGGGCCTGTCTTCTTCAAAAAGCCACAGAAATAGCCCGTGATTCTCCTTTGGTGAACCTTAAATCCAGCACACGGACAAGGACACAGTGATCAGAGAAGGCTCTGCTACTTGCTGCTGCTCACCATTGCTCTGCTCAGAGGCTGGCAGGCTTCCTTCTTGCATTGACAGCTCAATCTGTGGGCTGTCAGCAGGCTCTGCCCCAAGCTGGAGGATATTGCTCTGCCCAGCCACCACCCTGTGAAGATGTTGAGTCCCAAAAAACACAGGACTGAATCATGGGTTATCTCCTGGGCTACAGAACACATGAAGAACACACGGTGACAACAAACAGTCTCAATCTCACAACGAAAATGCCTGAATGATAAAACAACATATATAAAATTGTCAGGATTTGTCCCAAAGACAAAAAAAGTCTTGAGCTGTAAACTGAATGAGAAAATTCACTTCTGTTGATGCATCTGAACACCCCATATATTGCAGCATACAGTTCCATCCCAGAGCAGAGAGAGCCGTTACGCTGAAGAGCTATTAATCTGCTTTCAGCAGAGTTAATTTAGCACCATTTTTCAAGCACTACTTCGTAGTTTCCAAACACACACTTCCACAAACATTTGCATGAAGCCTCTCCAAGCAGGGAATCACCATCTATTATAAACACTCATGACATGTCACAGGCATCTGAATTATAGCAGATCTTTAGAAATTTCTCTGAATTTAATGCCAATTTAGGAGGCCATTATTACAAAGGCAAGATTGTGAAACACTGCTGTTTTCCAGTGAGCTGTATCTCAGTACGATTCAATTCAATGAAACTTGTCAAAAAATGGAACTGTTTAAGCCTATTATCTATAGACAGAAACCTAACAGCAAGTACTTGACATATTTACAGCACCACGTATCGTATAACCTGCAGGAGATGATGGCTAATTCCCTAACAGGGGGATATTGTGGTGTACTGGCACAATATTTTCATTGCACTTCAACTTCGATGCAATGGGAAACAGCTCCTGCTTTAACTGTTTTCATCTCCAAGTTACAAGTTTCAGTGTTTTCATGATTTTGCCAAGAGTCTCCGAAGTTTCAAAGTAGAAATTCATCTTTCAAAGAATAATAAATTAAAGAACATAGAACCAGTCCCCTGTATCACGCTCTGCATCAAAGTTGAAGTTGAAAGGAAGAATTGTTCAGGGCAGTCAAAAGGAGCCTCTGTGATGGGGTGACTATACCCAGAAATAACCTCTGAGGGTTAAACACAGAAAATCCCATTTTGTTGGCTGGTGGTCCTGGAGCAGTATGAGGTCAAACACTTACTTATGTAAGGAAGTAGCTACAACTGCTTCACCTTTCCAGATTTTGAGACTGTTAGTATTTCTTTTGCTTGGTATGGAGACAGACAAGGTTATTATTTCTACTGCTAATGTACAAAAGTAGTTTTGAACATCACAAACTTCTAAGACTCCAATAATACAGAAAGGGCAGAGGCAAAAATTTTCCAACTTCACATCAAGATTGTTGTCAAAATCTTCATGTCATCGTAAGATGGGAATATAAACGGGATGGAGAAATCACTGATCAAGATAACCCCAGAACCGATCCCATGCTGAACACCAATGTTCCTCCTGCGGCTGTAGACACTGCAGGCTGTTCCTTCAGCTTGAAGTTAAACTATTCATAGCTTCTGGAAACACAGGCATATAGCAAATCCTTTGAGGGGTAGAGTAAGTACCAGCACACAGGCAGAGCAATCTGAACTCGTGGAGACATTCTCAGTGACTGAATGCCCCTCCTCTTGCCTTTTTGAGCTGTCTCCAGATAATGTTTTCTCCCTATTCTGAAAGCCATATTTAACAGAAACTTTCTCCACAGGCATGGAGCTACAGACTGAGCAAATAACTGAGCTAATATTTTGGACAGTAAATCAGAAGACAAGGATTTTGAGGCTGCTCACTGTGTTCTGGACTTAACATGGTCAGGCTGGGGTGGTGGGGGTGTGTTGGGGTCTCTCTGAGGAAAGAACCTGGCTGCACTGCAAGCAGGTCTTCAGCTAACAAGCATAGCACATAACGTGAGTGCAACAATGTGAGAAAGCCTGATTACAAACACACAGAAGTAAACTAATCAACAACTTATGTAATTTAAAGTTTTATACTAGGAATTTAGACTAAAATGTTGAAAGGTAAATTATGCAGCTTGTCCAACAAATATTCACATCACTTCTCCTAAAAGGAATTTTAAAACTATTCCAAAGATACACAGTGGTGCTTCTGCTTGTGTTGGTGATACTCAAATGTATGACATGGGTATAAATTTTAAAAATAACTGTATGGGGAAGAAATTCATCTTTTCTAAAACTTAATGTGACTTAATTCAATTACTGAAAGTATTTGTAATGATTTTTTTGCAAGACAACAAGGTTTGTAGTATTATAATGAAGGAGTAAATGCCTCAATGATATGGAATAAAATAGCAGCTTCTGTACAGAGAATCAGAGTGCTTGGGAAACTCTCAATTTAGACACAGACTTAGGAGCAGAGTCTAAACTAACAGACTGTTCCTCCAGTTTGGACCTCTCTCAAAGCAATGGGAAAATTTGACCTTCAAGTGGAGTTTGAACCTGCCCAAAAATGAAAATGCTATGCTAACCTATTTAATTCACGTTTAGCTGAAAGCTAGGTCTGTGGGTACCGTTTACCTCAACGGTGCCACGTGGCTCTTGAGAAACGTTAGGAATTCTCTTGAAGCATCACATCAGGGTTATCACTGCAACGAGGAGCTTCATGGGCCAACAAGGGAAGTTAGAACTGGAGAAGAAGCGGGAAAGGAATGTCTCAATGGACAAGAGATTTATGATTGAAGTTTCTTTCAGTTAGTTCAGTATAAAACCAGAGCAGCAACATCAGTTGTGTTCAGCAAAATTCACCCTGCAGAAGGTTAGGAATTAAACACATTCTGCACACATACAGACACACAGAACTCACATGACTGGAACTCTTGACAAAAGCAGATGATTGAAATGATTGTGGAAACAAACACACTGTACTCTGATTCTGAGCTGGGCCAAACTTAGTGTTGATTTGACAAGAAAGAGCAAGTTTCAGTGAGAAATTGTAACTCCACCAGCTACCAAAAACATGGATTCAATAAAGACACTAGCTTCACAGTATCCAGTTCCTCCCTGACCTCTCCCCGTTGCAGGGGGCCTCACTCCCTCCCCCACAAAATTATAGCATCACTTTCCCTTCTTGCTAATAGTCCCTTTGCTCCATCAGTAATGTTTACCCTTTCCATCCCTCCCCTCCCAGGGGGTCTAACATATCCAAGAGAGGATAATCACTCTCAACTCACAGCTCACTTCAAATACTGCTGGATTTATTGTATCTGACTTGAAGAAGTACCTTCTGACCAAAAGCCTGTCTGCTCTTCTACTGACAGCTACACCTTTCTAACCACTGTTACAACTGGTTTGCCATTGACAGTGCCAGTGTCATTTTGTAGAAGTGCTGTGTGAAGTCATCTCAGCTCTGTCATATATGATGGGGAAAAAAACAGAAGCAGCCAGTTCAGGGCAGTGAAAAGCAGGCAGAGTTATTCACAAATACAGGGATTTCCTGAAATAAAGTATCTCCTACATTAGACACTGAAGTTTATCACACAAGGCAGACCTGGTGCTGGTTCTTCTGAACCATCTCCCTTCAGGCTGAAAGGCTTGTGTCTCCCAGAAAGGAGGGAAGCACAACATGTTAAATTTCCAAGCATCCACCTTCCTCAATCTGAGCAATGCCGAGTTTGGCTTGGAGAAGCCACAGAACACGTGAAATGTGCGTTGGAAAGTAAGCACAACATGTAGAATTGTGTTTTTATTACAGGCAAACACAGCAAACACCAGCTTCACCAGAACTGCCTAAACTCATGAGATACACAACTGATACACAACTCTCTGCTCCTTAGAAAAGATGGGTTTTTTTTCAAAAACCAGTTGAAAAAGACTGAGAGAATTCAAGCAAATGAGTGTTTGTAGCCAGATTTCCTGGAGATAAATGAGAGGCATACGTTTCCATGGCTGCTGGCCTGCTAAATTTTGCAAGCATAAATATTTACCTAGGACTAGTGGGTGGGGAAAATCAGGAAGAAAACCACCATCAAACCCCTCCAAAGTTTAAATACTGTAAGCCAGAGGTCATTATTTATAAATAGAACTTGAGAACACATCTTTGTCGTGTATATTTCTGTCATGATTTCTTTCTTCTACTCTTGACATTCTCAGACCAGAAAATACTTCTGGTGTCAGTTGCTCACACCGTACGTATTCATTTTCCTTAGGCTTTCTTGCAGTTATTGATTTCCTGCTCTGCTGAAGTGGCTTTGTTTGTTTCTCAGCAGGCTATCCATTTTAAAACAACACTTGTTCAAAACACAAAAAAATTATATTCTAAAATTAAATTAGTATTTTTTTTTAAAGCCAAGTTAACTGCAAGTGACACATTTCCCCTGTAAAAAAGAAAGGAAATATTTCATGCCTCCCAGCATGCAAAACAAACCAAGGAGAATTTTTCTTCTCTAACAAGAGGTATTTATTTTTATGATTGGAAACATGAAAGAGAAAGCATAAATAAAGCCTCTTTTGTATTATGTTGTAATCACTGCTGTGGCCAGTGTTTTAACATCAACAGAAGAGAATTATCTGGTCCAGGGCCAAATTCATTTAAGTCCTTTCTTGCAACACTAAAAATCATTACAGGAAACTTCTTTTCTTTCAGTGCAAGCAGCATCATGTTCTACTACCTTAACCATTCACCCTGCTAAGGGATGAAGTTTGCTGTCCTTTTCCATGGATACCAATTTTATACAAGAACAAAGAGGCAGATGAACATAACTACTATTTCACTGCAAAACCAAGGAAATGGGTGTTTCTGCAGAAAGTGATGGTCCTGTGTCACAGCATGATGAATAACACCATCACTTTCCCTCTTTATCACCATATCTTTGAAGAAAAGACTTGCATGCTGCTGCTCATGCAAGACAATTCTTTTCAAAGTCAATGGATTTCATATTCTTCATCTGGTTCTTGAGGAAAAAATTATGCAATATCTCCCATATTAAATATAGTGTACTATTTAGGGAGAGCCATTTTCCTGAAGGACTGCTGGGATAACTCTGTTTTCAAACAATCCTGCTGACACAGGATTCTTCTGAATTGCCTGTAAAGCATGTAGACATGGATGTGGGACTATGTTCTTCATAGTCAAACTGGCAGAAGAACTGCCAAGACCATTGAAGATCCACACTAAGACTGCAGAGGGAAGTAGCTCAAAATTTTAGAGGTGCGTAACAAAGTAAAACCATTTAGACCTTTCCCCTCTTCTTAGAAGAGAAGAGGAACAACCATAAGCAACCAAACTGACTGAGAAAGGAGTTTACTGATTAATACCACATACAGGCTAGAACCCTGCATACCTTGCATTCAGGTATCAGCTCCTCATATACCTCTGCCAAAGGTGAAGATTTCTCCCTGGGAACTCAAGCCACAATAGAGCAGCATCACAAATTGTTCCAGTTACCCATGAATCATAAATCGCAACATTGTGGCTGTATGACACAACTATGGGTAGAAAGATGGGATGGAGACATGGCCAAAAGGAAAGAGCCAACAGAAGAGGAGGAGCCAAATCTTTGCAGAAGAGTAATTAATCATAAACTGTAATGTTCCATGAGGCAAAACTAACCAGGTGTAAAATTATCACGGAGACATAAAGTTGCTTTGGTTGGATAAGATCTTTAATAGTCAAAGAATCATTAAAGTTGGAAGAAACCTACCGTCAAGAACAAAGAGTCCAACCATTAACTCAACTGTACAAAGCCCACTACTAATGATAATCATCTAACTTCGCACCACCCAACAATGAAATTACACATAGTCAGACAGCACATTAAAGTGAGAAATTCTCTGATCACCACAGAAGAAAACACACATCTACTGAAGGAGGTGTTTTCTATAAACCATGAGCTATGTACCACTCCAGCATTACCTGTTAGCTCTTCCCCCTCTTTTTAAAAGATCATCATCAAACTTAAGTGGTGAGCAACAGAGCTGTGTCATTTTTCTTGAAGTAAATAGATAATAGTAATAATAATAATCTAAATACACAGAGTAATTTCATCTGTTGAGTTTCAAGTATGTTCTAGAGATCAGTGTCAGTCAGGATGGAGTCATACAAACTTATGAAGTGGAAATCAGCCCAAACGGTAGATAGAAAATTACAGCCCGCAATCCCCTGTGTTTGCCCCTTACAGTCACAAAATCCAACTGTTCATTGTTGTGATACTTCCCTGCTCCCCAGGAGCTCATGCATGAGAGCTTGGGTCCCTCACACAGCCCAAATGCATTCTGCAAAAAAGATGGTACTTTCAGAGATGGGTAAAATGCAGTGCTCAGAGAGAACCCTCTTGCATTACTCTGTGCAGTAACTGATGAAAAGATCACAAGGCTCTACACAGAGAGGAAAAAAAATAAATTCTAAATATGCAGACTACATTTCGAAAGGAAATAGGTTTTGAAAAGTTTTCAGGATCTAGGAAATGAAAAGAAAAACTGTTTTGATCCAGTTTCCTGTTTAGATATATGGGCAGATTTGGCCTCACATAGATGAGCCACACAGAAGTTTAGTTTATAAGGGTCAGATGGTAACAGTTTCTGTTTAATCCTTGATTTACATTAACTTACAGGAAAATTAATGGTTTTAAACAGGCATCAAAGCAAACCTGGGCTTTTTTCACTTCTTTAACTCTGCTTCAGGAACAACTGTTTCCTTTATCTGTAGGCCAGAAAGTCAGTGATTGTTTAACTCAGACTTGTCACCGCAGCCTTCAAGCACAGCAAACTCAGAGTTGGTTCTCAATGAACATTCACCCCCTCAAGAGTGCAAACTCTAACAGCTCTTAGGCTCTTGCACTCACTTGAGCATTTCACAGAACCACTCTTCCCCCATGCACACATTATAATTTACGCATTAAACTATCAGCTTGTTCACCTTTAGGTCTGTTGCCAAGAGAAGCTTTGCAAAACTCTGTTTATCTTTCAGTAAGAACATAACTACAGATGTGCAATTAATAGCTAAAGAAAGGTCTTGAGAAAATTTCAGAGACAGTGTTGCCTCTTAACGCTTTAACCAAACAATGATTTAAGTACAGTTTAAATTTAAAGAAAATAAAGTAGAAGTCATGTTTTCAGCCTGGAATGATATTAGAGTGGGGATATTACAGGTCTGTCTGAGCCCCTGAAGTGCTCTCTTTTCTTTGCTGTGCTGCTGGACAGCCAAAGCAGTTGTAAACATGGTTGCTGATAGGCATCGGTACAGCCGTACAGAGAGACCACATGCAAAAAGAACTATATATTGCATTTTTTTCCGTGAATGAAGCCCATTCAGTGCGCAAATGTCCCCAAGGATGAGTAATATGCTCACTCTTGTCTTTTGTTAGAACTTGTGTTTGTACAGTCTAATCCTGGAACCTTTTCCTCAGAAAATACAGGTGCTTCCCTTTCACTAATTAAACACCAGCACTGCATGACTGTTGACAATCTCAATTGGTGTAATCAACTTAAGACTGAATGCCTGACAGAATTTCCAGCTCAGCTTCATTCCAGATAACATTAAGATCTTTCTTAAATCTGCAGAGAAATTACGCAACAAGATTCCCCCTATTTGAAAATGAAGCAGCTGTGTTATTCTACAGCCAGGCCACAGCACTGTAAAATATCTGCTTGGACTAATTAACTTAGGAGAATTATCAATACATCACACAATAACTGGACAATAAACTCAACTGTTTAATTTAATTCTGCAGTGATTGTCATCTGGTCTGTACTTGTTCACATTATTTAATGTGTCTCACTATTACTGCCTTCTGTCGCTTAAGAGGTCCATGTCTTCCCTTGAAATTTAACAGGTTTAGGGCTTTTTTCAAAAATAAGTTCAAAAGAGAAGCAATACCTGTCATCCCTCAGCTGCCTGAAAAAGAAAGTATCAGCAACTATATGGAACACAAAACCAGACTCACACTATTTCAAGAGCTGGATGAAGATGAATAAATATTAAGACCATTTTTATCATCCTACCCCAATGTGAGTTCTCCAACATCTCAGGCATTAGAGATTATGTTCTGGATGCTTTAGTTCTCAGCACACAAACAAATAGGCTTCAGAAATAACAGAATAATATTCTTTAAGAATTTTGGCTCCTCTGAGTATTCACTAAGAAAATCTCAAGTTAAAGAAATAAATGCGAAAACTACATGACTGTGAACACTGAGTAACTATGATGTCCTGTACCTACACCCTGTGGTTTCCAGGTCAAAGAGTTCTTTTTCCTTAATTTTAAAAACAGCTTTACATTGAAAAAATAGTTCAAAGCAGGGCAGGTAAGGTAGCATGAAAATCTGTTCTATGTTTATGTCCAGCCCAGGCAGGTTTAGGTAATTACTGACCTGGAGAAAGAACTTCTGCTTCTGATGAATAGTTAAACAACTGTACAGAGAATGAGCTCAGGCTGATGACAGCACCCAGCTGCAGTGTCATTAGGCAGAATAAAATCCTTCTAGAGAGAGACTTGCAGGATTGATACACAGGGGGGAAAAAAGAGGATACAATACACTTAGATTGTAATTTAAAAAGTAAAATCAACTAAGAGTGCATTGTTCTAATAAAACACTAGTACAGATGTGAGCACTCACAGGCAGAGTAAGAGCAAGTGATGGCATGCGGAGGAGCTACCTCGAAGACTCAGCATTAATTGATCTGGCTCTAACTCGCTCTAACATCTTCATTAACATTCTAAAAAGAAAACAGAAGTTTAAAGAAAACCTCAAAGAAGGAATGGTAGTGGCAGGGAAGGGGAATTGTTACAGAAACCTTCCATGAGTTGTGAAAAAATGAATAGAGGTGGTTTAAAAATTGATTTCTTTTTTTTAAAAAGGCATAATTACTGAAGACTGAAAAACAATGAAAATAATAGCTCTCAAAAAGAGAGGGAACACCTGTAACATTAATACATGGGGAGACAGGTGTTATAAAAGACTAGAGATGAGGCAGATGTGATAAAACAAGGGAAATATCCAACTCTGTGTGGGGCTCTGTGCCTGGAAGCTCCATGGCAAAGACAAAAAAATTTCCCCAACTCATCTGCTCCTGCATGGCTGTACCTGAAATTGCAGGGGTATTTCCAAACAACCTAATTACATGAAAGACATTACCAAGCTACAGGAAATTGAAAACACAGCAGTTGAAATGATTAAGTTATAAGACTGAGCAGAATTAAAATGAAATATTAAAGATTTACAGTAGTGCATTCTATGCAGTAAAGAGCAGAAGTGAAAAAAACGTTCAGAATAAAACCACATATCTTGGCATGCACCAGCAAAAACAGTGATTCAATGGCAGTGTATTATAGTATCACAGAAGGCTCACGTGTGGGGGGACCTCAGTGATCATCTAGCTCCAACTCCCTGCCATGGGCATGCACACCTCTCATCAGATCAGGTTGTCCAGAGCCCCATCCAACTTGGCCTTGAATACTTCCAGGAGAGGGCAACAACTGTAGAGATCAATTTCAAATGAGAAATGCTATACGGGCACAGAATACCCCAAATCCCTGCATATCCCCTGTAGGACAGGGTTGGGAAAGTGAAAGGAACAGGTTAAGGTGTTACTGCCCTGATTATACAACTTTGAAAAACAATCTTTTGGGACATTTCACTGCTCCACACTTCTGGCCATTGTTTCAGGACACCCAAAGAGGTATTTTAGATTTCAAACATACAGACATTTCTACTGGGCATGTGTAATGATGTGTAAAAAAACCCTGGTCCTCTTTCTGAGAACAGCAATGCTACAGCATCCAGTTTTCTCTCTCAGAAGTGCTCACCATTGCTTCATCCCTGTAATTGTGCAGCTTTTCCTTAGGCAAATATTAATGACAGGTTAAATTCCTTGGCTAACCAAAAGGTTATTTTCCAGCGCTCCATAAACGAGCACAGTTATTCTAAAGCATTATTCTACCATGACTAACTGACATTAAAAGAATTGCAAAGTACACAACCTGATTCTTTTTCAAATCTGTCCAGAGCCATTTATTTTCAGATGACATCAAATCTGTCGGGGATGAAATCCTGCTTAGGCTGTACCGGGGTAATCTCAGAGGAAAATGTACAAGTACTTTTTTTTTTCCCAGTAATTTATTGCAAACTCCATTTTTTTCAAAGACTCGCAAAGTTTGGTGCTTGGTAAGCCTGCTCTCAGCCTGTCCGTTTACTCACTGTTTTTTACTGTCATTTGATGTTGACATTACCTAGGCAAAACAAAAAATATAAAACATTATGTAACTTGGACTTTTCTTTTGAAGTTTTTTTCAATTCCTTAAAACATTATTTCCTATAGAAGTGTGATGACCTTCACTTGTAAAATTTGCTCATTTTAAACTTTCTAATGGTGCTAAATAGCACTATTATTTCAATTACTCAAATTTTTTTACTAATAAAGTATGTGCAAGAATATTACATGAGTCACATTTCAATTCCTTAGTTCTACAGTGTGCCCAAGTCAGTTACAAATAAGCGCAGTGTGATCACATTCGTCAGAAAGCACAACCCTTCCACTGTGAACCAAATACTGCCATCCCTTATTAGCTGTCCCAGTAGCCCAGTACAATAGAAATGTTCTCATTTACCTGAGCAGGTCTGACCCTATAGAACACTGACTCTATGACATGTTCTAACCCTCAAAGCTCCTGAGACTAACAGACAGAAACTCACTTTGCATATCTGTGCACTAAAAACAAGATTATCGTTGTGTGCATTTCTGAGTGGAATTAAAACTCTGGACCAGCATAATTACAATCCACAAGTACCGCCTGGCCAATGGATCTAAAGATTGGATCAGTTCAACATGTCAGAGCTCAGTGGCTGGAAGTGTTTGGCAGAAGAGCCCTTGTGCCTGCACTCACCCTGTGATAAACCTTATCAACAAAGTGTAATCATGTCAGAAAAGGGGATAAAAATAGCATCTGACAATGACTTAAAAAGCCAAATTAATCTGGACATCAACTTTGTTACACCAAAAAATGCAGCTAATGACTGATGTGCAAATTCCAATCCAGGAAAATTTTACAAGACATTTGAAATATTTTTTAGTGAAGATGTTTACATCCATCACATTATACAGGAGCCCATTAGTTAACACTAAACCTGAGAGAAACAAGCCCAAAGTATTCAGAAGAACCCACACTGGCCTCTCCTCTTTACTCTATTTGAATTTAAAGATATCTTTATGTGCTTACACTTTCCATCACTAATTTTTCTAAGTTTCTGGTTGTTTGTAAGAGGCCTTTTTAAATCTTTTAATTTAAAATAGCTCTATCTCATTAGCAAGGCTAAACCCAAAATGTCCGGAAAGAAATTTAACTTTGTTCCACTCTCTTATCTCTACAGCTATTTTTATGGGAATTTTAGTTTTTAAAGGCTAGGGATTTAAATGCAGGCATAATTACAGGAAACATTAATCTATTAGGAACAGGTCAACATAATTAAATAAAGCAGTAATAAAATATCCAGCTAATGTTATCCATCAGTGTCCAAATGGAAAAGATTTAATGATGTACAGCAAAGACTCTGCCTTCAGATACTCCCCCCAGACCCCACCATCTAAGGGAGATATTGTGAAATACAGAAGGTCCAGAACGGCGCAGAGGGGGGGAAGGTGATAAAAAAGCTCTGCCTACAAAAAAAAAAACCCACTAAAACAAAATCTAAAGCAGCTTAAACTTAGCAGTTGTACCACCTATTGAGATTGTTTCTCAAATGTTTGGCATCTCCTTCCTGAGTGCATTTCTGGTCCCTGACTTTGGTGAGGCTGCTCCTCAGCAATTACTGTTTTGAAAGGAGAGATTTCCGTTTGATTTCCATTTTTAAATCGCTCACACAGTTTTATGTGGTCTGCAGTCCTATTTCAAGAAATTCTTAGTCCTTAGACTCAATAAAAAAGCTGCATATCTAGAGATATTGTGTATTTTTTGGCATTACAAATACTGCAATTACAGCAACTATAAGTTGCTTCTTTCATCTGTTATCTTGGTTTATGCAACAGCTAATACTTTCAGACAGTAGGCCCCAATACTGAGAACTAAACATCTTTCCAACGGCCACACACAAAACACAGGAACTAAGTGAAACCAGTTGACCAAAGGCTGTGGTTTCAGCAGCTGCACCCAAGAACTGGGAAATGCCACAGGCTCACACACAGTACTGAATTCACATGAGTGACCTATTTTGCAGCTCCATCACACAATAAAATTTGACATCAACAGAGCTAAAAATAAAGTTAATGCCAAGCAAAAACCTGACTCAAAATCAATTTACTTCAGCACTAATGGTTCTAATCAACATTTGCCCCAACCCATCATCAACTCACAACTATCTGCCTCTAGAGTATCCCTCTCACACAGCCTAATCTGCCCCAGTGCTGAGAAATTCCCACCCCAACTACTTTTCCTGGAGTAGTACTGTAGAATCATAGAATCATTTAGGTTGGAAAAGACTTCCAAGATCATGAAGTCCAACCAATAATCTTCTCTCACATTTCCTTGTTTAAGCAACACATCTTCCTACAGACCATTGGACCAAACCCCAACAGTGGTGCTCCCATAATGTATGGTGTCAAAGAGACAAAGAGAAGAATGACCCAGAACACGGGAGGGAATAAAGTTCCTGCCCTTTCCTCTAGCTGCTTAGCCCTGCATGGAATAAGTCTGTCACAACACCTCCAGGCCATCCAAAAAAATCTCTCTGCAAGGAGCTGCTAAGAGTTTTGCTCTAGTCCTGCAACCACAAGGACCTGTGCAAGAGGGATGCCAAGTGACTAGTTCAGAGGTGGTTTCTCACCCCAAAAAAGAAAAAAAAAATATCTGGATATATCTGTTCTCATTGCAAGCATGTAACTTGGTGACAGTGAGTAGGAGGGCAAACTGGAAACGGACACACTAACAACAGATAAATACGTTAAAGGCACTATCAGAGAGATGAGTACAGAAGGGATACCAGACATAATGAACAGATGTGAACTCTTTGCTGAACAACACTAAAAATATTTACTTGTCTACATAAGACGTGGTCAAATTTTGTTTAAATCTGGAAAGTGTAAAGGAGCTCAAGAAATTTCCTCTGCTCTGATAAATCATGATTTCATGTCCTCATGTGTTAAAACACTGACCATCCACAGTACACAGCAGCAACCTTCTTTCATACCCTGCCCTCCACGATGGTTAGCAGCACTTTTAACGATCATGTTTAACTCTGAAATGTACCTGGGTACTATGAGAAACAAGAACATTCTTGAAACAGAAGATCCATCGTAAATACCTAGAAGTTCATCTGGTTTCAGCAGTGTTTCAGGACACAAGCCTACAAATTCAAGCTGACACATCTTATTTTCCATGGCTTTCCTTCTTTAAATGAAAGGAAGCAGTAATGTAATACTGGGTTTTGCTGTGTCTTATTAGACAGCTGATCAAGCTTGAGGAAGCAGTTGTTTTGCTCAGCTTAACTGCCCCTTTCTAAAAATACTCTGGCACTATTCAGGTCTGGCTATAACTTCTACACATATTTGAATTCCATGCAAAAACCTCTGTGCTGTCGTCTTATATCCTCCTTCCATGATTTTGATTTTGCCTCTCCAGGAGTGATGATAATCTTGGTCCAGTCAAACACCAAGTAGCTCAAAGTGCTCTACATATGCAGATCATCTGCTGCAGCTACGTGGCTCTAACTGCCCTAATAGAATCCACCACTTCTTGAATGTGAAATATTAGGCATTTATACATGAAATATTAAATATTTATACCAGTATTATCTTGGACACTTCCTCATTTGAAACATAAAGGAACAAGTGAACCGATTGCACTAATTATTTTGAATCAAGTTTCAAGGGCCTTTGATTTCATTATTGTTATAATGAAATTTATGTAACACAGCTCGTAAAGTATATGCATCAATAAATATATATAGCTTTTGTTCAGTGACAATTCATTAGAAAAAAGCCAGTAAATAATATATTTAAAATTAGGATTACATCCCTTCCTAAACTTCTATCGCTACAGTAGCCAAAAAACTGAGTAAGTCAGGGTGCCTTTGAAGATATTTAATTAAAATCTAATCCCACATTCTTAAAGGCTCACATAAATTAAGCTGTCATTCAGGAGATTTATGCATTCACATTTGCATATTGCATACAATTCATCAATTACTCATGTTTGAAAGCAAAGCCCTTCTCCAGGAGCAGGGCTGCCAACGGTGCCAACAGGCGTACAGAGACGCACTGACTGCACCAGCTAGTACCTTGGAGAAAGCCACCTCCATCTGGCTGATGGTCTTCTGCCATCCCACACTGCCCTGAGCATGCTCACAGATACCTGACTTATACATGATGCATTCTGCTCAGATCAATCTGTCACCTAATGACGAACATTTTGGGGATTCTTCAAGAAACCTGATCAGGGTCAATATTCTTCCTATCATGGAAAGAAGTTTCACAGAACAGCCACTCCATCACCCGTTTCTGCTGTCTCCTGGATTTAGTAACATAACGATCTAGGAAATGTTCCCAGGAAATTTCTGCAAGTTTTAAAATACTCTTAGATTACCTGGTTAGTGTATATGTGTGGAACATCTTGCTTTAAAAGCATCACTTCTGCTTTCAGATAAATAAAAACATACTCAAAATTGCTTTATACTTTAATCTCAGAATCTGTACAAACTGGTACCAGTAGATGGACCCAAGTGCCCAAACACACATCTGACATTGCCTGCCCTATTTGAACAATTCTTGCTCATCCCTACAGCCACTTTCTTTTGCAATTCTCTCTCACAGCTCAGTATCATTTTCCTCATCCCTACTCCCACAACCACACAATGACAGGATGGCAAACGTATAAGAAGAAATGCCTTGGAGAAACCATACGAACATGACCCATGTACAAATCAAACCCAGCACTGACCTGCATATATTGCTTCTACAGTAGTTTTCTCCTCTTTCCTAGGCGTAATTCATGATCATTGAACACTACCATTGGGAATACAAGGGAGCTTATGACTTGAAAATTAATCTATGAAACAAATTTCTTCCTTTCATATTACACTTTTTAATAAAAGCAACTAGCTAAATATATGTGGTTTCACTTACTCATTTCCCTAATGGCCCATCATAATGGCAGGTGAAATGTCCATAAAAACTCCACACTCATTTTGGTTGGTCAGTTCCACGTCATCATCCTATCTGTAGACTGTATTTGTCTCTGGAAAAAGCTTCCGTGTCAGTCACTTGGCAATGAATTCCTGTGCATCCAACATCCAATGGCTTCAGACAAAAAGAATAGCAAAATATAACAACTCTCCTTTGGCTTTTCCTTTTTTCAAGAAACGTATTTTTACTTTGTTTAATTAACATAGTTACTACAAACATACTGCAGGACTAAACTGCCAACAGAAGACAGTGCTGTGTAAAGTCTTTGTGCAGCTCTGGCAAGCAAGCACTGACCTGCAACACACCTGCAAGGCCACCTCCAGACCTTGGAGAGCCAACACTGATAACTGCACCCAGTCAAATGCATGAAACTACTCTACTTCATTAACTGCAGCCACAGTCAGGTCTTCCATTCAAATCTCAAAGGTGAAAGGCTAATGCAATCACCACTCACTGCCCTGTCTTGTTACCAAGACACTGCTCACAGCCACTGAGGTTTTGCTCCATTTATTGTCTTATAATTATGTTATTAAATCAAGGCTATTATTTATGTTCTTCCACTAAATGTTTTCTAAAACTGCTTTACACAGTTGTTTGCATCAAGCTACTAGCGGCTACTAAAAAAATTGCAGGAAAGAAAGACGTACAATAGGAATTTGTGAGTATCTGGCAATTTTGCTCTCACTTGTGTGAAATGAGTTAACAGGCCAAAGGATAAACACGCAGTTTATGTTAGAAACCAGTTTGTACCTCCCCAGGAAATCTTGTGACAACTGAAGCATCAGTGGGACTCTTAAAATCTCAAGACACCAACCCCAACACAACTAACTGGGAAACAAGTTTTCAAGTTTGCACTTCGCAACAGCCTCAACTTGATTTTGTATCTTCTGTTAAATCTCTTTTACCTCAAGCTGTAGAGAAACTGCTGGTTGGAAGGCAAGGAAATACAATTGTTCCAGCATCTGTCATCACTTCATGAACCAGAAGAGGCCATGAGGATGACCAGAGGGATGGGGGCCCCCTGCTATGGGGACTGCAGGAGTTATGCCTGTTCAGTCTGGTTAAGAGTAGGCTCCAGAGTAGCCCTTACAGCAGATTCCAGTACCTGAAAGGGGGACAGGAAAGCTGGAGGGGTCTTTTACTGAGGGATTCTGGTGACAGGACAAGGGGGTTAGTTTCAAGGGGAGATTGAGATGAGATCTGAGGCAGAAATTCCTCCCTGTGAGGGTGCTGAGGCACTGCCACAGGTTGCCCTGGGAGGTTGTGGCTGCTCCATCCCTGAAAGTGTTCAGGGCCAAGTGGGATCGGACTCTGGCCAACCTGGGTCTGGTGTCACTGTCCACAGCAGGGAGTTGGAAATAGATGATCTTTAAGGTCCCTACCAACCTTAACCATTCTGAGTTTACATGATAATTAAGATTAAATGTCAGAAGGAAACAGTATCTATAAATTTCTGTAGCACAGTAGTCTGGGGAAACCACATGGGAGATTCTATAGCCAGTAGTACAACTGATTTTGAAGTATCCAGTTTAAACAAGCACAAATCCATTAAATCACCCACCGGTGACAGACCAGGAGGTCCTAAGTCCCTTCTCCTTACGAGTGTCTCTCATTGCCCTCTCAGCTGCGTTCAGCACCCCACAATGAGCATCTTCTGAGGCCCTTTGTCTCAGGAAAGGATATCACTCCTCTCCTGACTGACTGGTACTTTTCCTTTCACAGTGTTTTATAAACAGATACTGTAATAAAGGCACTTGGATTGGGGCGGAGCACTGTGCTGTGCTCGTTCCCTGATAACTTGTCACAACAAAGGAACAGCTCAGTCGTTCACAATGTACTGCCACATTCTCCCTTACCTCTCCAGAAAACTTCATCTTACCTGAGACACTGACAGACTCCATGGCTAAGAGAAGCTTGACTGGAAAAGAACTTTTCTAACAAACTGGTATCGTTTATTTATGTGATGATTAAAAAACTATTATTTATTTTAATATAAAAACATTTTCTAAAGCGATTCTGTATGGTGATTGATAATACGGAGGGAACAAAGATACTGAGTAAAACCAGAAATAAATGCTACCTGACTTCATGAATTAACTAAAGTAGTAGTATTGACAGTCCTGAAAGACTCCCTATCTCATCAGCCTATCTTAGGCTGGATATTAAGAAGGGTTTCTTCATTGCAAAGGTTTCTGGGCATTGGTAGAGGCTGCCTAGGGCGGTGGTAGTATCATCATCCCACTAGACCTGGCGACATGGGGCTAGGATTAGGGGTGAGGTAGCAGTGCTGGGTTGAAGGCTGGAGTTGATCATAAAAGTCTCTTACAACCAAAGATATCCTGTGATTCTCTGTGATCTTGCTGTTGTGCATTGCAAAAAACTTCAGTAGTATCTGTCCCACAGCAGTGACTAAATGATTGGGAGGTTTTTTTCATTAAGGACTGACAGTATATAAAGCTTGTATCTACATAAGGGAGGCAGGTAGAGGAGAAATCATCCTGCACAAACAAGCATAACCAGGAACCTTGTGTGTAGTATTTGTCAGGAAAGAACCCAAAGAACTGTGGCTCTCCCATGATGCTAAAAGATAACAGCTACAGGGAAAGGTCACCGCCCTGCATCCCTCAGTTTGCCTCAACAGGCATTAGCCTTTGAAACTGAGCCTGAGGCCATCAGGCAAGCTGGGAGCTCCATCCTGCTGCCACTGGCCACCTCCAGCTCTGATCCACACCCCTCCCGAGGACCCCATCTCACACACATCACTGCTAAATACCCCATGCTTGGTTCTTCTCTCTTTTCCAGAACATTCACATCTCTCCTTTCTCCTAACCAGAAAATACAGACTTACAAGAAAGTCCTATTTGTTCACTAACTGTTGAACGTAACCCCAACCACTGGGCTGCTCAAACCACTGAATAACATTTCACAAAACATCTGTAGCAGCCTGTTGGTACCCATTTGTCTTAAGTTCTTGCAAGACGCTGCATCATGAGCAAATGTCAAGGACCGTATCTCATGCATCAAGTATGTCCATGAGTCACAGGCCTCTGAGAATTGATTTTTCTCCCCAAGAAGTTAGAAGAGGGGGGAGAAAGTCATTTAAACACTCATTAGATGAGAAGGTGACACCCACAAACATCTAGCTTCAAACCAGAAAATGAAACCTGTTGTAAATTTAAAGCTTCCCATAAATTACTGCACCTTGATTTTTTACTGTACTAACGTTAAAGTGAAAGTTTTTAAATTTAAATACTGTGAAACCACATCTCTAATTTCCTTCAGATAGTTCAGACAGGCAGATGGTCTAAGCCATAACTTTAGATCTGAAGTTGACTCCTCTGGTTCCTCAAGTACATCAGCCTGGAGGTCCTGTCATGAAAAGCTTTGCTGATTTTCATCTTCAGTATTTCTCTCTCAAGGAAAAAAGAAAATAAAATGCACAATTAACGGCCAACCCCCACAGGGACACTTGAACGTAAGCCTGAAACTGAGATGCCTAAACTACTTGTCACTAATTTCCAGATCCCTTTCGCATCAACATCTGTAGAATCGTTGTCACTTTACCTGCACAGCCATGAGCGAAAAGTACAATTGTTGGTATTTCCATTTTCTCTACACTCAAACAAATCCTATTTTACATTTCAATTTTCATTTTTCAATTAAAGACTCAAGTCTAAGCCAACTACAGACTTCCACTGGGACTCTGAACTGGCTGGCTGCCAGTTCAAGCCACCAGTGATCCTTTCTGCCAAGCAAAGACACTATACAGTCATTTTTAGAATAATTTCTACATTTTCGGCATGTAATGCACACAACGGATATAATGTGGAAAGAAACTGGAAGACACAGTAGAGCTAACACGTCATTCCTTCATAGCCATGCATTCATTTCAACTTATTTCTTGAGCTGAGAAATCCCTAAGCATTAATCTTTATTATCTTCAAAGATTACTGACTACCTGTTCGGTATAATTAACAGAAACTAAGTGCAATAGGAAACTACTGCTCAGTTGGGATTTTAGTGAGCAAATTCCTTTTCTCCCTGAGAGGTTAAAGCTTTTGCAATTGGGCACACATCCACACATCTGAAAAAAAGACTTCCCACTACCTATATGCATTACAAATAGTAAAATCTGTGAAACAGCATAAAATAACACAACACCAGTTACAACACTATCCTTTCTCCAAATTACTCGAGAAAGAATGAGAGGCACAGAGAACACAGAGAGGCAAACAAGCAGGAAATGTTTATAAAGGCCACGGCTAAATAGGAATATGAATTTTTCAATGTGCCCGATTGGATGGGCTCTTTACAATCCTGACAGCCCTCTCCTTGTTTCTGATCATGCAGCTTTCTGACCTGGGTTAGTCTGACACACATTGAGCCTGTGCGCTGCAGCAAAAACATCAGAGCTCTTCTGCTAATGGCTGGACTAAGTACTAACCTGTCAGAAAAATTAAAAAGCCTGAGACTTGTTACCGTGTGTGTGTACATACCTATATAAAACTAAGTTGCAAAATCTTTCTTCATCATCAAAATCTTTCTACATCAATAAATTGAAATAAAAGGAGCCCCAGATGTTAGCAAAACTCTTTGTTTTAGGACTTGAAAACAGAAAATGCTTTGGATTTTGTCTTTCTGCTTCATAGAATCACAAAGTTGTTTAAGTCTGGAATAGACTTTCAAGATCACTAAGTCTAACCGTGAAACCAACTGTCCCAATCCACTGCTAAATCATGTCCTAAGCTCCAGATCTCCACGTCTTTTAAACATGTCCAGGGATGGCGATTCAACCCCCTATCTGGGCAGCCTGTTCCAAGGCCTCATGGCCCTTTCCAGGAAGAAGTTTTTCCTATGTCCACCCTTAAGTTCCCCTAAAGCAACTTTCAGCCATTTCCTCTTGTCCTGTCACTTGTTCCTTGTGAGAAGAGACCAAGCCTCACCTCTCTACACCCTCCTTTCAGGTAGCTGTAAGACAGCAACAAGGTCTTCCATCACTTCCTTTTCTGCAGACTAGCCAAGCTCCTGTATGACAACACATGCAGGGGTCTCTAACTTCTCAATTGCAAAGCACTCAACTACCTTCTTTAATCACTGAAGTGCAGCAAGGAATTTCACTTCTGCTCTCTCCTCCAGTTCCACTGTCTCCACTTTAGATTCTACATTTCTCATTCTCCCTTTGATGTCACTCCAGTTTAATTTAGAAGCCACACAAACACATCTGATTTACAAGATTTTTGTCACCACATACTTTATCTCTTCATTACAGAAATTTGCAGAGGCTTTTGTCCAAGTGTAGGGCAAAATGAATTTTATTTTCACCTTCAGGGTTGGTTTTTCTTTACCACCACACTGATAGCTGCTGTACCTTGTCTTTGGTTACTGTGGGAAGGGTCTGGTAACAGCAATTTTTTGCGATACTAGAAGAATCATCAGGCTTGGGCTCCAACTCTCTTTGGCTGTTCACCAGAAGTGGTCTTATCTGCAGCTCTCAAGAACTTCCTTTGGAGCACCCTGAGCAGCACTGCTCAGGAGGATTCCATCTGGGCTGGTTGGTTCTGAAGAGAGGGAGCCTGTCTGCATCCCACAGTCTAGGGTGCACTGAACTGGGGTGGAAGCAGATTGAGAACTACCCATCAATACAGACACAGGCAATAAACTGGAGGGCAACTCACACTTCATGCTGCAATTCTGTGCAGGGTGGAAGATGGACCATTAAAGGCTGGAGAGACCCACAAGCTACTACACAATACCCCGGGACATTCAAGGGGCTCTAAAAAGAACCAAAAGTCACTGGATTACTTGATCCCATGAAAATGCTAAGAGGTGACCCCACAAATAAAATTCCTAAGACGGTTTCCAGGACAGTCTTTATCTGTTTTTTGGGATTTTTTTTTAATTAACAGTACAAACCTCAGAAGGATGGCACTGATGAAAAGCTAACAGGTTAACATCTTGAAGAAACTTCTGGCAGCATTGCACACTGACCATTACACTCCTTTGCAAACGATTAACATTCTTCAGAGAAGTAATAGGTTGAGGGATCCTCACCATGTTTCCAGCTCTTCTGGTGACAGGAGCTGCTTGGGTAAAGCTCTTTTATTCAGCCTGTGGCAAATTTTATATTACTGTTTTCTTCAAATGTATATTATTCTTTTTAAAAGTGAGATTGGAATTATGTTTTTAATAGGCAAGAAACTATTACCCACTGAACAGAAGGAAATGGTGAAAGCACAGTATGTCAAGACAAATTCTTATCCTCCTCCCCATTTTATGTCAGGATGTCCAAGAAAAATCATATAATGCTACTTCTATGAATCTGTAATTTCATCCCAGAAAGTAAAGAAGATAAACATTTTCTGTTTGTTTTTCACTTCGCCAGCAACACCATCCTTACCGGCTTCTAGATGGTCACATTTTGCTGACATTTACAAACATTTTGTGTTGATCTTACATGGGTCACATCAATCATCCATACAGTTTCAATGACACTTTGTTAAATAAACTGTCATGAAAGATTTATCGAGAATTTGATAAAAGTAAAGAAGATGTAGTTTAGCTTTTAAAGATGCATTACCCCTTTTCTGAGGTGTAATATCAGCTCTAAAATATCATTAAACTTTTCTAGCAGGAGATGAAGTGAGAAAATAAAATGTACTTTTTCATCAGCACTCACTTATTTGCATCTCTCCTGCTTCTAGCTGCAGTATTCCTGGAAGAAAAAGGAAACCCTCTCTCTTCAGTTTGTTCTCTACTAACACTTGGCAGAAGCCATTAATGTCGGTAACACATTATTTGAGCAATAATCACCTCTGGATTAAAAAATAAGAACAAACATCTATTTCAGATTAACATCACTTGGAAGGTAATCTGACATTCCCAACTTCTGTACTGCTCCCTACAAAACACTAACAAGAAGCCACCACAGAATGATGCTCTCCATCCCACCACTTAGTCTCAAAAAACTGGAAGTGATGAATTAACATTTCCAGAAAAAATTAAACACGAGGAATCTTCTGCCTCTCAAAGACTAGTAAGCTCTGCAACCAAGAGGACAGCATGACAGATTCCTAAAAAGCTGCTGTACTTCAGGGTCTGATGTCTAACAACTAGACCCATCATGTCAGCATGTCGGTTTTGAATCTTCCTTCTACAAGTGCTCCTGTTACCTTCACAAAGTCACCGCATCACAAAAGTGTCCCACAAAAAGTCAAACAATGGATAAATCCACTGTTTAGGCAAATAATTCCAGGAAACCAAGAGTTATATCTGCAGTGAGTTTCTTCACAGAAAACAGGACTATAAAATTTTATTGGATTTCCTATAGAGTCATCTATTGTCGAAGGACAGCCAAGGGAGGTGCAACAGTATAAGGCACTCAAGGAGAAGTCCCAGCAAATCCATCTCCTACTCATCTGCGAGAGTAATTTCCATTAAAAAAAAAACAGTGATACTTTGGAGGTTTTTCTTCTACGCTACTTCCCTCCTCCTTACAATTTCTGTATCGATAACAAGCACCAAACACACAGCACAACTTTGCATCCTGCAGGACACCAAAGACAGCACTTAGGGATTATGGTCTCACTACCGGCAGTCCTGACACCTTTTCTAGAGACATCCTGAACATCTGTTCCACAATAAATAGATAAAATTGCATTAAGTAGTATCACAGGGCTGACCTCAAACAAACCAGCATCCTCCCCTATATCTTCAGTCCATTCATTTTTGATTAACACATCACACCTCCTCTTGACATCAGTGGGTGACTGGATTCACAGGTTGCTCCTCTTGTCTCAGATACAGACCTTGAGTTCGTCTCCAGTCTTTATGGGGAAGATCACTCTGATATTTAAGCCGCATTAATTAATTCTTTAAAAAGAAACAAGGAGTCTCACCTTACCTGTTGAAAGTGAGACCCCCTTCTTGATCCATCATAGCCAAGAACTCCAAAAGGTTCGAGACACCCAAACCAATTGCCTTTTGTGAAGGGAACATTGCGGATCAGAATCCTCCCTATACATTTTCTGCACTGATTTTACTCACAATAAAGACTTTTCAGAGTGAATTTGAACGAAGACAAGAAAAAGAAAAAAAACCCAAACAAGTCCGACTTGCAACCAAAATCACAGCACTGACTGGCATCTCACCATCATTAATTTGTAGGTATCATCACTACTGTATCAGCAGCAGTGTTTCTAGATACAGTGAATTTACAAAAAAAAAAAAAAAAGGCTAGGGAGTTAAAGGCAGCAATTTACTCAGTTATTCAACACATCTGTCAAATTACTGAGTGGTAAACGAATAAATATTGGATTTCAATTGCTATGACTAGAAATAAATTGCCAGTTGTTCTCCAGGCAGCAGCACTGTGAGCTGCAGTCTTCCAGTGAAGGTTTGTTTAAAGAAAAAACAAAGTAAATTCCTACATTCTGGAAAATAAAATCAGTTTCTGTTTTGGTAGATTAGATTAAAAATGTGATTGCCTCTCCTTTACCAGATCATATGGTCTTCAGGAAAAAAAAAACATACTAACAGAGATATCTGCTGGGTATCCCAAGTGGCCAACACCTGAGGTCCAGAGACACACTTGGAGTGAAATGATTACTCCAAGTATTTTCAAATTCCTTGAAAGTACCCTCCATGCACTCAAACATGCCAGAACTAACTGCTTCCTGTGCTAGGAATTCATTTATGTGCTGCATAGGAGTTTTATTATTGTTCCATGAAAATTAGTTGAGCCAAACTTGCAACTATCAAAAACCAGCAGGAAAAATGGTAGTTACTGAAGCAGTGCAACTAATGTTGTGCAACCTTCCCATTGTATTTTCTTACAGAAAACCAACGAAATACACATTGAGAGATAAAGAGGACTGAGTGTGTCTCTTCCCATCACACAAAAGCTGTTTCGCTAAGTTTCCCTTCACTCAGATCTGCAACATCTTTAAAAGTCTGCCCCATGTTTTGAACCAGGGAAAGCAAGCCCATTATGCCAATCTTCACAAACCTCAATGCTGCAATGTGTGGAGGAGCACCCTCGCACTCACAGGATAGAATTAAACCATAAATTTCGCTGTAACAGACACAGTGGATGTGCTTCAAACCATCCCTATGTAAAGTGACTTTATTAGAAATGTCACTGTAGAGCAGCAGACTGTGTTAGATCAAAAAAAAGCAACTGTCTTCTTCATTATGGTAACAAAGATATTTAATAGCAATTGACTCACTTGACTCCAAAGTCTAAGCTGACTGAAGGCTCCTCTTCCCAAAATAGACTTTTTATCCTAACACATGAGAATTGTCATATTATAACTTTAAATTAACCAAGGATTCATTAACTTTCACCACAAGCTCCAACTCTGGTGACCTAACTGTCCATTGGTAACTTAGCAAGTTAGCTGAAAGTTCTACACAGATTCAATTTTATGTGCTTTGGTGGGAAAAAATTATCTAAACAGACTTAACTCCTGCAGGCTATTACCCACCTACAATCAAGTCGATACTCCAGTGTACACACAGGGTGACTGAAATCACCCCTTCTCTGGGCAACCAGCACAGAATGCTAATGACAATGAGCATCTGAGCCCAAATGTATCATTTCAAATTCGGTCTAGAAGTTAAATACTCTGCTGATGCAAAATCCAGCTCTGGGTTTCTTCTGCTGTGGCCTCATGGCCAAGATGATCAGTGGTCTCTTCATTTGACATTTGAGATTTTCCCAGTCTTTATCAACGTGTGTTAGAGACTGTTGAGGGAACGACATAACAGGATTAACTAATGGCAATAACCCCCTTTTGTCAGAGAGGATTACTGTCACTCAGCGCTAGGGGAAACTGAAAACCAAGAGTTCCTTTTGTGGTATTTATTTAATATTCTACTCCGTAATCTGTTTGCAACAGTATTAGTGCAAAATGTCATGGGAAGATGTAAACACTCACCAGATTCCTTTTTGTACCTACAAACAAACCAAAGGAAAAACAAAAAACAGTTTGTTTCCTGTCGCTCAGACCGTTCCAAGATCCTGATGCTCTATGTTATTTAACGTTTTCAGCTGACTTTGGGGACATTGTAGACTGCTCTGATGAGACATGTTCTAGTGTCAGCCAACAGTTTATCCCTGGCATGCTTGTCAATCAAAATAAAACCAACAGACGGTTCCCTTTGTTTCAATTGAGTTTTCCCTGGTCATTAAAATTCACTTTTTTATTACAAATCCTACTATTCAGAGAAAGCAAATTGAAATGTTTGAGGTTCCTTCTCCAGAAGTTGTTTGCTGCAAAAGAATCTTGGAAATATAACTAACCTACTATTCTGCTGCCCGCCCGCTATGTGCTCTTGGTCTCACTCTTGCATGTTGGTTACAGAATGGTCATTTCACATTACAGCCTGTAACCAACATCTTGGCAAATGATTTCCTACAGTGGTTTCAGCAGCAGTACATCACAATGCAGAAAATGAACACTCTCCTATGAGTGTGCAGCAGGAGTCAAAGTCTACCCCTTTGGACAGCATAAAAACGCAGCAGTTATTGAATGTCTACTTTATAGAAAACACTGTTTCCTATTCTAAATGCATGAGGAAACCATGCTTTCCTAGATTAGACTGGGAAACTTAATGGTCAAATCACGAGGGGCAACAGAAAATTACAGCTAGAATATGCATTCCTGGCAAATAAATAAAGTGCTTCCAGCAACACCAACTTTGTTTTTGCAGAGACAAATCAAGAATCTACCCACACATATCCTCATAATAAGTCCCATTTTCTAACCAGCCACTGTGGAACAGAATGCAACGTGATTATTTGTAATGATGAAGGAATCCTGTAAAGGAAGCCACTCTTTTATCTGAAGTTCCCACATAAGTAAGAGTATTGACCACTGCAAATACCAAATTTCCTTTTCCTTTTTAATAAAAGTATACTAAAAAGCACTAGCAAACAAGGTTTCAAGATCATTATCTGACTTCTCTACAGGAAAACTGCACATATAGCCTCTAATTATGGCAATTATCAACACGTGGGATTTCAGTTATTATAAACACTCCCCTTCCACTGACAGTGATTCAAATTCCATCCTACAGACTGATTTGCAGCCCTTAAAACAAGACTCTTTCTTTTGTTAACAAGCACAATCTATGCAACTGCCCTTGGCATGAGCTGGCAATATGAAATGTGACAGCAAAACAGAATGAAAGTTTCCTTTTTTTCCTCCCTCCTACTTCAAACACAGAATGTATCTAAAAAAAAAAAATTAAAATCTCATGTGGTCTGAGACACTGTCCTGAGCAACAAAACATTCTATGCTAAAAATTTTCTACAGTAAGGCAAAGACAAAAGGAAATACATGTCCAAAACTCAGACCAGATGCTAAGCCTGAGGTCACAACATTATCCGACGTAACTGATGGCATTCGCCCATGAGAAAGCAAAAGCCCAAGTTCCTCAGTAATTGTAATATAAGTATCCTGCCTTTCTCAAACCAAGTTCAATACAAACTCATTTTTATCCTATCTATAGAAAACATAGTATTTGGGTACAAACCCACTCTGCTGCCTTAATCACTGTTGCTACTACTCCCACCCTTTGTACTGCAAGCAGATCCATATTCATTTGGGTCCTAATAATAATATTTATGAAATGTAGCATTTGGCACATAAGAAATATGTCGTTTGGCTGCAAGAATTTGTGATTGTGGAATGGAAATTATTAGAATTAATTATTGCTTCAGCTAGAGAGAGGCACATACAACATTGCTGTTGCACTCACTATACTCTACAACTGGCAGCATCTTCACCAAACACATGAGGAAGAAAGAGTTCCTCTTCATTCTACATCCTTTGATGAAGATTGACCTGGCAAAGAAACTTGGCCCTTAAACTCTAATGTACACCCAGCCATCCCTTAGGGATAAAAACTTGTCACATTAAAGGAATAAATTATTTTTAATGTTATTAAAAACTCCTTATTAAGTTAAATGACTCCTCTTGAGTATCTGACAACACGGTCAGTCAAGAGGAGTAACAGTAGTCATGTATCCTCAAGATACATCAGTTTAGGACTTGGTGCTTCATTTTCCCAGTAAAACTCACAGAATGAATGGACACCCCAGTCTTTCCTGAGCAGATATTTAACAGAGTAAGAGTTAATTCACCCAGTACTGGACAGTGAAGCCTGAAACATGTCAGGAAGGCACAACAGATAATGAGTTTTGAAAAAATATCTGTAATTATTCTTTTACTCCTTGCTGATACCTATATGAACCGATCTGACACCTGTTGCACTTGATTCCCTTTAATTGGTCCAAATATTTTGCTTCAAAAATTCAAAGAATTTCAACCCAACCCAACCCACATCTTGCCTTGCAATTGCAATATTTATTTTCCTACCCCCCAGCACAGTCTCCTGAGTGTCACAGTGACACAAACTGCTGACACGTATGGAACTCCAATCACCTACTCAGCTGCTCTGCTCCCAGTTTCAATGTGCATTTTCTTTTCAGAGTAAACACCCTCCCAAGTACAATTATCTGTTGCATCCATGCCTATGGGTTTCAGCTCAACTGTGTTTTCCACACTGTATGAGACACTATGTGAAACTTTCCTAAGTGATGACACTTGTCATCTATTCCTTCACCTTTGTCCTCCCTGGACTATCATTCTTTTATAAAAGGAAACTGCATTGGTTTGATATAATTTGCTCTTGACAAATCCAAAGTGTCTGTTCTCTCCCAGGCATTCACAAGCAGTTTATTAGTCACACTATTTTTTTCTTGTTGATGTGAAGTTGAGTGGCCTGTAATTGCCAATGCATTTCCCCCTCTTTCCTTCTCTCCACTCTCCTGATCTCTCCATGACTTTTCAGTTACCTGCTTATCACTCCATCACTCCATCCACTACTCCTTAACTGCATTCTGTCAGCCCCAGATGATTTGAAATCATCTAACCAAAACAAGCTTCCCATCACACTTTTTACTGCACTCAAGTTCAGGTCTTGCACTTTTGTCACTGTGATTAAGTCTAGTAGACTTGCAATTGCAGGTGACCTGAAGCCATGAGTCCTCTGTCTTCCCAGCACCATCTGTTGCTCCCTTTACCATTGCATTGCAGCACATCAATCCTTGCTTTCCTCTTCTCAAGAAGGATGTGCAGAATGATTTCCTCTTGCTCTGGAAGGCATCTGCTGATTGAAACTCATTGTGGCCTTTCTGATCTCTGCCCACATTCTTGTATTAATTCTGCTCTAACCTAACAGCCTTCCCTGGTACACTGAGACTGTCACAGACATTGCAAACCCACACCTCACCACTTCCAGCAGTTGCTGTTTTTCCTCTGCAATGGAATAATTTCTTTTTCTGCCCATATTAAAGAACTGCAAGGTATCCTGAAAATCTTACCCTTCTACCATCAGGAAGTTCTATCTCCCACTTCAAACATATCACTCACAGTATTTTAAGGTACTAGTTTTGCTATATATGATTGCTTTTCTTGTCATTTGGCTCATTAACTCTACCACTTCATAGCCACTCTCACACAATTTCCATTATATTTTGATATTCTCAACTGTCTTGGTTACACCTGAGTTTAAAAAGAGAAACCTTTTTAAAATGTTTTCTGTATTTTATACATCTAAAAAAAGCTCCTGCAAACTTCTTTCATAAACTCTTTTGTAACAACCCTAAATTATGATCAGAAGCTAATTTTTTGGTTGCTGTATTTTCTGTTTATTTCTAAGTACTATTTAAATTACAACACAACTTTAAGGTGATCTGGAACCAATCCACCAGCCTGCTTCTTGTACCAGTGTTGAACACATTAACAAATACTTCATTCCTCTGATTTTGCAACGGCTTGACCACTTGTTGATATCTGCATTAACCTCCAAGCTCTTGCCATCCCACTGCAATTCTAAATTAGCAACTTTGTGACTACATTGGCAACCAAACACACAAACAATCCCATCAGCTTCTGTTGAGTACATTTATTCCCCTCCGGTACCAACATTTCCAGTTGGAGAAGAAGATAAACCAGCACAACACAACACACTAGTTCCTAAATCAAAGCATCCAGGAGAGTTCCTGATCTACTAACTGATGTGGGTGGGTGAAATTACCCTGTTTCTTGCATAAACAACAGATAGAGGGCTCACAGTCTTCCTGTACCTGAGAAATGCGTCAAAATCAAGTGGATTCACGAGCATGACAATCTCATCTACAGTTTGTTAAAACCTCTGAACACAGCAATACACCCCAATACGTAAAAGCAGTGTCACCTTTTCTTCCCTTCTGTCTCAAAGCCTGAACCCTCTTGCTTTCCTCTACACTTACAACCCCCATCCACCCATTTTCATACATCACCACCACTGCAAACGGTTATGGGGCCATTTTTCGTTTCAGCAGTACATTTCCAAAGGAGCAGATCCAGGCATTTTGTCCAGCTTCTCTTTCACAGCACAAAATGACATAATATAATATTGATCCAGAACAGTGCTGCTGTCATGCAGCTGACACCATGATATAGTAGTAAAAGTCATCAAGGTTCTACTAAAAATTGTGTAGTAGGAAGTCTGCAGTGCAGCTGCAAAAGAACTGATGCAGCACTAGGTATCTACAGAGTCAGGGAAAATATCTTCAGAGCTATACTGACTGCACTGCTTTAACACCAGTGATCACAACTGCTCACTTTCAGAAAAACCCTTACTAAGACAAATTTTTTTAGTTACCAACATAGTGTAGAATTAATTCTGTTTAAGAGGCATGGGGAGTTTGTCTTCCTCAGGTCACATTTCATTGCAGACATTCAACCAGGGAGCTTCCTTTAAAGAGTTACTCTCTCAGGCCATGCTAAACTCGCCTCTGGTTAAATCAGGAATGCTATTTCTATCTAAATAAGGAACAGAACAAAGTAACCAAATGTTAACACTGCAAGATTTTTCTCTGATGCCACATATATTTCCTTAAAAATTGAGTTTATTCTGCATCATCTTTTTGAAAGATCTTTCTACAAATCAATTGAAAGCTGGCACAATTGATAAAAGTTAGTACTTTGCCATCCACAAGGCTTTGACCTGAAACACAAATCTCATTTATCAAGGAATAATGCTGAACTATGTAACATCAACACTGTAATAAAACCAAACCGTAAGTATTTGGAAGATCCAGCAGTGGTTGTTAGGAAAATCACATAGACACTAAATGCTGATACAACCCAATAGAATCATTCTGGAAAAGTGGCTAGGAGAAAAATCCTGTCCTTTGCCATTATGACAGCATTTCCCCAACATCCAGTCCTCTAATGTTCCCCTGATTCATAACTCTGATTTCTATTATAGCAGGAATAAAACTAGGGCTGGGGGAACTTCACGACACCAATTTTGGGGGAAAGCTGTCCCATTTTGAAAATCCCTACTTCTTTCATTGGCATTTCCTACACTGACCTTTCCTTTGATTAACGTCCTTTCAGTATCACATAGGTGGTAATTTAGCATTGCCAATTCTTTTAAAATTTGTCGCAACAAAGAATCATAGAATCATCAAGGATTGGAAGTGACCTTGAAAGATCATCCAGTACAATCGCCCTGCCACAGCAGGATCACCTAGACCAGGTCCAGGCAGGCTTTCAAATGTCTCCAGAAAAGGAGACTCCACAACAACCCCAGGCAGCCCCCTCCACTGCCTTGTCACCTTCCCTGGGAAGAAGTTACAGCATCATTCAGGGTTTGAAAGGACCACAGGATCATCACCCTAGATCAGGCTGGCCAGAGCCTCATCCAGCCCGGCCTTAAACATCTCCAGGGATGGGGCCCCAACCACCAGCCTGGGCAACCCATTCCACACTCTCCCCACTCTCATGGTGAAGAGCTTCCTCCTCACATCACGTCTAAATCTACCCATCTCCAGCTTTGCTTCATTCCCCCTAGTCCTGTCACTATCTGAGATCCTAAAAAGCCCCTCTCCAGCTTTTTTGTAGCCCCCTTCAGATACTGCAAGGCCACAATAAGGTCACCTCAGAACCTCCTCTTCTCCAGACTGAACAGCCCAAACTCTCCCAGTCTGGCCTCATAGGAGAGGTGCTCCAGCCCTCTCATCATCCTCGTAGCAACAGCAACCCCATATCCCAATGCCACTTTTGCTCTGCCTTCCCCTTTTACTCCAAAACTATTCTGGCTTCCAGTATTAGCCTCTCTGCCCAAAACGCAGTTTGCAGAAGTGGAGCATTTTAAGAGTCGGAGGAATTACCCCCTACCCTTGCCCAAGTTTTCGAGACAAGAAGTCCGAGTTGTCCTCAGGGCAGAAGCATGGAAACCACGACAAGGATCCTGGGAAGATGCCCATGCAGACTGGGGACAATGAAACCTGCAAAAGAGGTTTATTGCGCAGAAGTGACACTTGATAGTAAGATCATGAACCAAGGTAGGAGTAAAGGACTAATTTCAGGTTAATTCAAGTACACATGAGGGAGGTGAGACCTTACAGGGAAAGAGAACTAGGACTTGGAAGGCTAGAATGAAGAAGACAGATAAAAAGTGAAGGCATGTGAAAGTACTGAAGAACTGCTGCTGGAGCAGGGAGGAAAAGCCTGTGCTGCAAGCTGTGAGAGACAAGCAGAAACTCTGTACTTGCTGAAGAACTCTACAAAGGCAAATGCAGCTCGGGATTTCCAGCGTAGCAAGTCTCAAAGCAAAGCACTGCCAAAGGCATTCACATCCTTCCTGGGCTGCTGATGGTACGAGACCATTACTGAGAGAATCCCAAAATCAAGTCATTTCAGAATTGAAGCTGCTTTTGCAACTGCATTTCTTCTGTCCTATTAGAGTCCTTCATTAGTCCTCTCCCCATGGACTCACCCCAAAGGGCCACAATCCACAATCAAGAGCAGCCTGACCCTGCCTGGATAAAAAAATGTAAATGTGCAAGCAGTTAAAGGATCATTTCTTACCTACTTCACAGGCAAACACACATGAACACTCAGCCCTGAAAGCAGAATTTGTGGTTAAGTGAGGATAGACAGAGAAGCAGTTAAGAGGAAGAAGCTTGGCACAAAGTGATGCAACAGATGTTAAAGGCAGTTTCAGGTTCTGAAAGAACTTATCAGAAAACATGAAAAAAACCACTCATCTGGAATTGTAATCCAAGCTACTGATCTGAGGTGAGACTGAGAGGTTTAAAGAAGGGGCTTGCATATTCTGTGACGATCTTCAGCTCAATCTCCATCCCCTCACTCACTCCCATGGCATCAGCAGGAGAATAGAGAGTGGGATGGAGTGAGAGAAGCCTTGTGAAATCTTTGTTCCAGCTCTGCTGTAAACCCCTAGAAGACAAGAATAGACAGTTCCAACGCGGGAACAGAACAGCTGATATTTTCCTATTAAAAATCACGAGACCAAAATATTAATTTATTAAGCAAGTGTTCAGTTTGAGCAGCCACAATTTCCCAGCAATATATTCTTTTTTTTCTTTAAAAGAGGCTGTCGGGACATCTCTAGCATAAATAATTTAATGTGACAAACCAGCTTATTGTCTGCTGCTGATATGCAAACAATTCCATTCCATACTGGGAAATACTCTCTCCCTATGTAATGAACTGTAAAGGCTTTTCTTCTGACAGTGGTGGAAGAAACAGAAGTGGTATGACATTTTTCCCAGTGTTTTACCTAGTAAAATATTAGTTGTGCTACACTTTGAGAAGGATTATCTTCTGCTATCATAGAAGCAACTTAATAAAGTGACAATAACAAACTGATGTATCTGTCAAAGTTTATAGATAAGGATGTCAAACTATAGGTTATCAGCCTACAGTACTGACAGTGTCCATATATCACAGCCCCCCAACACACTCTCTGTCAGCACTGTTTATTTTCAGTCAAGAGTTAAATAATGACCATGTACTAAAAATGCCTTTGGGGAACTGCTTTGTCTTACATACTGTTCACCTGTTTACTTCAGAGTAAGTTTTGAGTTGCTTTTGTTTAATTTTCTGTTTGAACAGCTGGTATTTATCAACTTCAAACAGACTCTGGGTCAATACACCGCAAAAAAAAATTACAGCAACTTCTACACTTGCTGCACACACAGCTTGGAAAATGCTAATGAGAGCAGATCCACACCAAGCCCTGCTCCAGAGGAACCCAAAAATGCCCACATTACCCCCAAAACTACATCAACACTGGAAAAGGAACAGAATTTTCAAATTAGGAGGGTTTTTCAAGGGTCCAGCAAGAGAAATCACACCCATCTTATACTGATCCCAGCACAGTTAACATTCCTCTGGGTACTTTCTCTGTAGTATTCGCTACTCAACCCTGATTATCCATAAGAAGATAGGAGCTGTTATGGGGCTTGGGTGTTTTGTCTGTTATTTTGGAGCAGTCAATGGCATAGAGAGAACAGAATCGTTTTCATGAAGTTAAGAGGCAAGAACACAAAGACAACACAGCTGTGGGAAGAAGGGGTGAGGGACCACTGAGATTACTTGTTTTCATCCCAAACACCTAAAAACAATTCCTTCCCCCCCCCATATGAATTGGTAGATTAATTATTCCTATCAAAAACTATTCCAAAGGAAGTCATGAAAAACAGTTGAATAGTGGAAAACTATACCAAAACGTGGAAATTAAATGCCTACGCACAGACAGTAGCATTACCAGATAGGGTGATCAAAAGTTATTATTCTACTAGAATCACTTTATGGAGCCACCAGCTCTGGCATTAAAAAAAAATATAGGAAAGATCATGAGTTCTTAATTCCAACAAATTCCTATTACTTTTTTTAGAGCTGCTGTCCAAGCACAGATCCTGAGACACAGGCCAAGCATCAGCACATTACTCTAAGAATGCTTTTGCTAACCAGAGGGGTTTTCTCCTACCACAGTACATTTTAACAAGGAGAACTACAATGAAAAGGACACATTTGGAATCCCCATCTGTTAATGCCAGGGAGAGAAGGAGGAGGTATTAGGGGGGAAAATCCAGCAAACTACCCAAAGTAGTAGTTGTTAAAGCCAGTTATTCTCCCTTAAATTGGACTTTCTACATACCAAATGTAGGGACTTCCAAACACAACTATGGAGCCCAATTCCCACCTTGGTTTGATTTGTTAGGAAAGAAGGTCCTACGAAAGACTAAAGACTGTTTAAAGCACCAAGTTCTCAAAAAGAACACTGAAGATTATAGTAAGACAACTAAATACGTTTGTGAACAAAAGCATTTCTTTCACAGTCACTAGAATTACAATCCAACAGAACATCATCTATTCTATGGTATTCAATTTAACTTAAGACACCAGCAGACAAAAACAAAAAATATGGCTGATTTATGAAACAAATACTTTTAAATACAAGGAGTAGACGAAGGACACTGAGAAGGCAAACACACAGCAGCGATCTGTGTATCCCAGCTTCCACTCCAACAGGAACAGCAAATAAGAGTTATCTCTTCTCTTAAAAAGGTTTTGATTTAAACCGCCCAGTTTCAGTCATGATTTACACAGTTCTTACAATAAGAACTTCAGTCCCTTATTGTGCTGAATGACTGTGAAAACTCCTGCAACATTTGGAGTCTCATTTAGTAGGATCAAATGGAGTAAGAGGCTGGAAGAGCTCCTAAGCTTCACACTGCAAACTTTTTCACAGGAGCCCAAGCCTATTGTATGAGAGGAACCAGGGGGTGCTGAAGGAGTTGGTTGCTATGGTGGCATCTCATAAATCATCAATTATTGTCTGTTATTATGAAGGTGACAGCCTCATAAAGAGATTTGCATTTTCGGCTAATTTTAAGATTTTTTTTTTCCTGCAGACATCATTTGCTTTGTCAAAGAAATGTCATGACAACCATAGAACACTTAAGCTTGTTATCAGGTCGTCAGGCATCCGCTTGGCCCCCGTCACTTTGGCATTTGAGCATCTCTTTTGCATTATTGAGTAGTTTATCTCTACAGTTCATAAATATATTTCTGAATGCGGGGATGGCATAATAGGGGAGCGCAGCAAAAGTATGGAAGGCTCCTGGTTGCCCAGGCAACCTAAACTGATCAATTCCCTGTCACTGTTTTAAAAGAGGCACCACTCTCCTGTGGCCCCCGATACTAATTACCAATGCAGGCCCTTTGCTAGCATGTTCAGCTTACAGATTAAAGCAGTTCATGCCTAATTTATCATTTAACATGTCCTCCCACATTTGTAGTGCCGTACGGAATCAATAACAGCTTCACTTGTTTACAGCATTTTTCAACTTAATTTCACTAATTAGTTTTGCAGTTGCAGGAGCCAGAGTGGGAGGCTGTCCCTCCACAATGACAACTCCCCTTCCAACATTAACTACGGGCTTTGCCACCCCCAAGTTTCACCCCAAGTGTGGCAAATGATCAGTACATTACGTATTTATATCTGTCCTTTATCTAAAATACTTTAAGAGACTGAGGAACAGGGGTATGTAAAGAGGAAAGAAATTATGGGAAAACTGAGTTGATTTCATTGAAGAATAATTCATATAGTAAAATAGTTCATAAATCCTAACAATTCATAGTACAGTTATCGTGCAATGTTTGAGACAAAACTGCTGCGCATCTTCTCTGCAACATGGGCACAAGTGATGGCAACACTCTGGTGGCCATGGACACCACCCTTTCAATTGAGTTTCTGCTGTGTTCAAGGAATATTGTCAGATTTGGCCTAAACTGAAATTCCAATGTGTTTCAGTCCTGCTGCTTAAACCATTCTTCCACATCTTTTGGACCTGCACCTATGGATGTCTTGGAAAACCCTTTTCCACCTTCTGTGTTCTGTAATAACACAGGAGAAAGTGTGAAATCTCTGCTGGGAAGACCCAACTCTGTAGACACAATGTTCTCAACCACAACAGCAGAAACAAACCTCAACAATGACTAAAGCCAAGATCCAGCATCCCAGCATCTGGGAACAGCACCCGACCTTTCTGCCCTGAGGAATGATACTGTGAAGTCTGCATATCTCAAAACACTCTGCAACTTGAAATGGCAAAAAAACCCCAATAGAACCTGCAAGATTCACCTCTAGCGATATGAAGAGTTTCACGTTCGAGCAGTGACAGTCCCAGGGAGTGGAAAGGGGTTTTTGGTTCTTTGGTAATATTTGCACTACAGCAGTCACAAAGGAGATCATTTGACAGCTTCCGCCCCAGGCAGCTCCTCCCCATCATGAGTTGCACAAAAGGGCTCCTTCCCAGAACTCCTGTTAATCAACAAAAATTATACATCCAAAGAAAGTTAAAACCCTTTAGCGGGTCTCGTGGGGGCTCAGCGAGAGGGAGCAAGGAAGCTCTTCCAACTGCTGCTCAGCACGGCAGCTGCAGCCAGGGCACTCCTGGGGCCCTCAACGCAGCCCTGCAGTCTGTGCTCACAGGTGCTCGGCAGCACCAGCTCGGGCCTCTGCCACCGCATTTCTGCACTACCACAGCGGCCGCGATACAGCCCAGCTGCCTCAGTTTCAGAGGGAAATATGTTACTGGTAAATGATGAAGTCATCTGCACATGAGCAGGCCCTGAATGGAGCCTGGGCTGCAGGAGCACTCAACACCAATCAGGATTTTAATGCGCAGCCTTCTAGTCCTGTTTCAGGTAGTCGAGCAGGGGCTCCAAATCTTCGTGTTCCACAAAAGTGACCTGCACACAGGGTGCATGGAGGAGTATGTACCACAGCCAAGGCAATTCCTGCTAAGAGTAAAAATCTCAGGCTTCTTAAGAAAAACAAAACAACCATAACAAAACTGTGTTCATGGGTAATCTACAGCCCCTGTGATTTGCATTTACTTGGCCTTCTATTAGTCAGCTCCTGATACCCTAAGTAGAGAGAACAGGGCAATTGTCAGCATTAGGCCTGGCTTAATTTTGCAAAAACAGTCTGAGAAACAGCAAATCTGCAATGATTTCTCTGACCGGAAATTTAGCACTTTATTTTAAAGACTTTAAATGGATGGAAATTACACAGGAAAAAAAAGAGATAGCTTAAAAACTATTACATGTTTGATGCCCATGCAGGACTACGAACACCCCAGGAAGCAGAGAAGCTCTGCTTAGGACAACTGCTAACAGTTTGTTTCACTGTTCTCATTTCTTTCTTCAAAATTTCTTTCTTTTGGAAGAGTGTAGAGGATTTGATGTTCTGTATTGCCATGAAAGCACTTAGAAATACCTTCACCTTCCCCCATTCTTTTTTTCTCAGGACAGAAGCCATCAGTGGCACAAAACTAAAGAAGCAGAACATCTCAGGCTGGTAGAAGAACAAGTGCAACCTGTGCTCCCTCTGGCATTGCAGCTGCTTAAGAAGCAGGTGCCCTCCTGCTGATGACAGCAGGGCATTGCTGTGTCTTCTCCCCTCACCGTGAATTCCTGGAAAAGCAGCACTTTTAAGGAACATCTTCCAAAGGCTGCTGTAACACAGCAAAACCCAAACACAGGTCGCGCAATGATAGGTCGCACCCTCCTTCCACAGGGCATCCTTAATGCTAATATCCAGTATTAAGTCCGTACAGACAGAGTGAGTTTCTGCAAACAGGAACAATGCCATTAAAAGCAGTTGCACCAAGGTTACACACTGGTGTAAGTAAAGCAAAATGCTTTGTGCCAGCACAAGCCAATACTTGCTCAGGTACTTCTGTCTGATTGCATGTCCGTATCTTCTGGACTTCTTTACATCCAGCTTTTTCACACTTTCTTGTAAACTTAGGATTGGTTGTAGGTCCTCAGAGAACCAAACATTAGACATTAAACTTGAACTACGCACTAACAGTTACTTTAAAAAGCAGTTCCTACATAAAAGCACATAATCCCTCCCCATTCTACCTGCTACTCTCTTTCAGATACTCAGTTGTAACTTACCCTTCAAACAGTTCTAAAGCACCTGCATGATCCTCCTGTGCTCTAGAACCCATGTGTCACTGCTGCCCACTTACCATGGAAGTGTGGAGTCCACATGGTAGGACAACAGGCCTGGAGAACCCTCTAGGCTTTCAAACAATAAAAGAAAAAACACTATCGACCATATCCTGGCTTTGCCTACTTGCGTCCATTCAGCTACTCAATAGTCCTGTTCTTAGGACAAAGACAGAGCATGCAGCAGGCAGGGCATGCCCCTTAGTGTAATTGAAACAGAGCCAACATACACCAAGAGTAATCCCTCCAGTTCTACAAAGTGATTCAGAAAAGGGAACATGGGTAATACTTTAGTTCTTGGTGAAACACAGTAATTTGCCATTTACGATTATATCACGTTTAGAATCTTGCTTCTTATTCTGGTTGAGAATGTAAGGCTAGTGTTGGCAAGTGTTGGCAAGTAGGGAAGACTGTCTGAGTATTTAAGCAACAGATTGTTCCAGTCTTACAGGACTTATCACTCCTCTAGACTTACTGCCACCACACAGAATGTTTGTATTACCCTCTCATTCCCATATTCCTGCTACTTAATGAGCTTTAGCCTTTGTCACCTACAGAAATCCTTCACCCAGACTACGATCATTAGGTCACAGATGCTGGTTCAGTCAGTAGTGCTTTGTTTTGCCCATCAAACTACTTTTAAAGGCAGATGGCACATTGCTAGCAATGCGACAGATCCCTAGTGGCCACAGCATTTCTCCTGACCTGCTCCAAACGTGCTTGATTCCAGCTGAAGATAACTAGAAGATCCCCAAGAGTTAACACAGTACCTTCAGGTTATTAAGCATAACATGAAGAACATTACATTATTATGCTACACATGGCTAAGGAATTTTAGTATTCACAGGATTATGGTAATTAAGTCTTCCTTCACTTTGGGTGATGTGACACTTGCTTGACTATAATGTCACTCCACTTAAAGTCTGTGTAAACAACATTATCTTAGTCACTCTGCATTACATTTCCAACTGTGAGCAAAATTACAAGGTCAAAGTGGACAAGAATGTAGGTAATCCCAAGGAAACATCATGTAAATGACTAGCTCAAGGTTCAAGCTGGGTTTTCAAGGATGGTAAAAGGCTTTGTACTACACCAGTATTTCAGTGATGTTCTGTAGAAGGTATCACGAGCTAAACACATTTCCATCTGTAGGACATTTAGTTGGTCAAACCACTGCAAACTTTTCTAAGTAAGGACCTGGCTTACACAAGGAGTAAAAACAACTGATTTTGTACAAAAGGCTGCGTGTAACTAGCATAATATTAATTGACTCTATCAGTGATGGATGAACACAATAAAATATAATACTGCAATGACTTCATTAGCATAGTGCAATGAAATCTCCATTAAACCATCAATCAGAGAGCTAGGAAAATATTTAACCTCAGTGTTATTATCAAATTTTTGAATTTCCTTGGTTGAATTTGCTTTAGCTTTGACTACCAAATAGCAAAGTATCTACAGCCTTTTTATTCACCTAGTCTTGTGCGCAGTTAGAAATTCCCCAAGTTGGTTCAAACATGGGCATTCGAGTCTATGCATTTGGAGATGTAATGAAATCAGGTTGGACTGTGATTTAACTAGTAATGCAGCTTCAATAATTCCTGGGACTTCCACCTGCGGAGAAGTGCTACCCAGGGAAATGTCACTGACATACTAGATCCTTGAAAATGTCATTTCAGACATTTCTACCTTAAATAGTAGCTGTGGAAAATTTAATTAATGACAAAACTAGGCTGTTTCAAGTTCTCTCAGGTCAGAATTACACTCAGAAGTTCACCGATAAAAACAAGCCTTTGCCCGAAACCTGTCCACACCAACTTACTACTTGCTGCTGGCTAAGGTGGTTTGTCAGCAAGAGCCATATGCCAGCCCCCAGACTGCCCCTCACGTCGTGCTGTGGAATCACTAGTTTGAGGAAGAAGAGACAAAGTCCATGATCTGCACAGCAGCTACCCAGGCTGCATCCTTCTGCCAAAGGTTAAGTGGCAAAAATCTTCCAACAGGAAATCAAGGAAGAACATGTGCCACGATTAGCCATTTGTATTTATTTGCTTAAATAACTACAACACGTGTGAACTGCCATTAGTCCTTTAAACCTAATTTTTTTTTCACATTAACATCTGATATAATCAACATTTAATCCATATAATCAACAGATATAACTGTGACAATTGAATATTAACAGCTAAAATTAATAAAATACATTTAAAAAAAATCCTTCGCAGCTTACACCACTTTCTACTCTACATACAAGTGGTTGGAATTGTCTCTTAACATTCCTCTGTGCTGAAACAGAACGGCCACACAGCCAAAGCAGAGTCTGCACTTCACTCTGAAAGCACCATTTGTCACAGATTCACAGGCTGTGTGTCTTTGGTTGGAAGAGACCTTCCAGATGAAGTGTCCTATTTATGTGCTTGCTCCTGGATATATCTACAGCAAGCCACCAGTGACCTAAGTCCCTTTAGCAAATTCATCTGCCTGAAGGGTTTTTGATGATAAGGCATCAGGAGAGCCTCCCCATCAAGCCTGCATTCAAAAGGTACAACCCAATGAGAGCACAGGTTATACCTCTTGGATTTAGCAGGATTCAGTCATTTTAGCAAACTGCCACCATTGGTTACAACCAGCAGAGCGTTTCATATGTGAAATGTTTCAGCATTCACTCCCCAGTCAGACTCGCAGGCTAACGCTATTTCTCACATACCTTACAGCACAGTCTAACGGCAGGATTTAATGGAAAAACAAATAAAAACTAAGTGCATATAATATTACTAATATAAACAGGCAAAATACCATTGAGTTCAGCGACTTGGTGTCTACTTTGGCAGGAGCTGAATCTGGCCTAATGACTTCTGGTTCTGATTTAGTGAGGGTTCCCCATCATGTACGACTTTGAGACTTCTTTAGTATGTTTTCTTTGAAAAGTAAAGGTTTTCTGTCTGAGATTGGAATTTAATTGTTTCCTTTTTAGACAAATATGCTTTTGGATGGATGCTGATGGAAAGGGGAACCAGATGTCAAAAGGGCAGTGGTACAGTGAGATTATGTGCCGAGGTCTAGGGCAGGACAGGCAAACAAGGGGGGGATCTCAGATCACTCGAACAGATCCTTATAAATAAAATCTCAGATAACAGGCTTTGTTTATTCTGCAAAAATGCCTATCAGCAGGTCAAATCAACTGCTGTTAACTACTAGAGTTACTTTCCTATGAACAAGTATGTCTGATGGCACAACAGAACTCTCCTCTGTGAGCATCTCGAAGGTACAGAGAAGAAAGAGGAGTTTCAGTCATTACAAATGAGATGTCTGCATCAAAAAGGAATGAACTGAACAACTGTCCTCTTGCCATTTCAGGAGGGGAATAAACAAACTGCACTGAGAGCGCACCTATAGCAGCAGATCAACAATGCAGTTATTTCATGGCACAGAATTAGAGAACAAACTTATTGCTACGGACCAGAAGAACACAAAGTTCTTTTTGGCCAAGTACTTCTGCAGTGAGAGAACAAACTTATTGCTACGGACCAGAAGAACACAAAGTTCTTTTTGGCCAAGTACTTCTGCAGTGTTGAATTAAACACTATACAATGCAATTTCCAAAACATTTTGCAGATTATTTAAAATGAAAAATATCTGAAACTTCTCTTTAGAATTGAGAACCATCACTGCGACACATTTTCTGTGGCCATCAACAAAGCAATCCCAAATGGGAGCATTCACATTCTTAGTAAATAAAGCTGAAAAAGAAAAAACAATCAAGAACTTTTAATTCGTTCACCTAACCTCCCCCAAAAACCAAATCAGTTATTCCCCACCACCCATCTAGTTCAAACATGAACATGCAAAGGATGAGAAGGTAAAGTTCCCATGGAATAAGCCACTCTACACTGAGTAAAAACTCATTCTGATGCATTTCAATACCCTATCAAAGTGATTCATTTTGGAAAATTTGACAAGCACTGCCATGACAGGTTACCTTCTCCAACCACACATCAAGTCTTGGGGGAAAAAATACCACCATTCATACACACACAGCCACTCACACTCTGGAAGTAGGCTGCTGGAAGCACAGCTAATCCCTCCAACATCACACAATAGATGTGGCATTGTCCTAGGAGGCACCTTAAGTCATCAGGGCAGAACCAGCCTCAAACACCTTGGGAACTGACTAAAACACAATTACAGCAAGAAATCAGCCAGAAAAATACATATATTCTATGTTCAGGATCCGCGCTTATTACACTCTCTGCACTATCCAAGTAGCGCGTGCTTTAAACAATAGAAAGTAGCGCTGTGCACCTTATAGTACTTACTGCCTCAACATTTTTTCTCCTCATTTCTGCAGCAGCAAACAGGACACTTCCATTTGCAACCTTGGCAGCACAGTAAAACATCCTCCTTCCTTTGCACTACAGGAAAAGTGTAACTGAGGTGTAGTAAAATACTTCAAGGTGATTGATTCATGCAGCATTGAAGAACAGACATAAACTAGAAGCTAACAAGATTATTCTCCTCTGCCCAAACACTGAATTTTGAATATTGGCCAAGTTTTCAGGTGTTTGATTTTGTGCTTTTATGCCAAAAGTGCATTTTATTTTGAAACTAGAGGTAGTTGTCCCATCAAACCCCTGGGGCAATGTCCTGATTCTGGAGGGGATTGGTGAACAGACTTATAAAAGGGGTTGACTTAGGATTTCTCCACTTCTTGTTCTCTTATCAGACAGAGAGCTCTGCCAGGCCAAGAGCCTTCCCTCTCACCCTCGAGTCAGTACCTGGCAGGAGTCAGGTCCAGACTGCAAAGTTGGCCACTGCAAGTTCCCCTGTGGGGGCCAACCCCACTCCCCCTTCAACAAGGGCTGGAACATAGAGGGAGTTGAGCCCTTGGACTGTAGCTGGCACTCACAGCCTGACATTGAAGCACCAAGCTGCCTGCAAGAGCCCACCAATCTTTGAAGATACCAAGAAGGTGATGAGCTCTTAACCCCTTCCCTCACTTAGAAATGTAACCACCTGGGAGAAAGAAAAAGGAAAAAAGATGAAAGAGAGAAATAGAAGCCCTGGAGCAGGGCCTATTTACCACAACAGGCATGGCCTCACATGACCAGGGCCATGGGGTTTACACAGATGCTGCATCTCAGCTCTGTCACTGACAGTCTTGGAGAAGCTTCTGATAAACAGGAGAAGAGAGGTCCTGAGGTGGGCTTGTGAAGGTTCCTACTGCTTGGCCTGAAATTTTGTGCTAAAAAGA
>VZRI01012660.1:0-35352 GCA_013397515.1 Upupa epops | reverse complement strand
GGCTCCAAGCTTGGTGTCATCCACAAATTTGTTCATGATGGATTCCAACCCGTCATCGATATCACTGAAAATATTAAACAGGACCGGACCCAACACCGACCCTCAGGGGACACCACTAGTAACGGGTCACCAACTAGATGCAACACCATTTACTACCACTCTCTGGGCTCGTCCATCCAACCAGTTCCTGACCCAGCATAGAATATTCCTGTCAAAGCCCCTTGCTGCCATCTTCGCCAGGAGTATATCAGGGGAGACCGTGTTGAATGCTTTACTGAAATCCACATACACTACATCCACAGCCTTCCTCTCATCGACCAGTTGAGTTACTTAACCATAAAAGATCAAGTTAGTCAAGCAAGACCTACCCTGCCTAAACCCATGTTGACTGGGCTTAATCTCTGTTGTCTTCCTACACCTGAGATGCTGTTGCAGCCTGAAGACCATGACTACAATCTGCTGGCCACAGTCACATTCTGAAGAACTCCAAGACAAGTGGTGTTAGAAGCAAGTGTGAGACGTACAGGGGAAGCTGGCATCTGCAAGAGGACCAGAAAAGGAACTTTTTCACAAGCATCAAGATATAAGAGGACCTCAGGAACCCTACTGAGTTCTATGGATAGAGGTTATGGCTGAATTCCCTCTAATCAGTGTATTTTTTTCCAGGGCTCTCATCTGAAGCCAAAAAACCGATGTGTTAGCTGTCTCCCATTCCTCTCAAAATCTGTATAATGGCACTGTGATACAGTTTTACTTTTTTTGGTCCTTTTACTTACTTGGGGATTTTTCCTTTGCTTCTTGGTTGTGGGTTCAATAAATTCTTTCCTTTTGGCAAAGTTGCTTCATTGTCCACTGAATTCTCAGCAAGAACTGGATGATGAGCTTGAATTGTAGGCACCAACCCAGAACCAATCTAGACCTTCATTCAAACCCAGGACACCAAGGAGAAACCTCATCTAACCTGTATTTCCAATATTTAGACAACAATTCTTTGCAGTGCTGAACTCCCTACAATGGGAACACTCCACTCCACTGTAACTATTCAGAATTTGTTTGTTTAGGCATGAAGATTCCCCTAGGAATAGCTGGGAATTAAAGTAAATTATACTTTGGAAAGCTTCAAAATAGTCTAAAACTTTAGACTCTCAGAAGTCTAAAGCCTTTCAAATCTCACATTCCATTTTGCCCCTTATAACACCACTCACTATCTCACTATATCTTGAAGAGCTTTGTTTTGTGGACTTTCCCTTTCTCTGTATTTACTCTTGCTTAGACTATATGGAGACTCACCAAGGTCACTCTTTCATTTTTTTATAATTATCTATTTCTTTTAGGATTAACTCAGCTAGTTCTTTACTCCATCTTCTGCATATAAGTCATACTTTTCCACATTTCCCCCTCTCAAAGAGACTGTTCTAGAAGAACAAAACACAGAAAAATACTCGAAGTTTGGGGTGGCCCACACTATAACATCGAGTTGCACCTCTTCTGTACTATGGGGTTCCTAAATTATTCAGGGACTACTTCCTGCAAATGCATCCATGTCAGTCCATGTGTCAGTCAACATTCTCCCTTTGATTCTTCTACACATAGCACATCCTGAGTGCTTACCTAATGAAAGCAATGTTTAGCAGAAATCACTGATGAACGCTACTGGCTTTAATGGGAAAGTTTGGTGGGTTTCAATAATCTTTTTTAATGTTTTTACCTCATGCCTTTCTCGTGTAGGCCAGTGGAAAACTTTATAGCTCTAAGACTGCTAAATTCACTTATTCACGGCTTTCTAATTTTTCAGTATTCTTTCAGGAGCAGAAATAAGTATATATGAGTGTGATGAAAGTTGGACCATGAAGGATAATGAACTTTGTGCTTGCCCTTCAACACAGAATCAGACATCATGCAAGTTGAAAAAGACCTTCAGATTCATCCAAGTCCAACCATTACCCCAACTGTCCCAAGGCCACTGCTGAACTCTGTCCCTAAGCTCCAGATCTCCACAACTGTAAAACATGTCCAGGGAAGGTGATTCAACCCCCTCCCTGGGCAGCTACCCAGCACATCAGGTAAAACGTACGATCATGCTTTGTTAGCCGAGAGACTCTTGAGATGCACTCTAGGAGCAAAATACCAAATAACTCTGCTTGGAAAGAAGACTATTAACTTGCACTTATCTCTTTCATTATATGTGACATCACTTTACTGAAAAAGCAATGAAAATGGGAAGTGCAAGAAGTCAGGAGGACTGACTGTAAGCCTGGCAGGCCTGAACACAGAGGGTCAGAGATCTCCGAAGACTTAAATACTGCAATGGTAGTAAGTGTTCCAGCTGCTCTCCAGCACGTAGCACCAATGTTCTTCAAATAAAGCCAATTAAACAACATTGTGTTATTAAGACACCACCATTTTTCCATTCTTCCCGAATCAGAATTTGTACTGAACAAATTCAACCTGAAGATTATAAGCACGGCTGAAAGGAACAGCGAGTGGAACAGCATAGTCCACTCAGGGGACTAAAATAAAAATCCACATTCATTATTCAGGCTGTTATACAAACCAGTTCACATCATCTTCAAGTAAGCACCGTGTGCTCATCTGCAGAACAGGTCTCTAACCACTGCACTGTTGGATTTACTACAGTTGTCTACATGTAGCTTATGGGTCCTCAGTCACAAAATCTTCCTGTTTCTCTTGGAAGCTGATTAAATAACCTTAAGTCCGTGAGATAATATTTTGGATTATGGACAGCAGTAACAAACTTTCTTCCCTACATCTGCCATGACACTATATGGGCTACAAATACTTCCAGCTTGATCTGATTCACACATTTTCTAACCATTTCAGTGGGTTGATCATCAATAGACTTTCCTGCTTGTTTCAACAGGTAGTTTTCTTCATTTCAGATGGTAAAAACTCAGAATTCTTGGAAATCTGCTTCTATGCTAAGAATTCTCAGCTAAACCCTGTGTGCTTGGTTCAAACCACTCTAGGAAGACATTTCTCATTCAACTTTCCTTTCCACAAGAGTATCATAAAAAAATTTAGACTGCAAATACTTGCAATTCTTTTTTTTAAAATCACAGCAATTTGGCTTCACCATGCTAAAAACACATTTTAAACAGCTTAAATATGTTCTGATAATTAGGTGAGCAAAATTTATATTTCTGCCTGTAATAGGTGATACCGCTGTTGGTAACACAAAGTTGCTAATGAAATCCTACAAGAAAGCCAGAATTGACACGGAAGCAACTGGAAGAAACTTAATGTAAATAATACTCTTAGACCCAGCCTTTAAAGGCTTCAAAAAGTTTTAATGATTTTCTCAGATGTGCTGTAACAACAAAGAATCTCATGGTTCAGTGTCAAATGTCTGTGAGAAGCCAATGCTCACCACAACAAGAATGACTTGTTCATCACAGATTCCATCAATAATTGTTTCAGTACGTGAATGTGATCAATATAGCTCTCATCAAGTATAAATCAAGCTCTGTATTGTCTAATGGGACCTACAGCATTCTCATGGATCCCATTCAACAGTAAGATTCAATCAATACATGAATGCAAGTGACCAGATATCTTGGTTGAAGTGGTAGCTTATTTTCCAATACAGAACTCTGAAAACTTCCTAACAGCAAAGTTAGGTAGACTGGATTCCTTTCAGTGCCACTGGCTGAGAAAAATCTACCAAGCTGCATGGCTGCTGTTTCTTAGTTTCACCAACATTAATTTGACTGACCTCTGATGGATGCAGACTGATTTGGACTTGGGCATTTTACCACCATGATAGTTCTGATTAGCCACAAAGCATGGCTTTATGTTTGAAAAAAATGAAAATTCACACTCCCAAGTCTGAACCTTTAAATTATAAAGATGAGGCCATAAATGCATCTTATTTTCATGGGTATATTTGTTTGCAAAGATTCAGGGATCCTTGATTTTATTACCCTATCTTTTTATCATAGAATCATTTTGGTTGAAAAAGACCTTCAAGATCGAGTCCAACCCAGCTGTACCCAGCCCACCTAAGCTCTAGATCTACATGGCTTTGAAACACTAATCTTTTCAAGTGATTAAACAGAGCTACATTATTATATAATTAAACAAAATATTTACTGGATAGGATAATTTAGAACTCCTCTAGTTAATACTTTTAAAACCCATGAAAGGTTTGACTCCTGGCTGTCTCAGAAGAATCCTTGCGACCCTCTCCAGTGATGATCCCTAAGACTGATTGACACTAATGTTCAGATCAGCTTTGATAATTTTAGAAGTGAACAGGAAGCTGCTTTCCTTGTAACTGTTAGACCTTGTATTGAAAGACAAAAGGAGCCTGTACACGCCTGACATACTCAATTGACATAGACTTCCTTTTATCATAATTCCTGATAAAAAAAAAGAAATACAGTTATATATTGATACATAGTTCAGAAGATTTTATATTTTTTCAATTAAATCCCTTCCAACCTTTGCTCTTTAAAGGTTATAAAAATTCATTATTTTAGCCTCTCGTCAAGAATTCCTATCTTTAGTCATAAGGTCAATCAAATTCCCCTTTTCAAATGTTACATCTTTAAAGAATATGGTAACCAGAATAAAAACAATACCCTAAGTGAGGTTAGGATATTTCATAACCTTTATATACAATTCCTTACATTCTTAATCCATTACTGGCTATCATACTCCTTTTGCCTTCCCATTTATCTCTCTCCATGTTTCGTGTATGTTTTCAACTACTAATGTCTCAATAGCTTAAAACTATAAATAGGTCCAATCCACTTCAGTTCTTTTGGGGCTGTTGCTTTGCTGGAGTAATTTGCAGAAGAATTTCCTGCCTTTCCTGGCTCTATAAATACTGCTAATGAAATACCACAGTTTGATGTTTCAAAGCCATCTTAAATTTACTCTTAGAAGGGATTACACTAAAGCAAGCTCAATAAACTGGCATGAGTTACTCTTGCAATTGTTTCCAAGCTGCAGATAGCAAATTCAGGCTTTTGCAATAAATGTTTTATTAAAATAAAACCACACTCCCCGCTAAAATCAACCATTCAATTGAAAAACTTCTTAATTGAATCTCCAACCAATTAAAGAAAACCCAAACTACTGCAGAGTCGAGCTGCATTTCTCTATTTAAGTGACGACAACGCAAAAGTGTTAGAATCTTCAGCAGAGTCTACAGTGCTCCCTCCTTCACCACCACCCCCACAGGACATTAAAGAAAACCCAAACCTAACAATTCCTTTCCAGAGAGCTGGGTTCCTCTCTGCAAACACATTAACATAGTAATAACTTAATTATGAGTGCTATGGGGTTAGTCCTGGTTGTGAGGTTTGGCTCTCAACACTGATTCACCAGCCACGCTGATGAAGACCACTTCCCTCCCATGATGGTCCCAAGCCACACAAACACTGCCCCAAACAGTCCCTCCTATAGCACTGATGGCAAGGTTTCTAATTTGATTAACATATTTTGCTGTCAGAGTTAAGATTAAACCATCCGGACAATTCTGCTCCAAATTCGTTCTGGGGTAAATGTAAGTTTTATTGTAATTTGCCTCATTTCCTCCTGATACAATAACAAAACATTGCTTGTGTGGATTCTCCCCAGTGACCTAACAGACCTTTCCATCAACTTCAAAACATCTCATCACATAGTTTCTTCATTTCAATATCAGTTTCTTCTTATCTTCTGTTGAAAATGGAACCAGCTGCAAAACACCAGTTCTGTCAATGTACTATTATTAATAACTAATCATCAATTATCAGTATTTTTTGAGTTCATTCCTCACTGAACACTTTCAGTTGGCTTTTCAACCCCTACACCAGAATTGGGGTAACATATATATATATATTACAGTGTATATTTGTATATATATGTATATATATACATATTACAACACTACAAACAGATTCATGGACTACAAACAAACAGACCATCTTTCAACAGACCACTGGACTGTTCTTATCAACAGTCTGTGGAACTTCTGAAACCACACGGCACGGTGCATTCTACTGGGTGTCAGACATTAAAGCTGAGACACAATAAGAGGTTAGGCAGGTTTAGTATTGCCCCATTCTTCTTTTTTTTTTAATACTTTGGTCAGCTCAGAATCTCCCACTTCTGTCACAGTTTGCTATCCACTGCTTGTTTCACTATGTTTTTAATTCTACACTAAAGCCATTTTACTTAATGATGAAGAATTGAAAAGTCCTTCCTGTCAAACAGTTCCATAATAAAAAGAATTTAACACCTAAAAGAAGTTTAATTCCTTTAAATATACCCCAGCATACAGGAGCACCTCAAACTCTGATCTTATTATACCATACTGTGCACCAATCCCGAGTTTAAAACTTAACACCATAAATCCAGTTTCTCTTCGGTTTCCTGTTTCAGCAGGTTAAGGCTGTTTCTTTCACAAACAAGGTATTTGCTGGATAAAACATCAACATCTTTCACAATACTCTTGTTCTTCAGGTGACCAAAAGATGCCACAGAAATAGCCAGAAAGGTGGCTGAAAACAGCAGACACATAGCTACAACACTCATGTCCCAACAACACAGCTGGGACTCCAGGACTCTGGGTTCTGGAGAGACCAGTAAAACACTTGGTTTTCTCAGCAGTGATGGGGAATTATACAAACCTGATGCTGTCTCCTGCTGAGTGGTGCTAAGGCTGGGAAGGAATCTCTGAGCTCAGCAGTCATCTGTATGGAAGTACTAAAGAACATGGGACAGGATTGAGCTTAATGAGTTTACTGCTCTTCCCAACAACTCTTTGGTAATCGTTCCCTACAGCAGGAACTTGATAAGATTTTGCCTTTGATGTATAATCTCAGGATTTAGCAAACAAAATCATCTGTGGCCAGAGAGATAAAACCAGGCCATCGTTTGTCAACACAAGTATCAGCAAGGGCTGGGTGTTCACAGTTCTGGAAATGTACTGTATTGTACTGAAATTGTACTGTATGGAATCACTTCTGTCTGAATTTTCTCTTCCTCCAGTCCCTCACTCATAATTCCGAACCAGGAGCAGTGTAGAGGATTCCTGAACCACTCCTTTCTCCTGGGCTTTAAGAAGATCCAAACAAAATCTTTACACACACAGGGTCATGCAAAGACAGCACAGATGCTGGGACACCCGGTCCTTCTCATAAAACAAATCAATACATCAAATCTTCCTGAATGCTGTGGGGTGGTTGGTTTTTGGTTTTTTGTTTTTTTGGTTTTTTTTGGGGGGGGTTCTTTTATTCCCAAAGAAAATGTGTGTTACAACTAAACCCATGGGTCACAAGAAGGAAAAAAAATAAGGCAAAAAAGAGGAGGAAAAAATCTCTGCTCTTCCCATTTAAACATTAGACGACCTAGAGGCTGAAACTCACCTTTTTCCCTATAACTATCAGGAAAATCACATTTCCTTCTAACACACTAATTCATTCCATAATACAAAAACCACTAGGTAGAGGCAGGAAGGTTTTACATGTCAACTGGCAATTTCCCTCAACGACTCACACTTTCACTTGTTTTCTTTTTTCACATCTCAGCCACAACAAAAGATTTAATGGCTATCATTACTCAGATGTTTTGTCAGCATGCAGTGACAAACACATGGCTCCTGTTATTCAGAGTTACCTCACAAGATCTCTCCTCTGTGTTACATACATTACACCACCCTTCAGACTTAACTGTTTGACCTATCACACATTTGACTAATGTCACTCCATTAGGGTTCTGCACAAAGACTTCTTGATTTAGGGAGAGGTGGTTATTAAAATTAAATATATCCTTGCCTCTTAAAAATGTATTTTCTTTAATTACCAATATACATTAAACGGGATCAATCCATTAGTGGAGATATCACATAAGCTGTCCACGAAATAAATGTAAGGAGAACCTATCATCCATTAGTTATCATTATTCTACCTGACCGGCAGAGATGGAGCTGCATCAGAAAAATCTCTCCTTGGGAGTGCAAGAAAGGAACTGTCAACGGAAACAAAAAAGCCAAAATTCTTTTGCTCAGCTCCAGCATATGAGGAATAAACGAGCACAAGCTGCACAACCCTGTCCCAGGAAGCAGGTCACATCTACTGCAAAGCTCACTCAGTCTCCCAAACTCAAGCTTATGTCTATCCAACTTGAAAGGACATAGACGGAAGAATGGGAATTATTAGGTAACATCATCCCCCTCCCTACAATATCCTCTCCTTTCCAGAGCACTGAACGAAAACCATGAATCCTCACGTGTCAGAACCCAGCAGCTACTACATTTTCTTTGTTAAATATTTATTCTTACTTAAAAACTTGCGACTACTACAAAAAATCCGAACATGCTTTGGACACTCATTCAACTAATGAATGACTTCCCAAGAAAACTCTCAGCTATCTGTGGGAAATCAATATGGATTTTTAATGGTGCCTATAAATCTTCCCATACTTGACATAACTTGCAAAGAGATAGAAACAATCTTCAAGTGACTGTTTTGTTTGATTACAAAGTATGTAAAAAAGACAAATAATGACTAGACATCCTCACCGTCATGCACTTCACTCACTTGGAAGTAGTAGCAATACCAGAAAGGTCTTCAGAATGTAAGGGTTGAATTTTTCCCCAGTTAGATGATGGATCTGCAAATCTATTCCGAAAGATTACTAAAGGGTTTATTTTGTATTTTTTTCCAGCAGTGCTTGTGCTTATTATTTGCTTAAGGAGCTTTCAGTATTTAGATATCAATTGAACTAATTGAACTAACTGTCTGAAGTAATGTAAAATGTACACAGAAATCAAGTACATCCAAATGCTTAATATTTGATGTATAATTTCTATCTGTTTAACAGAAAAAAGTGGGTTTTATACTTAATATACATAATATCTGTACATAAAACATTTTTCAGCAACTAAGCTTGAGCCAAAGCCTCCTTTGAAAAAACACCCTTACCTGCATTTAACATCCTACTTATACAACAAGCAACAAAAAAATAAAGTGTCACAATTCTCTAGAAAAATCCTCAATATACTCTTTGTTTTATGTAATCTGTAATTAAAAGCTTCAACATGCAGAGAGGAATGAAGACTTCCTCTGGCCCATTACTTAAAAAGCAGAATTCCTGCAATGCCATAAGAGAAAATGTTCTAAATATTAATATTTACAGGCAAAACCAGACATACTCAGTGTTTAGTGTATTTGCTTATTGCATTATCCATGTTTATTCCATTGAAGAGTCCATATTCCAGTTCTAAAATCACAGAATTTCAAATTCTGCCAGCAGACTCCATTTTCACTCAATTTTTATGGAGAAGTGTGGTTCAACAGAAATCCTCTCCAGCTCCCCATCTGAATGCAATCAATGGCACAGCAGAACAGCTCACATTTTAGTAGAGAATGAATCCTTTCACCTCTTTTGTTTTGAACCCTCATGTAGAGTCCTGCAGCAGAGATGGGAGGCACCTCCCAGAGGGGATCAATGAAGTCATTCCATAATGACTTGATGGTGGCCTAAAATTAAAAAAAAAAAAATCTGCCCATATTTTTATGTTAAGGGGATGGACTGAAGAGGAAAGGGAGGATAAAAAAATAAGTAAACCCAGTCTGCCACACTCCAGTGTATGTGACAAAGTGGATTAATCCACGTGTCACCATCCATTTCAACCCACACCTCAAAGTCAGAAGTCCATTTTCCAAAGGAGACAGCTGTCTGTAGCCACATCCCAAAGAAACCTGCCTATCACAATCACCACTCCACAGCCCTGCAGCTGAAAAACCCACTGCACAGATGAAAAAATTAAAATATGACAAAATAATTAAAAGAACACACTAACTAAAAAACCTCCATTTCTGGCCTTCGGGCTTTGTACCAATGGCACATCAGTACTTTGAACAACAAAAATATTCATCCTGGGAACTACAGACATGCAGGTGAATATGGTGGTGACAACTCCTTTTACAGATCCTGCACTTCTTGTCCAGAAGACTTAGACACTTAGGGCACTGCATCATAAACCCTGTCTGGGGCTTCTGTCCATCTCTCTCTCACAGGAGTGTAGCTCCCAAATAGGGAAACACCAGTGGAGTTACAGAGGTCTTTATTAAAGATTTTTCCTTTCTGAGTGCTTTACAAAGATGTCAGACCCAAGGAAACATCCAGTTGTCTGTATAGATCAGCACAAGCAACTTCTTCCACAGCCTTTATTTGATGTGAACAGTACCCAAGAGGGAATCACGGAGCATTCTGTGCATTTAAATCAAACCAAGAGCAGGAGTTCCTGCAGTTATTCCAGAATCTGCAGGATTTGCCCTGATTTTCACCCAGGACACCCATGTGAGCCTATAGCACAGCTCATGGACTGATGCTGAGCCCAGACATCAGCAATTCATCTGTTTGCAGTTCATTTAGAACTAAACTTAGCACAGGAAAAGGACACTTCAAAGAAACTATACAAAGTATTGTGCAACACTCTTAAGAGGGTTAGGACATTCAAGGAAGAATAATTCTAAACTACTCAAGAGAAACATCATCTGGAATTAAATGCACTTTGTTCAGCTGTCACTGATTTCGGTCAACTGCTCTACCTCAACAAATACAAGAACTTATATTTAGCTCCTCTGCTCTGCCCAGACTCACATTTAACCCAATGTAATTAAGAGCCACACGAGGACAGGCAGCTTATGGAATTAAGCAGCAGAAAGTGGGGAGAGGTTTGTTTGAAAGGCAAATACCTAGCCACAGCACGGCATGGTTAGCAGAGCTCAGTGCATACTTATTGCAAGTTAACAAAAACACTACAGCCACGAAACCTATGATGAGAATGTTTCATATGAGAACCACCACAGGATTAAGTTCAAGAAAGGAATTTCTCATGCAAACTCTGCACTCTGGGCCGAACTTCTACTGTAAGCATTCACTTCCAGTTGAATTAGATTTTGGGGGATATGCAGCCAGATACTATGGAAAATCTGAGTTGCTCGTCTACTTTCAGCATTAGAGGAGAGCAGAGATCACAGCTGTCTGGAACGAGATTATGTTTGCAAAGTACAAAAATATTAAAGATGGGAATACTCTTAAAACAAACAAACACAAAAATCTCAAAGCAAACACAGATATCTTTCATCTGATTAAGAAAACACATTACTATTTCCTTTTTCATTCTGTATAAAACACTCTTATCCGATTGCATCAGGAACCCCTCATAAATGCAGCCTTTCCTCTTCCACACAAATTCCTGATCAACTTTGGGGGTGTCACCACACGCTGCAGCGGCTCGTTGGTCAATAAATGATGCTGTAGCACAATAAAATGCACCCATCACTGCGTGGCAAGAGAATTCTAAGATTAAAGGAACATAAAACATGAATTACCCTTTTTCACCTCTCCAGAGAGTAATCCCACAGGTCATCTCTGAGGTACATCTGCAACAAATGGGAAACTGTGTGGTAAACAGGAGGATTTTTCAGTAGCTCTTTTTTTTTGAAGGAATCCTGGGAAAGTTTAGATCTAATCATAGCGTAAAAATGAGTTCAAACTAAGGTTGGATCCTTTATACACATCCTGCCTATTGCAAAAAACAGGGCTCCAAGGGACCCATTCACACCAGTGCCCCTACTGTCTTGGCTTTTACTTTTGTAGCACTGCTTTTTTTTTTTTTTTTTTTGGGGGGGAGGGGTGGTGTCAGAAAAAACTTTAAGACTGCTTATGATCTTAAAGTAGTTCAAGACAGACACTTGCGTCTCATTCTCCATCACTTCATCAAAGGGGAAAGAAAAGAGAGGAAACTAAAAATACTAGAAAACTTACAAAGCTTTTAAAGCTCCCAAAATTTCCCCATCTGTGCTGAGAATGAGTCCTGCTGCTGCTGCCCCAACCTCAGCCAGGGAAGGGGCAGCTGGTGGTACCAAAGCCTGTACTAGTGGTACCAGTACAGCCACAGCCTGCAGCAGCAGAACACCTCCAAGTGCTTCTGCTCCAAATTATCAGCACGAGATACACAAATGAGACTGAAATACACTGCTTATGCACTAAGAGAGGTTTTCCCTGAACTCCTACAAACACAGGTTAGGGAGTTTTAAGGCAGAGTTTCAGCATAACCCACTTGTCTCCACACCCTGCACTGTTTGTGATGTGAAACAAACCTACTAAAAACTTCCTTATTTTTCCCACTCTTTTATTAACAGGGTAGATGGGATCATTGAAGGAAGATCCTGCGCCTGTTCCCTGCACCAGCCATAAACATCTCACCTAAGCTTCAAACAAACCCCTCAGCTGCAGAAGCAGCATTTGTATTTATCTGAAAAGGGATGGTAAGTCTTTAATTATTAAACCAATTGCATTTAGCAGATGGTCAAAGAAAAGTACTTTTAAAAAAGTTGCCCGGAGGGTTATAAAAACGAACTGGCTAAAACAGCTGCCAGCTGGTGCGTGAAATCAATAATGAGAAAACGAGTCCGACTGTAGCTTTGTGCTCATTGTCTGCCCCAAGACAGCAAGGACAAGGGATGGGGAACGTCACAGAGCCAGTGAATGGATTACGTGTATCTAATTAGGGAAAGACAAACATCTGAAGTTGGGCTGTAACGAGAGAGACCACGCGAGCACGTTACTGCACCCAGGACCCGGCGATGGCCGGGGAGGCTGGCTGAGTCCTAAATGCTCGCCTTGTTGTTGTTGTACAGCCCGATTCATCACTTGTGTCCAGAGCCTGGGAAAATTCAAATGGGGTTTAGCAGCACAAGCTCTGCAAGGGCAGAAAAGCCATGTTAGGCAAACATGGGAAATGTCTGAATGATTTTCCTCTGCTGCTACACAGCCTAAAAGGCAAAGAAAAGGCATAAAATGAGTATGGGAAAAAGTGAGGTGAAAGCTTTTCCATATTTAATCACTGTGAAGTGTGGCTACAGTTAAAGAACTACTGTTACATTTCCCAAGAGCAGCAACTTGGTTATCTTGGAGTTTTGCTCTCCAAACTGCACTTCAGGCCCCAATGCTGAGATTGGATTTTTTTAAACCAGAGGCCTCACTGTCAATTGCACAATAATACACAATTCCTGACCTGAGCAAAAATCTATAGGATATTACTAAAGGATACTCAAGTATCCTTAGTGTACATATTTAGAAACATTTAGGAAACTACTAAGCATGTAAAGTAACCCTAACATTGATTGGATTTTCAATTAATTTAAAGCATTAAAAACTTTTATCAAAGGCACCCGATTACCCTCTACATAAAAACAACAGAGGTTTTAGCAAACAATTTACCATCCAAATACCTCATTCCGCAGTCAAAGGCTTCCCCTAAATCAGGAGAAGCCACCAGTTTGGTTCAGGAGTGTTACAGCTGTTTTGGATTCACGCTCAAAATGATGAGTTATTTGACGGAGAAAGAGATGGAGGAGGGAATAGTCACATGCAAAAGTTTATAAAAGAGAATTAAGAGAGGTTTTACAGTAGCATTATGCTTAAAAAGAGAGAAGATCCTACCAATTAAAGATGAAAGTCTATCAAATCATGGAATCTCACTGCCTTGTCATGGAGGGGTTTTCTAGTGAAGGTCCATTGATAAAAAGAGAGAAAAACCCAGATTAAGAAAGGCAGAATAAATTATTAATTGCTGCTCAAGCCAGGAAAGATAACTCAACACAAAAGCATTCTCAATCTTATTTTTAGTGCAGAAATAGTACACTCTGTTTTAACTTACATCAGCTGTTTTCTTTATCAGATTTTTATCTTAAGATGGAAACAGTACATGTCGCTCTCACTACCGTCAGCTGCTCTATTTTGTGGAGTTTTATCTTAGCAAGAAAACAACGTTCCCTGCTCAAACTCTCATCAGCTGTTTTTCCAGTTACTATTGACACAACATATTGAAAACTTCTCTCATGCATACAAAGCCCCCACGTCTGCACCAGCGCATGGAAGTGACACTTCCTGGGGACATCCGGATGTGGACAACGCAATTAGCATCAAACTGCTTGGTTCAAGCAACGGAACACTGCTTTCTGCAAATAAAACACTGGCTTTATTCCCATTCATGTGATGGACAGATCAGCATTTACAAACCAGCCAAGCTATGTGCAGGTTGGAAGTGGTCCTGCCTGAATCCAGGAAATATGATGTACAATGATACCCACTGTGGCACACATTTGATTAAAAACAAGAGGGATGGTTTCTTTGATGGTGCTGGAAGTGCATTTTCATTGCCATTGCGGTCAGGTTTCTGGTCTGGTGCTTTTTTTTAAAAAAAAAGCCCAACACCTCGATTTGTAAACAAGGTTTATTTTCAGAAGCTCAATTTACCTTCTGTTATCGCATAAATTCTGTACAAATAAAGCAGCGCCATCATTTTTCCTCCCTCTGCTTCTGAGCAAGTCTGACTTTCAATCACACAATATAGAAAATGTAGATTGCTAGCAGCAAGCATTAATTCTGTCTGTTCATTTATTTAGGAATTCTGAAATAAGCTCCTGAACCATTGCTTACAGCAGAACTGTAAACTAAAAGGCACTGGAATAATAAAGATAAGGCTGTCCCATTTAGAAAGGGAAATTTCTACATTCTTGGGTAAACAGAGTGCTCCCATAAATCGAGCAATGCCTTTTAGCACTGTCAGGGTGACTTGAGTCTCGATGGGCCATTGTGTGCCCTAAGAAACACACTTAAAATATTTACTGGAGAATTGTTTTAGCAGGAATGACGAATAAATGTAACTCTTTTGAACAAAGTATTTTGGTAAGAAAGTATACTTCTTATGAGGTTTCTGTGAATAAACACATGACTTGTGAGGCAACCAATCCACTGCTTCCAGGCTGTCTGCTTAAGGATATGCACAGGGAAGACAAAGACACAGAGGTTCTGTTTTCTTTTCTAAAACCATGACACAGGGACGACTTTAACCAACTATGCAACATGCAACTCCCATTCTCTTCTAATGCAGTCACACCATGTTATGCCCCTGGTTAAAAACTTGCAGGAAAAAAAAAAAAGGTGCCAATTGTGCCTTATCCTCTGTGTTCACACAGGCAAAATCTTTCCCACTTGACACTCACTCTTGATTGGAGGAGCTGAAAAAAACCAGCACAAAACACCACACTGAAAAAGGGGGGGAAAGGAACCAAGGACCAAACCACTGTTTGCATGCTGCACTGACAGCACTGTAGAACAAACACCAGCAGCAGCAAACAGGAGCTGCAGAAAGGAGATGAATCTAAAGAGGAAACAGAGAACATACTGACCGAAGCAGCAAACAGCGAGAGTGAAGATGGTGAGTCTGTACTGAGTCAGCAGCAGTGGGAGGTAGAGGTCTGCACGACTTAAAAAACAGTTTTTCTACCATCACAGAAAGGTAGAGGTTGGAACGGACCCTCTGCCAGAGCAGGATCACCTACATCTGACAGATGTTTGACAACCAACAAAAAAAATAATCAGCTGTGTCAGTCCAGCCCAGCGTAAAAAAACAAGCTATGAGAAGCACTTCAGACACGACTAGCACTTCTTGGCAGGCTCTTTAGAGATTAAACACTGCAGAGGCAGAACATAGAAATCCTTTCTTTACCACCTGATTCCTACTCAAGCCACTCACTTTGCTATAAAAAAAACCTCACATTAAATTAGTCTTAAGTGCATGTGAATAATGTGAGACATGGTCATCTTCTCCTTTTCTATTTTTATTATACAGAGCAAGCATTTCTGTGTTTGTGCAAAGAATTTAGCACAACTACAGAAAGGTAATTAAATGACATTGTCCAGTTTGGCTGCTTTACCATACAAAATGTTGGGACTCTATGATCTTAACAGTCTTTTCCAACCCAAATGTTTCTATTTTAGGATTCTATTATTTTTTTCATTAATCTTTAAGATTTTCATTATGCCTTCTTAGAAAGAAGGCTTCATATTAGGAAAAAAAGTCACAATTAGAATACATTATGATTGCCATGGGGTAACATTATGATTGTCCATGGGGACACTGATGTGCAACGGATTTAATTCCTCTGGCAGAAACACTGACAGAAAGGAATTTCTATGAGTAACCTGCTCTGGAAGAAACAGAACAACTCTTCTGCACTGTAATTATAAAAATACAAACAGCATGACATGAACACTGTGACCAGTATCACCCTTCAGTTCAACAGCGGCCACCTTCTGCACAATTTCTTAAAGACAAATATAGGCAATTACAGAATTACACAACAAGTACTAGTCAAAGTCACAGACAGAAAACCAGCATGAGCTACAATTCAGGAATATTTACCAATAACTTAAGAATTTTTTCAAAAGTTAGATTTTACATTATTTATTCCAGAAGCACTGTTTAAGAAATTCTGTTACTACTTGCACACAAATAAGATAGCCTAGAAGAACAGAGTATCTGACAAAGTTTAACTCTGTGCCCCATCAGAAGGGCTTTGCACAGAATGGTCCTCAAGGGACCCCATGAAACAGTCCTGCATTTCACAAATGCGATGAATCCTATGATCCTGGTATAAAAGAAACTTCTTTAAACTTACTCTGTCTTGCATAGTAAACACTGGGCTCATCACTGCACATCCAAAATTCTGTATTGCCGTAACTTCTTCAAATCTCTTCAAGAAGTTCAAACACACTCAGGAGGTGGGAAACTGAGGTAAAAAAACTCATCTGCTGTTGGGTTAACTGTTTTCTTACTGAAGCCAAGATTACACAACATTGATTCTCTGGTTTTAATGGGGACAGAATGGTTTTCTTTGAAAAAAATCTAAACCTGACTTTTGGCTTCTGACTCAAACTTGCATCAACAAGCAAAGATAAAATACAGGAAGAAGGGCAAGGCATAAGAGATCTTGCTCACTGCCCAAGCATAAGAATCAAGAGCAATGCCTCTAACTCAGGACAACAACAGCTTGTTTTGGAAGATATGACAGATCAAAGATGGCATATGAGGGCCAGACAGGAAAAAGTTGCCCACACAAACAGGAAGTCCCATGATATTAAACACACTGGAAAAAGCATACAGCTCTCTGAGCAATGTTCACTCCGAGTTCACGTTCCACAGAGCAGTCCTGGGTCTGTCACTGTAGGTGACAGGTACTTCTGTGTAAACCTGAACTGCCCCGTCCCAACTGTAGAAGGTACAAAACTGCTTCTCTGTGGATCCACTCATAGAAGAAATTCAATCCAGCTGACAAGTACTGCCAGATATTTTTCAGATATGAAGTTTCTTTCAGTCAGTGACTTTCCAGAAGGTCTTGTGCCTGTGAGAAGGGCCAGAGCCAAGATAATTTTATTCTGTTCTTCATGCATGCAGAAGGTAAAACCAGGAAGGCCAAGAAGAGTAAAGAAAATAACAGTAACAGTCATGCTTGTGTCACCAATCTCACAGTGACTAAGTCACTGATGACAAGAACAGGCTTTGATTTCTTCACCAGTGATGGACACAGCCATTTAAAACCATTCCAAAACTGATGGTTCTTCAAAGGTCTTAGAAGAGGCTACTTCACTGGGAATACGTAAGATGTATTCAAGTGATTTCCATGTAGGATTACTGTGTTACACTGGTTTGCTTTTGGCAACCCTTCTATGGCAGTACCATGATCAGTGTATTTCAACTGAAAATTGGCTTGCTATGCCCTTCCTGAAAAGTTACAACAGTAAAAGCTGTGACCTCAGAATGCAGGGCCATACTCTGTGATGAACTCCCTGATGAATCAGTATAAACTTCACAATTCAGCTGAAAGCTGAGTTCTGCATGGATCTACCGCTCTCACTGCAGCACTCAATTTAATCTCCGCTACCTCCTGTCCCTGTCCACCTACTTCAGGTGTTTCCAAATTTGGGGATATTTTTTTCCTGTACACATGCATTCACATTATTTATTACTTACATGTGGTCACAGTTCAGTAAGTTTTAGTTTATTCACTTCAGGCACTTCTTTTTGACCAGAATCCAAGGTGGAAATGTGTGGGAGATGGAGATACTTCCATTAACAAACTCAACTACGTTTTGTAACAGTGTCTCCATTAGGGAGAAGATCAGACAAAGACCAAAATAACGCCTCTGACATGGAGTTATCACCTCCCCAGTCCTTGCCTTCTCAAAAAACTAGAGTCTATACTAGTGTAATATTCTGTTTTCCCTTAAAGCTTACTTGGATTAGGTGCAGGTTGTTGCTTTGTAACTTACTAACCTGTCTCAACAAAGATCATCCAATCAAGTCCTTGCAGAGAGTGGAATGTGGAGGACACTGAAAAATAAATGTTACGTGCCTTGCGCTAGCTGACCAATGTGCCTGTAAATGCAGTTCAATTTCCAGGTTTCATGCCTATTTTATCCCTTGGTTTACCTACACTGCACCTCTGAACACTTGTACAAAGCAGGACAAGCTACAATTCAAAACATGGACTTTTACTAATCAGGTTCAAATTTCTAATTTTATGGTGTAAAGTACAACACTGCTCCTGGCTGTTTCACATCATCGAAGTCAAGGAAAACACACAGAATGAAATCAAAGAATGGTAGGGGCTGGAAGAGACCTCTGGAGATCATCTGATCCAACCCAATACTAACTCCATTGTAGTGAAGTAGTGCCCCACTACTCTACAGAGGGTAACAGGTAAGAAATTAGTACACTCTGCTTGAAATACCCAGGTGAGTAATTTAAAAGTAGAGGAAAGATCAATTTCTGTATCTTGCATTGTCTTCAAAACAGGACATTTATGAGACCTGACTCACTTGGCAATTGTCTACGCAAAATATTCTTGCTCCCAGTGAGAACTGCTGGCACAGATAGCCAAATAAAATGGATCAGGAGTTTTCAGGTAGGTATCTAGAATCTGATAATTACAAAAAAATAGTGCACCACATGTGCACTTCTGGCCACATCTTGCTCTGTGATTTACTGCAACCTCTATCACTATGTAATTTGCTCAGTAAAAATCAAGACCTTTCACGCTAGTACTACAAGAAACTTTAAACAATTTAAACAATAAGCATACTACTAATCCACAGACTACTACCACAGAGAGCTGCCTTCTCTGAGTGTTCAGATCTGTTACACTGAAGAGAGATGGCCAACAATTCTTCTGAACCCATGAATCCAACATGTATCACTGAGCTCTAAATATTTTCCATGCTCAGGATTCAAGCAACAGCGGTTCCTAAGAAAAAGCTGCATTCCCAGCTGCTTTCTAGTGGGTTCTCCAAACTTGACTGCTGGTGATGGGCTATCATCACATGAAAGTCCCATAACGCAAACTAAAACAACATGGGCTGCCATTGTCCTTGAAACCTGCCTCCTCTTCTGTTGTTCTTTGTGAGCCAAAGGCTCACACAGCCCTTGATCCATCCACAACTGCATTCACAGTTCACCAATACTCATATGCAGCAAGGTCAGAATTTTTTTTTTTAACATTCTTTGATTAATGCTGAGAGCTGCAGCATGTTTAGACAGGGTCGTGACCCCAGGCATCCATTTAATCAAATTTCTCTGCTGCTTGTCCCAGTGGAGCCATCGCAACAAGAAACTCTCTCAATGAAAAAAAAAAAGGAAAAGAAAAAGAAACGGAGAAAAAAATGCACACTTCACATCTCACATTGTTTACACGCTGTTAAGTAATTATTTCACTCTTCGACCCCCACTGGCCATCAACAGACAAGTCACCTCCTTGGAGATTCTGAAAAGCTTATTCAGCTGAATATAATTCATTTTGTCTTTCTCTTTCATTGTGAAGCTAACTGCTTAGCTTAAAGACTTCTTTGTGAATACTTAAGTACATGGTGTCCATGCTAATGATCTCACTAATTATAAGCGTATTTATCATATACAAAGTGCTCCTAGCTATTCTTTCCCAAAGCCATCTTACTTGTGCTACCCCATAACCAGCAAATCTCCCCAAACAAATGGGCATGGCTTGCATGTGCAAGTTACCTCCCCATGAAATCCTGTCATTACCTGAGTGACCAAGCAACTTGCTCAATATTTGCTCGGGAGTTTTCAATCCCACTCTGATCTCTAATGCAGTGCTTCTCCAGGGCAAAGTGCAGAAATGCGCCAGGTAGGTAATAAAGAATTACAGTTTGCCTTCATCTAATAGCTCCATCAGTCAGAGTAATAGAGCTGGATAACCTGGTAACCTATTCACCTGGTTCTTCTTAATTGCTACCCTAGAACGCAGCAAGGAAAGTTAAGGGCAAGAAAAAAGTTTATTTTTAATTGCAGTTCAGAAATCAGAGGTGAACAACTTGAGAGCTGAGTAAAAGCATATAATACCCCCAAACGAAAACTGAACTGCATTACAGCTGCAAAACCAGAAATCAGGGAAAAAGGGAGGGCAGCTGTGTTGATCTGGGGAACAACAGGGTTTACTTTACAGTCTGATTTCAATTTTTTTTCCCCTGCATCTTCCTCCTTCCAGAAATAAACACATTTGGTAAAGTTGTGTTTCACCATTAAGAAAGACCATGATTTCAGTTTTGATTCTTACCACAGTCTCTCAACACACCTCAAAATTCAAGTTCAAATCTGGAACATTAAGCGTTAAGCTTAGCATTCATGAATCAAGGCCTTCAGTTTTATTTTCTGTCTTATGTGAGACTTCACTACAATCTGTTCCAGCAACCATGTGTTCCCCTACAGAAGCCAGCCATCTCTCCACTACTTGCGGAGTCCTTGCCGATCAGTTCTACAGCCTCTGTGTGCTCCAAGGAGACGACTTTACATACCATCATCAAAACTCCTTCACTAAATAAAGGACCACCTGGATCAAATGGTAAAAGGAGAAAGGAAAATGAAACAAACTGAATAAGAAAGCAAAACAAAAAGGAAAAAGGGATCTTCAGAGATTAAGATCAGGTGGAAAAGAATGTAGGTAACAAGGATAAAAGCAAAACAATGGTGAGAATAAAATAAGGGCATTTTCATTGGGCTTTCCTCCCTCCCTTACCAGAGAACCAATTGTTTGGATATTCGGTTCCACTCTGTCCCAAGCATCAAAAGCAAAACTCACCTCACCTAAAGCTGAGTCTTGTAAATGCAGCACCGGCAATGGCAGGAATTATCACCTTCAACCAGCAGGAACAAGCAAAAATCTATGATTTTTGTGCTTGGTTTTGTTTAAATTCAAACACACAGGACGTAAATCCATGCACATGCACTAAAAAAATCAGTGTCAGTAAGGTCTTCAAGCATAAGGAGTTGGAAAAAACAACAGAGAAATTGATATTGCAAATATACTCACTTACAAAATCTGTGAATTTGTGATGAGAAGCACAATGAGTTTAAACTCCCACTGACTTCAGAAACCTGATGAAACTTCTGGCAGGAAAAACTAGTTTTTCCCTTTCAATGGAAATCTTTTATCTGCAGATACAGGTATCAGCAATACAACATTAAACTCCCTATTTTTCTAGATAAATAACCTTGGTTAGGACTAATTTTTCCACTGTATTAAATTAGAGCATTTATAGCAAATCCAAATGTATTTTCTGAAAGCAAATTTGACACTCAAAATCAAAACACTGCTATAAACCCTGAAAAGCTGTACTAGACAGAAAAAAGCAACTGGGAGGAAAACCAGCAGAAGAAAAACTCATTGATTGCTTATTCGTACATCTGACCATGCATTTCTTCAGAGCTTACAAAAACACACATACTGAAGTTTGGGTGAAGCTTTCTAGATATCTGCCTTTGACACCCTCTCCCTCTTACCAAACACTCCAAGCACTCATAAAATGGCACTTCTAACTGCTAATTGGTTTTCTTGTGAAATTGGAGAACTGCAATACATGGTCTCTGTCAAACCAGCAGAGCCCTACCTTCCTGTTCTGTCAAAGAACTAAAACAAAAATAAAATTAAAGAAACTCATCCCACATTAAAGGTGAAAAGATTCTGCCTGCCTGGCTGGTTCCTAAATGACCCACAGGCAGTGGGAATGGTGCTGCCCACGGGATGCACCCAGCACCCACAGCCATTTCATCTACAACAATCCTCATATAATAGCTGTGAAAAGCTGGTATCAACACACCAACCCAACAAAACACCAAACCAACCACCGAAATGCAGCTGAGCCAGACGATGATGTTTCATGGATGTGATAAGTAGTGTAAAATAGAAGGCTCAGGATGTGCCCAGCCTGTTCAACTGTTATATAAGAATGCCTGTATTCTCAGTCAAATGAGAATCTTCCACAACCCACAGCATCCTACAGATGAAAACATCACCTATAGCAGAATCTTTGACACAGCACATGGGCTCTTGCCAACTTCAGACTGAGCTATAAGGGCCAGTAACTTGAAATACCTTACAGTGTGAAACAAAAGAGTATCTTCATCTGTCTGAGCAAGGTGAAACACTGGGCTTAGCACCTGCAAACACATTAAAATGACTGGGTTTACCCAGTCTAGTGCATTTAACCATAGTGTCTCAGAATCATAGAATGCAAGGGGTGTCTTAAGAGTATCATACAAAAAACCATGATCATGGCTAATCCCTTTATATACAAATAATTCTCAGTAGGTTCAACACATTAAAGCATCATACAATCATTTATGTTTTAGTCACAGAATCATTAGGGATCGGAAGGGATCTCAAAAGATCATCTAGTCCAATCCCTCTGCTACAGCAGGATCACCTAGACCAAGGTGCACAGGAACACATCCAGGCAGGTCTTGAATGTCTCCAGAGAAGGAGACTCCACAACCCCCCTGGGCAGCCTGTTCCAATGCCCCATTACCCACACTGGGAAGGAGTTCCTTCTGATATTTATGTGGAACCTCCTATGTTCCAGGTGAGAGAAGAGCCTGGCTCCATCCTCCTGACACCCACCCCTCACATATTTATAGACATTCATGAGGTCACCCCTCAGCCTCCTCTTCTCCAAGCTAAAGAGACCCAGCTCCCTCAGTCTTTCCTCACAAGGGAGGTGTTCTACTTCCTTCATCATCTTCGTTACTCTATGCTGGACACCCTCCAGCAGCTCTGTGTCCTTCTGTGTCCGTCTTCTCTGAGGGGCCCCCAGCTGGACACAATACTACAGATGTGGGCACACTAGTGCAGAGTAGAGGGGAAGAAGAACCTCTCTTGATCTCCTAACCACCTCCTTTCTAATCCACTCCAGGATGCTACTGGACCTTGGCCTTGGATTAGAAACCTAAGTGATCTCTATTAATACATATTCATTAGATTGGAGGAGCTGTTATGTACTTCCTCCACTCCAAACCAGTTACCTGGCATTATCTGTCTGCATGGGCATACTCTGCTTCAGCTACATGCGCTGTTCCCAAGCTGCCCTGCACATGCTTTCCAGAGCATCCATTCTGCAGCAATAACCTCCTTATGAGAATACAGCCAAAAAGGAGATTAAGTCTGCCTTCACCCAAGAAGCCCAAGCATGGACTCAGGATATCCCCCTAATAGTGCAGCTAAATAGTGAACATCACTGGAAATGAAAGATTTTGCTATTAACTCTGCAGAGGTTTGGTACCAACATAGATGACAGGAAGTAGATACCAACTGCTTATACTTTAAAATGTGGTAATATTTACCATTTACATTTCCGAACTCAGTCTTTCAGATAAAAGGACTTTTCACATTGAACTCTTTTTGGGACAGGAAATAACCACTAACTTTTAAGAATAATGGATAACTTAAAAACAACTCCTCTTCAGGTCATGAATTACTTAGTGATGGAGAGAACCATCCTCCACTGAATTAACTGATAATCATCAGCATCTCCAGAGAATGACTGACATGCACATGAACAGTAAAACAGAAGGAATACTGCATAAACTGTAGCTGAATTGTTGACATACATAGTACTCACACAACTAGATTAATAAGTTAATCAAACTATTTTTATTTACCCTGCATTTTACAAATTGCTGAGCTAAATAATACAGAACTTACCAGTGTGCACAGTACTCAATTTGTGTCATTATTCAACATTAAATTCTCTGGTTTCTATGATATACCAAACTCAAAAGCTGATTTTGCCAGTATTAAAGGACAAAAAAGTAATTTATGTTTCTTACTCTGAAATAACACATGAGAAAGTGACTGGGGGAAAAAAGCAGTAACATTTCAGAATAACACGTGTCAAAAACATAAAAAATTTAGCACTTAGCACTGATTATAATCAGTATTAGAAGCTTAAAGTGTGGTTCAATTTTCATTAGAAAAAGAGGTGTGTGGGATTTTTTCCATGTAGAATAATTTTCAGAAAGAAAAGTTAAAAGGACAAAGTGCCTAATATTACTATTTACAGCCTGCAAACAGTTGAACACCTAAGCAGTTTGTTACTCCCTGTCTGCTGCTTTTGTGCTCAGGATGGAAAATACCCCAACACTGAGCACTATGGAACACACCAGCTCCCCAGCACACAGATGGTGATCTTTCTGCAGAACACCAAAGAGGTGGCACTGCATTTGAGGTATAATGGGAAAGGAACGGACAGATGCCACCACCAAGATGGTCTGTCCAAAACACAGAACAGGAGGAATCACAGGAAAATGTTGTGGCTGGAGCAGACTGTTTTCATACAGGCTACACGGTCATCACACAACTTCCCTGTTATTACATGATGCTTAATAGCACTGGCATAACACACTTGTGCCAATGATATTACTCACATCCTGATCTCAACTAATTTTTCAGAGATAGTAATACTATTGTACAACTAGTACTTTGCATCACTACAATTTAAATAAATATTTTTTTACGTTTGGCCTCTGCTTTCATGTTAATTTTGTGCTGGTAGGACAGGAAAACAGGTTGCTTCTCTCACAGTCATAAACAAGTCCTTTATTAAAAAACTGTGACTTCTCCAAATACTGAAATATGGGTTAATGCCTTCCAAGAAACTCAGTTTGAATCAGAAATATGGGCTGGGTACAGCTGGGTTAATGGTTGGACTCTCATGATTTTAAAGGTCTTCCACTCTAAACAATTCTATGATTCTACGTTAACATCTCTGTAGGTCATAAATGCCACCAAATTATTTAAGTTTTTGAGTAAGTCTGGTTTTCTCTATGTTAATTACATGACATCTACATTTTTTCCTGTGCGATGGCAATCCATTTGCATTTTCTAGGTTAAATAAATTTTAATTTTTAAAAAATCTAACCTCAAATTACAATTGTCTTTCTAGGGAGTCCTGTCAATAACTTGGGTATACAAAGCGTGCCAAGGAGACAGTTCTCTAACAGCAGTCACCACACTACGGCAGGTAAGGAAGCAAATAAGAACAAAAAAAACAAAAGGAAGAAGGGAGGGAGGGAGAAATGAAACAAAAATTAACCCAGCACAAACTCAAAGAACATTTGTAGGTCATGGAAACTGACTGTGTTTTCACACTCGGCTGGAAAAAGAAAACACCACAAGAAAAGAGAGCAGAGATAAAAGTTGCAGAGTTTAAATACACAAAAATAAAGTCCCAGTTTAACCTACTCTGAAACAAACACTGCGTGTGGGAACAAAGCTCTTGGCTCAGGAAAAGAAAGGCCCGAACATCCCCATCACTTTCAAACCACTCACAATGACCAGCAGAGTGGTCACGAGAACATGGGCAAAATTGCAACAGCTCAGGTGAACTCATAGGGAGAGCAAAGAACGAAGCACAGTTGTCCCCACTGCAAGTGTCAAGACATTCCCTAACGTGAGGCTGGCAGGAAGACATCGGTGTTATACCACAAAAGAGCTGCATTAGCAGGGATGGAAACTCTCTTGCTTACCCTGCTAGATTTATAATGCTAAAGATATGAGAAAACACCAAACTGTCAGCATCATGAAAATCCAGCAGCCGCGACAGAAAAGCCTCCGTATCTTGTTCCCATTGATCAGCAGAGACACTGAATTTGCTAGAAGGGAAACTGGTAAACTTCTTTCCCATGCTCAGGATGATAATGGATGTGTAATGCTATTAGGAACTGGCCCGTTTCCACACTGATCTACAGAGTAAAACTTGAGTCTTTCTGTGTTTTAAGGGGTTTTTATGAATTGAGGAGCAACAGCTGAACGCTTCTTGTCTAATTCATTCAGGTTTTTTATGAAATACTGTATCTAATAAGAGACATCCTATTTTCTTGAAGGATACAGCTAAAAATTAATCCTAAAATTTAATTCTATTTGAGCATGACATTTTTCCCAGTTTCTTTTTTTTTTAATTTTTCATAGGTAAAAGCAAAAAAACCCCATGCCTTAAAGTCTCATTTCCAGCAGTTACTAGAACCACTCAGGCTTTCTGAAATTTCAGAAGCCACTATATGCCCAGACTGCTTTGGGAAAATTTAATATTGTGTTAAGATATGCAGATAAAATATGAATTCCAGCCATGTAACAAAAATGCCGTTGACAACATGTATACTATGCAATTATGACTGTCATTTTATTACTGTTACTAATTTATTAGTATAATTGCAATTTTTTTCAATGTCATAATGTGATAATAAAGGACTTGTCATTACTAAGTTAACCTCAGAACATCTCTGACCTCAGGGGAGGTAGCTGCACGCTTTCAGTCCAAAATGAGCTGTCAGTTACCACAACGAGATTTTGATGACTACATTATCTTGTAATTAAATGTCTCAACAAACTTCTCCTTTTGATTGACAGGTAGTTAAGACTATCTTTGACCACAGGGCAGTTTCTTTATTTTTCAAGAATAATTTTTCAGCAGCAAAGCAGGCAGACAAGAGTTTAAAAATTAAGGTGTTTTGAACTATATATTAATCTATATTTGGGGCTCATAAGGCAGTGAAAATTCTGCCGAATTGCATTATCCTCTGTCCAAGCTGCTTCATTTAAGTGACAACTTTGATTGATTAAACGAGTTTATGCTGCTCTTGATGAGCATTTAGGTCTTCAAAGAAATGAATTGGTTTGGGTTTGAGTTTTTCCCCCCTTCACGTTCAGTTTTTATTTGCAAGACAACAGAAATGCTTAGAATCAATACTAATGAGATCCCGTCAGTAGGAATGTTTAAGGAAGTATCACAGGGTTTCATTTCTGATGGTTTGGACCATCCAGCAGAAGACTCATAGAACCCAAACTCTGTAACACTTCTACAAGAACAGGCAACATAAATTATCATCCAGCTGATCACGTATCACCTTAATCTTGATGTTTTGGTGTGGCAAACCTGAGGCTCAAGGGCCGTAAGTGCCAAAAAGACACTAAAAAATGAAAAGAGAGACAAGACATAGTAGCAGCCCTGGGCTCTAGATGAAAAATAAGCTATATAAAGACAGAAAGGTGGAAGCTTTGGTAGATGATTGTCCATAAAAACATGCATTTGGACCATGTCAGAAACCTTCACGATCTCCATTGTCACCTACAGCTTTGCCCTCCCATGGAACTGAGCAATAGGACACAGTGATCTAACTCCAACCTCCTCTGCTCTGGAAACCCTTGCTGTAGCTCAGCAAGATAAAGGATTAGAGGAGGCCAAACCAATTTTGCCTCCCTTGGAATGGGATCTTATCCCAAACTACTTTTTAAAGATCAGCAGTAACAAAGGATAAGTAACACCCTTTTCAAAACCTAATCTGACTGGAATAATACAATCCTCATACATTAAACCAAATTACAGTAAAACAAAGAGACCTTTGAAATAAAGAAAACTGTACCAATAGTGAAATCTAATGATAACAAAGGATGGGCTTTCCAGAGCAAGTCAAGAGCAGCTCGATTTGGACACTCGTATTAAACACAGCTTGTAGCCACCATTTCTTCCCCATTTGTGCTACAACTGATTACTACTAAGTCAAAAGGATTGGGAACACTTAAGACCTCAGCAGTTGTACATAATTGTCACTTTAACTGTAAAGGCTGTGGTTTCATCTTTCAGAATCCAGTGAGCCAGAACCTGAGACAACAACATATGGTCAAAGGCACAAGCAGAAGGTTGCACTTATCGGCCGATACTCGCCTTGGTTTCAGTATTTCCTCATTTCCCCTTACGGGTATTCTGTTGCAATCCAAACCTTATCAAAGACTTACGTTACCACTGCTCCGAGCTTTTTTCTGGATTTCACAGTCTGTGGTGTACGTACAAGTTCTCACCTCTAAGTCATGCAAATGTATTGGAACCCACTTCCATTTGAAGAAAAAAACCCAGAAGTCTGAAAGCAAATAAAATCTTAACACGGATTTTTATCTTAAAAGTGTGTTACTATTTTGCTGATACCAAATCCTTTTAAACCTATCATAGAATTGTTTGGGTTGGAAAAAACCTTCAAGATCATTGAGACCAACTATTAACCTTCTCTGTCAGCTCCTCATATTAGCAACACATCCTCCTATAAACCATCAGGCCAAATTCCAATAGTTGTAATTCACTAACAAGGGAGTTTAATAAATGGAACAATGAAATTTAAGAGAAAAAGTGTGAAACTAGAAATATTATGCCCATCATGTTACAACCATTTCTGTGGACCAAATGGCTACTTTTTTTTCCTGTACATGATTCCTCTAAACTGTTCAAGACAACGGTAATGGCTTATGTTCACTTGTAGTCTGGGGTTGAATTTCAACTGTCATCAAGACAACTGTCCTTGAAATGTGATCCAGACTTCTAAACTGGTATTCTAAAGTGGTTTAACTCTTACTCATCAAGTATTGTAGCTGTAGTTGTTTTGCTATTAATTACATACCAACGCCAAATAACCTGCATGGAACAGGTTAGACTTCACAAGTCATTTTAAAATAGATCTTCTGAAATGTAGCCTTTTAGTTTAAATTTCAGATAATTTATTATTTAGCTAATTGTTTAGCTAATATTCAGCTAATAATTCAGTATATTGTATGACTGTAAATATAAAATACAGAAAAAATCAAGGATAACATGCCTTAAACTACCATGCAAAATTAAGTTTGTAAAAGTATTTAATTCTGAAATGACATTTTAAGATACTATTTTATCAAAACACATTTTAAAGCCCCTTAATCTTTAAGCAATGTCTAAATGCTTATATAGAAGAGATAAAATACATAGCTACAACTCAAGACTCTTTATTCTGCCCCATCAGTGAGCTCAGGATGACCTTTGCAGATCATACTCTCTGAAGTACTGCTGGAATATTTGCACAACCAAGTACCTCATTTAGTCTCACCATGCTCTACTGTGTAGGATGAACTGAAGAGCTCCATAAGAGGATTACTTCTGGCCTTCACAAGTTTTTAGTGAAGGAGAAGACTCCATATTGTTTATGGGATGGCATGTTTGCGTATTCTCCTGTGACTGGGAAGTTGGAAAACCTATGTATTGAGGAAATCTGCCATGAAATATTGTCAGTGCAGTCTCACAGACAGTTTGAGTCAAAGAGCTGCTGATACTTTCTGTGACTGCCCCCTGCTACTTCAAATTAAACAAAAATCATGGCATCTCTTTGGTTGGAGGAGACTTCTAAGATCATGAAGCCCAACCTTCAACCCAGCACTGCCGGGTCACCACTAACCAATGTCCCTTAAGCATCAGGTCCACCCATTATTTAAATCCACCCAGAGATGGGGACTTCACCACTGCCCTGGCCAACCTGTTCCAATGCCCAACAACCCAAATTCTTCCTGACATTGTCTAAACCTCTCCTAGCACAGCTTGCAAGGGAGAAGACACTGTGCCCTCCTCACTCTAACCTCATTTTCAGGTAGTTGAAGAGAATAAGGTCTCCCACTTGGCCTCCTACAACTCAAATTCACTGTTGTAAACCCGTTTATGATACCATAAACACAGCATTTCATTGCAGCCAGCAGGTGAGGGACAGGATTTTGAGGAAAACACAAGCTTTGTTCCCCATTAGACCTCCAATGCACCAAATCCAGACATTCAGGTTTGAACTGATTTCAATGAGGTCTCAGAATGGCTTTTTCTGTTATTCAAGATTCTTTCAGGCAACAGGAGTGACACTAAGAGCCGCCTCTGTCTAGAATATATCTCCTTCATTTAGGAAAGTGCAGTAATTCATCAGTGATTTAACCTATAGATATTTGAAGGTTGGAGAGCACCTCAGAGGGGCTGTTGACCTTCAGCAACTGAAAAGAATTGAAGCTCCAGCCTTAGTCAATATATATTTATCTTTCTGTTGGGACTATTACAACTGCTTAAGTAATGCTGACCTTGAAACTTCTGCACACGATGCACTAGAATAATGATCCCTAAAGGAAGAGTATAAAAATGCCTAAATAGGATATCTAAATCCAAAATGCACATAAAGATAAAAGAAAGTGTTTCAAAACATGAAGTCACTTAAGAAGAGGTAATATTATTGAGGCTCCTGTTAATTCTGATTTGGATAACACTGCTGAATTCCATAATTACATATTTCTAAATATTTTAATGATAGGATAGAAGTTATGTCAAAGACTTGTTTGTCTCACTGTGAAATCTTTGCCTATTTGTAATTAATTTAATGTCTGACTGACAGCCTTGTAATTTGAAATCAGCTACACTTTTAGCTTGCTCTGCACAACTGCAAGAGCCCCACATCTTTACCCTATTCTTTGCATTTTTATAACTTTATGTAATACACACAAAATCACAAGAAATGAAATGGTTTCACATAACATCGAAGTTACTTGTGCCCCCATGGTCCATGAAGAATTTTCACTGTACCTTGCAATTCAAGCAGCCAGGACAAATTCCATTTATCAAAGATACTATGGTACTAGAGATATAGGTAAAAATTAATATATGCTTTCTTCTAACTCTTACAGAATAGTCTCCACTCAGCACTGATCTTGTCTATGTCTCTCCTGGATCCACTGAGCACTGCTGCTCCTCAGCTAGGATGCACCTGCCTAGGTGTCCAAGGTCTGCAGTAAGGGAAGGGGAGCAAAGAGCCTCTCTGGGTCCTCTCATTCCCCCATACCTGATACCTGACAGGGTCACCAGCAAAGTCTGTGAAAGAAAGTGAAACTTATTATTGAAGACAGTCTCAAAAAACAAAAATTCTTTTAGGAGGTGACTGGAATAAAGACAGATATCATCAGAAGTAAAGTACCATGACGATGAGGACCCAGTTTTGGGCACAGAACATACTGATTTAGTTTCACATCCATTCTTAACATATGCTATAAGGATTACTAGAAAAAAAAAACACCCAAAAGAAAAATACAGTCTTTCAGTCAGCTGTTTGACTTCTCTTCCCAACAACAGAAGACCCCTTCGAATCCTAACTGCAGTTTGAATAATGCTTTTATGATACGTACTGTCCATGGATAACCTACCTGAACTAGAGCTATTTACAGCCTTTACTAGAGCTATTCACCGCCTTTAATTAAAATTACCAATAAAAATCCACAGCAAAGATAATCTGTAAGTTTTTTACATGCACTAGTCCCATCACTCTATCTCCTCCATTTTGTTTTCTGATCACAAAGCGTTACCACAATAACATCAGAGAATCACAGACCTATCTAGGCTGGAAAAGACCTTTAGGATAAAGTCCAACCACGAACCCAACTGTCCCAACCCACCACTAAACCCTGTCCCTAAGCTCCAGATTTCCATGACTTTGAAACACATCCAGGGATGGTGACTGAAGCCCCTCCCTGGGCAGCCTGTTCCAAGGCCTGATGACCCTTTTCATGAAGAAGTTTTTCTGCACGTCCAACCTAAACCTCCCCGGTTCAACAGAGGTATCAAGCACACAGGGAAGACTCAAAACTATTATCAAGCAATTAGTTTGTTTGCTCCCTGGCACAAGGTCACTCTCATGTCCTTCTCTGACCTTAAAACACTCACTAATTACCTCAAGAAAGCCATCTCTTGTGTAGTTAACACAGAGTAATTTTTTTCTCCGGAGTGATCTACCCAAACGCATAAAATGCATACACAAGGCACCTCTTACAGACATTTCTCCAGCCTCACCACTGATTCCATATTCAAGAGATTTCTAGCTGTTTAGGTTTTTCTGTTTTCTGTAAGATTTATTAAAAAGATACCACATACCCATCCTGTACTGCCAGCACATTCTGGAGATCTCCAGACTTTAATGAGATTTAAGTATGAAACTGAAGCAGCCTTGTACCAGCTAGAGTATAAAACTAGAAGCTGCCATCCTACACTGTCAATGAAAACACAGAAATCAAGAACATTACAGAACATTTCCATTTCTGAGTGGAAATAGGACTTCAGCATGACTCTCTTGAGATCTACAGAGATACTACAGTTTTATCTCCTTTTTTTTAACCTCAGAAAGTTACTAGAAAAATGAAAAGATAAAAACTCTAAGATCACTCTTCACATACATATACATCACCTAGAGAGCAGAACATAAACATGAAATGCTGTGTAACTCTGAAGAGTTCTGAATACATGAAGTCTGAAGTAGCATAATTATTATTACTTCTAAACGACCTGATGAGGTCCTGTTATTCAAGAGAATGAAAAAACATGCTCTGACTCCTGCTTTAATTCAGAATCTGAGACAATGCTTATTTATTTTTAATACACTCCCAAACACTTGCAGTTGCCAGGATGCAAATGCTGTATGACCTGCTACAACAGCTGCAAGAGCAATCTGGGTCTCTCTATAGGCAAGTCCAACTTGAAAAAGGTATTTAGGTATTTTTAAGTTGAGTTAATCTTCCAGCTAAGTAGTGAGTTCTTTACCAAGCAGTCACACGCCAAAACATGTTTAAACCTCAAGGATGGAGACAGAGGCTTAGCTCAGTAGATCTGGAGTGGCTGACATCACACACACGGCTGGGGAAGTTCACTGAAGACTCCGGAAGGATGATCTTTGTTAACAAATGGGAAATATCTCTTTCCACTTCACAAATCACTTTAGACATATAGCATTGCTCTGGCAAAATTTCAAGGAAGGCCTACTGGTTTATTAGTCTTGTTAGACGTGATATTATTCTATTTTAGAAGCTTGAATACCTATGAGGAAGAAGCAGCATGACACAAGCTCCACTGCCCACATTAGTCTGGCTGGTACCTCACCGCCCATCGTAAAGTACTTCAGCTGGTGACACACAAAGAGCTGCTCCTTCGGTCCTCAAACAGGCACACTGACTAAGAGATAATCACATACAGCCCCTCATCACACCCCAACTGCTGCTCAGGGTTCTCCTACAGCACGTCCTAGGACTTGAATGGACTTTTAGCTCTAGCACCACATAGCTTAAGCCAAAAGAAACCAGAACACCCAGAACACATGTGCACAAGGAATAGTGACTGCCAAAATTCTGCCAGTGGTAGCACCACTATGGACACAGACCACACCAGCACAGAGCAGCTAAAACCTACTGCACAGAACAACTACTGCTCAGCACGTTTTTATCTGGACTCAGGGGAGTCAGTACCATTTTATTTTGCCTGATGCTGTAGTGTACCGGATTTATTTATGCAGTTCCCTTTGGAACATAGGAGTCTATGAAAATCTGATCCCTCACTGAGTACCTCTTCCTACAGTAGCCAATAAAGGTCAGTTTGAAAGAAAAGGTAAGAACTGCAACAATTCAACATGGTGCAAAGGGGTTATTTCATCCATGTACTGCAAAACAAAACCGGGTTCCACAATATTCACTGCAATATCAACACTCTTCATATCTACTACATTAAGACTGCAATTCATTAACTTAACATAGAAACCTGAGGCTCAGAGGGGGATACAAGCACTTCTTCAGCTTGTGATAACTGTTTCAGTATCAAACCTGTTTAGTTATTCAGTCACTTATGTCTGAAGACTGTTTGGAATGATGAAGCTGAAGAGCTTCGGACACCACCTACCCAACAGCATCATCATAAATTCTGCCTCCAGCAGATAACACAGCTCAGAAACAGTGAGATGACACACACAGGCCCTGCTGCACAGAAGGAAATGTTCCCAGATAGCCTGGGGACATCTACTGCAAAGCCACTTTGTTCTGATGAGTTGTTATTACCCTGAATTAGCTGTAAGCCATGGAGGTCTGCCGGCCTGGACACACAGAGAGATGAAACCCGACAGATTGCGCCCAGCTTTTTCAAGGGTTATATGACCAGGACCAGTGCTAAGCTTGTCCTATTCCAGGCAGCCTCTGAAGAAAAACCACCAAGACACCAGCTCTTGGAGCATTTCAGACACGAGATGATTCAGTATAAATGAAGAGTTTTCTTCCAGGTAAAGAACTTTCCAAGGTAAAGTTGACATGATGATCATAAAGGTCTTTTCCAATAAAACAGATTCAGTGAAATCAGTGACACTCAAGAAACTGAACACACTCATGAAAATTTGTCTTCTCTAAAGAGACAAAAGAGTTTTGATGCCTCTGTTAAATACCGAATTAACTTCCAAAAACCATTCCCTCCAAGCAAGACCAGTGTCATAAATGCTTTTGCTGTTCCCCAAACATTGGTTCTGTAACATATTGTCTAATAATTTAAATGAGAACGTGAAGAATGATGTTTTCTTTGTTTTATGTAGCCTGCAGAATATCTGTTTTGATTTTGGCTCAAGTAGCAATGAAAGATAATAAAGTTTAATGGGTACCATTACTTACTGACTCAAAATTCAAGGTCACTAAGATGACAGGGGACAAGAATAAAACTGCTGATTGAAGAAACAAGTATATAAACAGTTTATTCTAATTGCATTTATCCCACATTAGAACAAAATGCATAATATTGACTCAGAAGAGCTAAACATAATCTAAAGGTAGAATCATAGATCGTTAAGGATCAGAAGGGACCTCGAAAGATCACCTAGTCCAATCCCACTGCCACAGCAGGATCATCTGGACCAAACTGCACAGGAACACATCCAGGCAGGTCTTGAACATCTCCAGAGAAGACTTCACAAGCCCCCTGGGAAGCCTGTTCCAATGCTCCAGTACCCACACTGGGAAGAAGTTCCTTCTGATATTTATATGGAACCTCCTATGTTCCAGCTTGCACCCACTGCCCCTCATCCTATTACTAGGCAACCTTGAGAAGAGCCTGGCTCCATCCTCCTGACACCTACCCCTCACATATTTACAGACATTAATGAGGTCATCCCTCAGCCTCCTCTTCTCCAAGCTGAAGAGACCCAGTTCCCTCAGCCTCTCCTCATAAGGGAGATGTTCTATTTCCTTCATCATCTTCATTGCTCCACACTGGACACCCTCCAGCAGCTCTCTGTCATTCCTGACCTGAGGGGACTGGACACAATACCCAGATGCAGTCTCACTAGTGCAGAGTAGAGAGGGAGAAGAACCTCCCTTGATCTGCTAACCACCCCTCTTCAATCCCCCCTGGATGCTGTTGACCCTCTTGGCCACAAAAGCACACTGCTGGCTCATAGTCATCCTGCTGTCCACTAGGACCCCCAGGTCCCTTTCTCCTACACTGCTCTCCAACAAATCAGTCCCCAACCTCTACCGGTACCCAGGGTTGTTCTTTCTTGTTCAGTTGTAAGACTCTACACTTACCCTT
>VZRI01012659.1:105736-125222 GCA_013397515.1 Upupa epops | reverse complement strand
TCTAGGATTCTATGAAGGCTCTGGAAGGACCTTAGAGCAGCTTTCCAGTGCTTGAAGGGGCTACAGGAAAGCTGGAAAGGGACTTTTTATGAGGGACAAGGGAGATGGTTTTAAGCTAAAAGAAGGGAGATTTAGATTAGATCTCAGGAAGAAACTCCTCCCTGTGAGGGTGCTGAGGCACAGGAACAGGTTGCTGAGGAAGGCTGTGGGTGTCCCCTTCCTGCAAGAGGCCAGGGCCTGGTTGGATGGGTCTCTGGGCAACCTGGTGTGGGCAATCCATGGCAGAGGGAATGCATCTAGATGAGGTTGTATCTAGTCTGAGCTCACTTCCAACCTACACAGGCAGGACATGTGCTTCAAGAGTGGGGAAGCCTGCTAAGGGAAGGGTCTCAAGCTGCACCAGGGGAGGGTGAGGTTGGACATCAGGAAGTACCTTTTCACTGAAAAATCATGAGCCTTATAACAGGCTTCCTAGGGAGGGGATTGAGTCGCCACCCCTGGAGGTGTTTAAAGGTTGTGTAGATGTGGTGCTTAGAGATCTGGGCTAGCGGTGACCTTGGCAGCGTAGGGTTGTTGGTTGGACCTGATGATCTCAAGGGTCTTTTACAACATGCATGATGCTGTGATTCCCTGGCAGCAGAAGAGAACAAGGTGCTAAACCATGCTATGATTTTCTTTGCCCCATCTTCTCTCTGATTAAGCTGTAAGCCTGACAAGTTTGGGCTTTAATTACAGACAGAAGAGCTTCTCTGGGCTATTTCTAGGCTTTCCCTATGCTGAGAGTGCTGGGGGAGTGGCAGTTTAGACTGCTCCAGAAGCACATAAATGGGCTCTCAGTGTGGGATGAAGCATCTCTTTGGGGAGCTAATTGGAATAAGTGGTTCAGCAATAGCTGTTCCAGGCCAGATCTCTATTCGAGACAGTTGGACCAAAGTAACTGTTGACAAAGCAGCCAATATCCAAATCAGCTGCTTGAGCCAGCCTCTGGCACTCTGCTCTCTGCCTTGCTCGGGCTCCAGCAGTCAACACCCAGGAGCCTGCAATGTGCTCTGGGTCCCCAAGTGCTCACCACCCAGCTGACTTGAGAACTGCAGAGTGCTGAGGGTTGTTTCCAATGTACCAGGAAGCCCTAAAGTGGATCTCAAACCCATAATGATGTGACACTGTAATGATGTGAGAGACAAAACCTATTGTTGGAGAGAGCTGCATAGCTGGAACTTGTTTAGCAAGGAGGTGTAAATGACACGTGTTTAGAGATTCAGTTGCTCAGCTGCATGCTTGCAAAGGCTGCAAATTGGGTGCTGCTTGTACTGGTGTAAACTTCTTTTATCACATTACAACTAGCGCTGTGTGGGAGAATGTGTGTCCTCTTCCTTTCATTACAGCCAGCAGCGCTAGCTCAGTCACAGCTAAGGGAGCACTGCATTTTGTCTGCAAAATTCCTTCCTAGATTATGTTGATGGCTAAGCAAAAAATAACCTGGTGGGAAAGGGGGAAATATTATCTACGTGTGAATTTGGGGGGTTTTCAACTCTTAGAATTTGCAGGAATTTGTAATTAAATGTTGCTTCTAAAATAAAAAGAGGTGAAACCTAATCAGATTCGGTGCTTTTCACATTCTCTGTGTAAATTGGATTAGATTTGATCTGTATTTCACTGGCACAAGCAGTGAACTGTCGAATGCTCTTTTCAGCAAGACACTGCTTAGAGAGGAGCTGCACTCAAATTCGTTCTACTGTTTCAGAGAATCACAGAATGATTGAGGGTGGAAAAGCCCTCTGAGCCCATCCAGCCCAGCCCAGCACCTAACATCACCACAGCAGCCAGACCAGGGCACTAAGGGCCACAGCCAGGCTGTCCTTAAACACCTCCAGGGATGGGGACTCCACTACTGCCCTGGGCCAATATAAACGATGCAAAGGAGCAAATGCAGTCCCATCATTTAAGACACCAACAGGTAGCAGCTATTTTAAGACTGGAATATACACATTCCCATATAAACTACTTCTTCTTACTGCCCCGACAGTCTTTGCACTGCTCTCCACAAAGTATCTATGTAATGAACTGATTGTGGACTGTATTAAAGTACTCCAGCAGGGGACATCCCAAGGGCAGTAGTCAGTTCTGCCCCTCAGTTTTGTCTTCTGCACTTACATGATGCTGCACCTGGAAGACACTCTTTGGCATTACCAGACACATCAGCAGTAGCTTGAAAGCATAAACATAGAGAGGTGCTACTCACTAACACTCAAGCGTCAATTACAGACCGTGCTCAGCACTAGGGATGTACAGCAGAGGATGAATTCCTGTTGCACTCCACCAATTCTGTGAAAGTTCGCCAGTCTGCTCCCTGAAGTCAGCTGAGTCTCACATTTTCACTTCTATAACTCATTCAGTAACTCTGCAGGCAGATAACTCTGCAGGCAGATGGCCCTGGCCCAGAGGGGGAAAGGATTCTGGAACAGGAGTTTGCAGGGCTCACTGACAGAGCTGTAAACTGGGTGTGAAGGGGAAAGGGCAGATAACTGGCCTTGCTAGTGAGACCTAGGTGCTCTTGGACTTAGTTGGATGCAAGAAGAAAGTCTATAGGCAGTGGAAGCAGGGACAGGCTGACTGGGAGGAGTCCAGAGCACTTGTCCGTGCAGCCAGGATGCAGAGTAGAAAGGCGAGAGCAGAGGTAGAATTAAATCTGGCCAGGGGGATAAAGGGAATCAAGAAGGGCTTCTTTGCATCCATCAGTAACAAAAGGAAGGCTAAGGATGACACAGGGCATTTCCAGAGGGGAAACGGAGACCTGGTCATAAGTGATATGGGGAAGGGTGAGGTGCTTAATGACTTCTTCGTCTCAGTCTCCTCTATCCACTCCCCCCAAGTCCCAGCAGGCAAAGACAGAGACAGGGTGAAGGATGATCCAACCCTTTCAGTGAAAATCAGGTTGAAGACCATCTGAAGGAACTAAATCTGCACAAGTTCGTGGGGCCTGATGGAATCCACCCACGGATCCTCAGGGAACTGGGTAATGGACGTGGGGGGGTTGGTTGACAAAAGCACCATGAACTGGCAGTGTCCACTTGTGGCCCAGAGAGCCAACCACATCCTGTGCTGCATCAAGAGCAACATGACCAGTAGGGCAAGGGAGATGATCCTCTCCCTCTATTCTGCTCTCATGAGAGCCCATCTGCAGTCCTGCTTCCAGTTCTGGTGCCCCCAATACAGGAAGGATGCTGAAGTGTGGAACGTGTCCAGAGGAGGGTCACAAGTATGAGGGGAGTGCTGGAGAACCTCTCCTACGGGAACAGGCTGAACTGAGGGGCCCAGAACTGGACACAACATTCCAGATGTGGTCTCACTAGCGCAGAGTAGAGGGGGAGAAGAACCTCCCTTGATCTGCTAACCACCCCTTCTTACTCCTTTTTTCACTCCAGCTTGTACCTTTCTAGTCTCAGAGGGTCACAGAGGGGCAAAATCACTACTGACAAGTAGACAAGAACACAAATTAAGACAATAAGTGCTTTGTTAGTATGCATTAGTGTTTTTCACAGTGAAAGCTCTAAGAAATACATACTCCCCAAGGGCTGCCAGGGTACAAATCAGATCCCCTGACAGCCACCCCCTGCCCTGCTGCTGTGCCCATGCTTGTACAACAACTGGGCAATGCAGAGGTTACCCCAGCACAAATGTTTACTGACAGAGTAAGCTGGGATTGACACCATCAGAGAGCAAGTTCAGTTGTGTATTGACTGCACCATTCTGCTACCCCTGCAGCCTAACTCTGGGACTTAATGAAACAAAAATAGGACATTAGATTCCTGCTGACAACAAGACGAACCCAAAGTAGGGATCTTTTAGGTATTCTGGGAAGAATTGGCTTAAGGCAGCACTAAGGCAACAATCTCTATGGGGAAACTATGTGATGAGGTAATGTGGCCATCCCAAAGACATGGTTATAACAACTTTATGGCACAGCACACTTTGCAAGGCACCATCAAAATGTTACATCCGGGAGGAGTGCTTTGCTCATGAGTGATGGAACCAGCACTGAGCTACGCAGGTCTTTGCCACAGAGATGGCATCGAACACAAACATTTTTATAGCACTTCACGCCCTCTCATGTCATCGTTCGCTAAGGGACCCCTTCAGTTTCTCTTCTATCTTCTTTTTGCTGTCTCTGTTGGAAGAGCAGTGGCTAGAAATGGAGTTATATGACAAGTGACAGAACTCATTGCCATCACTCCCTCACAGTGCCATTTCTCTTCAGTAGCCATTCATATAAAGCTGTGTCAATTCAGCGTGCGCATTGGAAGGGCTTGTGTACAGACAAGATGGGCATACAGTTGGGAAGAGGAAGGAAGGCAGCAGTGGACAATGTCCTGGAAGATTTAACACCCCTCTTTTCCCATGTCCTCTGCTCCCCTGTGAATACATAGCAGAATAGAGCCAAAAGCATTCCTCTCCAGTCCTCTTGGCAGCTTCTGGGCTTTATGACAAGATATCCAGCCCATAGACAGCAAAGTCCTTCAGACAAAATTGCTCCTGTACAAATTTGAGCCCCATAGCCCATCCTGAACAGTGACCTTGATGGAAATTAAGAGCTCTCTGTCCCCTTACACTGGACGATGTTATCCAACAGCCTCTTCCTCAGGCACCTACTTGAAAACAAACGCTGCTAAATGTACCCAGCAATTCATCTTTGCAGCTCACCACAGAATTATCATAGAATGCTTTCAGCTGGAAGGGACCTCAGACATCACCTAGTTCCAACCCCCTGCCATAGGCAGAGACACCTCTCACCAGACCAGCTTGCCCAGAGCCCCATCCAGTCTGGCCCTGAACACTTCCAGAGGTGGAACAGCCACAACATCTCTCTGTTCCAGTACCTCATCACCCTCACAGGAAGGAATTTCTTCCTAAGATCCAGTCTAAATCTCCCCTTTTTTAGGTTGAAATCACCCCTCTTGTCCTACCACTAGCACCCCTCATATATCAAGTCCCTCTCCAACTGTCCTGTCGCCCCTTCAAGTACTAGAAGGCTGCTCTAACGTCCCCCAGTAACCTTCTCCAGGTTGAACAGCTCCAGTTCTCTACAATGTGCTCAAAATTCCCACCAATAAATCAGTTCATAATTTTGAATTAAATAATACAAATAATACTCTTCTATAAATAATCCAGATAAAGCAAGTATTTTGACCACTGTTTACTTCCTTGTCTTACGGCTCTTTCTGACTGCTGAAGTCTCCCAGCTGGGATCTGCTACCAGTTCCACCGTTTCTGAATATCGGGGATTTGGTTTGTGAAAACAGATGTGGAAAAATCATAGAATCACACGATCTTTAAGGTTGGAAGACACCTCCAAGATCATCCAGTCCAGTTGTCAGCCCAACCCCACCCTGCCCACTAAACTCTCTTCCTTAGGGTTACATCTGCTCAGTTTTTGAACCTCTCCAGGGACGGCAACTCCACCTCCTCCCCGGGTAGCCTGTTCCAATCCCTGTTCTACACCTCAGGCACTGTTGCATGTGTTCCAGTAAACACTTAGATAACATATACATAAAAGATTAAATTCTAGAGCTTCAAGAAAGGAAATAAAGTGAGGGACAGTTTGAACAGCAAATGTTTTTCACCCTACAGACAGGTGGGAGGGTGTATTCATCAAATGGGGTGCAAGCTCTGTGCAAGATCAGATAGGATCTGATTCCTATTTTGTACTCCCAAAAGAGTACGAAAGGGAACAAAAGGACTAGAAAAGCAGGAAACCCAAGACCAAATAGTTCACACTGAGTAAGAATGACATGAAAAACATCCAAAACAGCTGAGCAAGTCATTTAAGACTGGGTCATATGGGAAGCCGCCTTCTTTCTTCTTCCTTCTTCCTCTTCTTCCTCTTCTTCTTCCTCTTCCTCATCCTCCTCTTCTTCTTCCTTTTTATTCTTCAGAGGACAGTTTTAATCCAAACTACTAGATGAGAAAACAATGGCATTTTTCCTCACAGTCTCTCACCCTGCACACTCCACAGGACAAGACACCCGTTCCTGCTTTCCACTTCTGTTCGCACACCAAAAGCCGCAGAGACATGGGAAACCCCCCTGAACTGACCGTTGTCATGCACCAACACAACTCTTGAACAGGTTGCAGTTGCCCGAGCAGCAGAGAACGCTGGGCTTTACAGGTGGCAGTGAGGTCCGGTTCAAAGAGGGTAGATATGCTGTAGTGTGACTGAAGGCTTCATTTGGCCCGTCAAGAGCTCCATTGCTATCAATTACATGGGAGAACAAGAGAATCCAGTGTGAAGCCCGGGTTGTACTCACGGGGCTTGACAGGCAGGAACAAAACTAAGTGTCTTTTCCATTGCGGGCAGTAGACTTTTAATAATTCTGAGATAACAGGCAGGGAACCCCACAGTGCCATCTTTAGCAGAATTTTTCATCATAGGGCTGCACTTTAAGCTACCTCCAGATAATCAGAGCTGGGAGCATCAGATGACAGTACTACTACCAGGTGCTATTACCTTCCTGACAGAGACCATCAATTTATGTCACTGAAGGAGGGAAAGCAACAAACAGAAGAATTTAGATGAAAAGATGAATCTGTTTCTCTTTTCACCCAGTGGCAGGAGGTAAGGGAGACCCTCAGCACATGACTTCACCAGATGAGGTTAGTGGAGTTCAGAGCCACCCTTGCTGGCAACGTATGGCTTGTCAAAGGCTTTGGGAGGCAGTGCTGAAGGCTGCACGTGTGTCATGTGCAACACTGAAACCAGCTCTTCATACCTTGCCTTGGACACCTTTCTTAGCGCCCAACCTCCCTCCATCACTACCTGAAAGCTTCAACACTGGCACAGAAGTCAATCAGAGGTGAAGAAATATTGTTGGGCGAAGACATCCAGTAATCACTAGCCATGTTGTAATCACTAGCCATGGGTTGTACTTTGCAGAGCATAGTGTAGAAAGGGAAACCTGTTTCCTACAGTTCATTACGGCCCGAGCAGCACCACAGCAAATTCAACAACAGGTTCTGCACTGCTGCTTCGAGGAAAACTTCTCTAGCTTTGCCTGCAGCGAAGTGTGAAATTAGATTAGACAAAATATTCACACAGTTGTTTCACAACCCTTTCTCGATTGCTTTTCCTTATTGCTAAATACAAAAGCATTAAAGAAGGATGCTGGCCAAAGATCATGATTTTTCAGAAGCAAGGAAGCACAGGTTCTTGAAGCCTAGCTGGAAACACAGGATGTGAGGTACAGCAGTAACCCCCCATCCTTGTCCTGCAGATGGTCTGGTGTGGTTTGGGTTTTAGTACTAGCATAACTTGCAAGTTGAAAATACAAACCCCCTCTTCAGCTGTGCAGAGAAGCCTACATAAAGGCAGAAGCACACAACCACAAACTTGTCTAAGGGCATCTCCCACAGCGATGAGCGTGGAAGTGAATCAATCATCTCAGGCGCCCAAGCATAAAACACCAGCAGGTGAGATTAAAAACTTGGTACCCACTGACTTTTTCTAAAATGGGCATTTAATATGTGATCAAAGACTGCTTTCCAACACCTGTTGGCTATGAAAGAAAACAAAAATACCCCTCAGCTCATTACCCTGGCTTTATCAACACATGGCTCAGCACAGAGCAGCCCTGGCTTCACTGGCAAATACTCCAACACAGAGGGAGAAAAGGAATCAAAGAATCATAGAACAGTTTGGACTGGAAGCGACCTTCAGGATCATCCAGTCCAACCTTTTCCTAGCCCCATCAGCACCATCAAACCCTGTCCCCCAGCACAACACCTACCCTTCTCTTCAAAACCTCCAGGGGTGGCAATTCAACCAGATCCCTCAGCCGTTCTTCATACAACACCTGTTCCAAATCCTTTAAGGCTTGGTAGCCTCCTCTGTCTCCTCTCTTACCCTTCAATGTCCCACGTGTAGTGAGGGGACCAAAACTGAACACAGGACTCGAGATGTGGCCTCACCAAAGCTGAGGAGAGAGGAATGATCACCTGCCTGCTCCTGCTGGGAACACTACTGCTGATACAGGCCAGGATGCCATTGGCCTTCTTGGCCACTTGGGCACACTGCTGGTTCACGTTCAGCCAGCCCTCCATAAACACTCCCAGAGAGTACAATACTTAAAGGAACCGAGTATTTCTCAAAAAAGAAATGTTTAGCACTGTTACTGTTCCAGTTCCATCTTCTGGCATGGCAATGCTGGTGAAAATAAAGCCCGGAGCTCTGCAATAGGATCGTCTGCTTGATGATCGAGGTGGGCGACTTGCTAACCCACAGTGCAGACCTCTCCCCTTCCACTGTTTTTGCCTATTGGTTGAAACTGATCACCTCTCTGATAACACCCTGCTTATCACACTGGGGAGACGTCTGCCTATTATTACAGAATCATAGAATTCTAAGAAGAGACCTCCAAGATCGTCAGATCCACCGTCAGTCAGCCCAGTGGCACCGTTCACTTGCCAGTCACAAATACACAACTCACAGGTGAAGGAAGGCTGTCAGAACAGAAGGCACAGTGTATGGAATCCAAATCTGGAAACTCCTGTGACTATTCCCATTAGTCATTAATTGTTTTCTTCCCTTATGAATGAAGTCAAAATGCCACAAAACGTGCTTCTGTGGGTCTACCATCCTCTGTGTGTTCTACCTTCTCATCGTACACGGTAAGGAACTGAAAAGGAGTAGGCAGATGAGACAGAGTTAACTACGTGTGGTGAAACTAAGTGACGACACAATCAGGGAACAATGTCATCCTGGCACTTCCAACTAAGCTGTGAGATCTGGACCTTCTACTGAGTCCAGACTTCAGATGTGACTGGTTTGGGATCTGCTGTCTCCCTTCTGGAAGGCACGGTGCAGAGAGTTACGGAGGGTAAAACAGGGACAAATAAGGAAACAGAGCTAAGATTTTTTAGGAGCTCAAATGAACCTTACTCCTAACGCTGAAAAATTCCCCAAAGGGAGGGAAGAAACCCTTTTATTTGAGTTACCTGATCTGTTCAAAAATGATGTGCAATCGTGCATTAGCAAGGCAACGACAGACCCAAAGCTCATCTGTTTGCTTTGGGACGGTATTTCCTCTCCGTTTGCTGGTATAAACATCCTAAAATTTCAGTCTGGCCCTGTTGGAAATGAGCAGTCTGTGATCTGATCAAATGAGCATCTTCTAGACAGGACTTGTATCTTAAGCTCTTATCAGCTTTTCACAGCTTTCCCTTCACTGTGGAGTGAACTGGACCAAAATGTCACTCAGCACAGCCCTCATCAGCTCCCAGCAAAGCTGGCAGGACCAAAGCCCTCCGATATCTCAAGACAGATAGCCCTGAGCACCCCTCAGGTTGCTGGGATTGATAGGCTCTCCAAACATCCATGTGATGTTACATAAAAAGACCCAAATTTGCAGCAGAATCCCAAAGGCAAATTTAATTTCCCTGCCCTCCTCCATCATCATAAGTAGTAAAACTTACGGCTTGGTTCTGTGATCCTTCATGTTTATAGATGTCTCTTCCACTATTTCAACACTATCCCAGTATCCCAGTACTGATGAGGCTGGAAGAGACCTTAAAGATCATCCAGTCCAACCTAAAACCAACCCAGTAACCCTAACATCTGCCATCTAGCTCATGCCACTCAGCACTTCATCCAGCCTCACCTTGAACACCTCCAGGGATGGTGACCCAACCACCTCCGTGGGCAGCCCGTTCCAAACCGGATCACTCTGTCAGGGAAAAACCTCTTCCTAATGTCAAGTCTAAACCTCCCCCGATGGAGCTTAAGACTCTCTTTACAGAAGAAAAACTGTCTTCATGTCTTGCCTACCATCAGGGGGTTTGGCATTAAGAGCAGATCTGTCATGAGATCATTATACTCCTTTTGGGACTAAATGTCCTATGGAAACTACAGACAGTGAGCAGAGAACTGAGCAGGAAAGACTGAAACAGAAGGTTTCATTGGTCTGCCATCCCTCTGGTATCCGGCAAAACACCCTGGAATGTAAAGAACCAAACGGGAAGGGGGCTTTGATTAAAGAAAAGTTGTTTGCATTTCAAATGCTACCAACCGAGGCAGAGAACAGAACGGGGGACATGTCAGCTGTTCCTGTTTCTCATAAACGAACAGATAGTGATTCATCTGGCTGTCTTAGCCAAAGGAAAATGTTTCCTAACAAATCACAGAGCAAAGATGGAAACCCCGAGGCTGTATCTATACCAGCAGAGGAAACACACCAGGGCCCGCATCCTGGCTGTGAGATCAGCCAGCACAGCATGGCAACGTCTCTTCTACTGTGTTCTCTTAGCATCCAAAACAGGGCTGTCCAGCCCGTGATAGCGAGTACAGTCCTTAGTGTGTGTGGAAACCATGAGAAAACCTGAGTTAGTCGGGGTGCAAATAGGGCCAGGAAGGGTTCCAGCCAGTGCCTGGGAACACGGTGATTTTGTTTAGTTCAGCAGCCTAAGCGCAGCCTAAATCTCAATTACCAGAGCTAGACTTCCGTGAGAATAACAGCAAGGCAGGGCGCTGGGACTTTTCCACGTGGGAGCATCTTTAAACTGAGTGTCTGACCTATAATTATGAAACAGATTTTGCTGTGAAAGCCACAGTAGGATTAAACATCCTGACATCTGAAAGATGTTCTGATCTAGGTTGTCTGGGTCTGAGATTACGATTAAAGGACATTTCTAACTGAAAGACCCTGCTTTTATCAGTCTTGATTGTCATGTTAGAACCTGTCGGTCTAATTGGTGTGTTTTCTGCAGAAAAGGTTCAAGTTTGGGTTTAAAAAGTTGAAAAGTATCTGCCCCCCACCTCCCCTCTTTTCTCCCTCCTCAGTGACTTCCACCTTCTTCTTCACTTCTGTCCATCTTGGACTGTTGGGAGCTACCTTGCTGCTGCTGCTAGAGGATGTTAGCACTCCTGAGAATGCTATCGTTCCTCAAGTTGAAGATTTATGGCAACTGGAAAGATTCACCTGGACCTGCAGAGACTATGAGAATTCTGGACTTCAAAGATTTATGAGTCTTGAAACTGAGGTTGGACGACTGCTGTGATCTCAGAGAGAAGCAGGAGCTGTCCACAAATGGACGTTACTGTGAGAGTAAAGTGACAAACCTCCATCTGTCTGCGTCTACGTCCTGTGGGATCATCTTCCTCTGATGTGTGGTGAGGGAAGTGAATTAAAATGCCTTGGTGCCTTTGCTCTCCAAATGGAGTCAGTTGGTTCGTTGTCTGCGGGTTTGGTACACCCTCCCTTTGTGCCTGGCACTTCAGATGAGACCTCTCGGTCGAAACATAACCCACGACATTGGTGACGACCCAGGCTGGATGTGTGGGGATCCAGACAAGGACCCCCACACTACTGTACTACAACTAAGCCACCATAAGGTACCTTCCCCTATACCCACAACTGCAACTATTACTGCTCAGAGACTACTTTGCAGTGCTGCTTCAGTAGAGTGAATCAATACAGAATCTCCAGTACCCAGAGAACTGTTCTGAAAATCTTAACACAAAGCCATTAAATAACTTCTTGCTTATGAATGATAACACAACCAAACCTTCTACCCACATCTGCAAGATTACAGAAGCAGTATTAGCACAGTTACTGCAGACCTCTCATTAGATAGTCCAGCCTACATCCAAATATTTAATCAAATGCTGAGCAAAAGATCAAAGGGAATTAGAGATGCGCAGCTCTGACAAGACTGGATTTCTTCCTTTTTTTGCCTCCTATGATCCCAAATTCCTTTTAAACCAGCAGGAATGGCAGACGACACTTGCCAGCAACAATAGCTGGTTCTGTCTGCGCTCCTGAGCTTCAAAAAGAAGCCACTCTCAAAGTTCAAAGTCTACACGAAATCTGTTTATTGGCTAAGATCTTAAGGTTAAACGTTCTTGACAGGCAAAGCATTTACTCCACTCCTCCAGAGAAGAGCACTTCCCACTAGGTACAAAATCAGGAGTGAAGTGAAAGCCTGTCAGCTGCTAAACACAGCCCCAGTGAGGGTGCCAGAGTAATTGTGTCTCACCTGAGGCCTGTGGCTCCCCTGAATTCCAGGGACATGGCTGCAGTTTATATGGCTCCAACCACTGCTGCAGCCATGGGCATTGTCCCTCTATGTCCTACTTCTGCAGAAGGTGATGCATGGCCAAAGGGCTACAAGGCCATTGGCTTCTTCTCCCTTGGGAAGAATGCAATCTCACTTCTCCCTAATTAAGTAGCACTAGCATCACCTTTAAGAAAGGACTCTGAGTGAGGATGGGATCAAGTATCCTGCCCAAGCCAACTCTGTGCGAGGTAAATATTCTTTCCAACTGATAAAGAGCCCAGAGGCAGATGCCAACTGAACAGCACTGCAGCTGAAATGTTTAGGAGAAATCTCACAGAATGTGCTCAAGCACTGAAATATCTGAATTAGGGACACACTGCCTGGCTTGTTTTTCCTCTCTGCCTATTCACTCCATAAATCCAAGGTCTGAAATGTAAATGGCTACTTGATATGTCTGTTTTGAGCCATTTCACCTCAAACGACTTCGGTGGCTTTGGTTGTTGTCTAAAGCTCTGACCTTTGAACTTTATTTCCTTACTAATCTTATCTTTTACAGAGCTCCAGGAGGCTGACACATGGATCAGTGTCACCAGAGTGTTTGAAGAAGATAAACTTAATAATGCAGTCCGTGTTTTTACATATTTACATAGAGAAGTGAAGCAAATGCGGGAGACTGGTCTGTGTTTGATCTTGAAGGACAGAACAGGCTGTTCTGATTTTGCTAGGTTGCATCCTTCTACTTTCTCTAACAGCCTCCTCCTTGCAAAACCCTAGAAGAGGTATCATAAACATTATCTGAAATACAAATTAATCATTCATTTCAAGCCTATAGCTGCAGCCTGGGCTAAACAGGAACTGGGTATCAGACAGGAGGGAAGTTATTTACTCAAATGAAAGTCACTGGTGAGTTAAAGACAGTATCTCTAAGATCTTCTTTTCCTTTAAAATGGAATATTTCTGCCTGTAGATATGCCTCCTCTTCTGCTTTGTGAACGCTGCCATAATCTTGTTTCTGCTCCTGATCACTGTTGATATAAGCAGTAGAAAATGTTAGAGCTGCTAGTGCAGAGGGATAAGGCAACAGGATGCCTTCCTCCTGTCCCTGTTCCTATGAAACTTCTGCTGTCTTCCCATTTACTAAAGGTTAAAATGAGGAAAGTCATCACTCATCACCAAAAATAAAGCGTTAAGGAAACAGTGGAAGCTTCTTCCACATTTGCAAGAAATAAAGATTAAGAAGTCGAGGTGGGAGGGCAAGGCAATACTTCCCGTCAAGGCAAAACTTAAATGTCAGTATAGATTATCAGTTAAACTTGTGTTATTTTGCGCTCATTCCAATGCCAAAAAACCCAAGCACAAGCTTAATTATAGCAACAGGAGCATTCAGACTGGGCTGCCACAGTTATTTTCCCCAGGGAATTGGTGTAAGCAGTAAAAGCAGTCTCCCTTGCTGTTAAATCTGCACCTACTCGAGGACATGTTGTCAGTATGGTTCTAACAGCCAACCTTTCGCAGGCTTAGGCAAGGCTTAGCTGGGAAATCAGGAGACAGAGAAATCTTAAGGTATGTGCCAAAGACAGGGAGTAGAACATACGTTTCCCAGTCGCCATGTGCATGACGTACAGCTGCAGTCATGATTTACACAGGTTACAGCACAACCTCTGCCTTTTTTGCTCTGCAACCATGTCCTCTAAATTCAAGGACAGTCCTGTAGCCAGGCAGGCAACAGGGCTCTCAGAGTTTGGATACAGGGCTTAGAGTTTTGCTGTGCTCTGTGCTTGCACTGGAGAGGAATCTGGTAATTCTACCTGTGTCTCTAACCTGCAGGAGTTAAAAGCAAGGCTAAAACTTACTAACAAGCCAGGCAATGCCAAGACAACTGAGCTGGCCGTGTTGGTGGCCGCCTGCTCTGGGCATGCTGCTATAGGTATGAGGAGGGACTGTTGTGACATACTGCATCGAACAATTACAGAAACAGGCCCTTGTACTCTGGCAAGGGGGTTGGATTAGATGATCTCTCGAGGTCCCTCCCAACCCCTGGCATTCTGCGATTCTGCATGATTCTGTGACTCCAGCTCACCAAGTCCTGCAGTGCCTGCTGGTTCCTGAACCAGGCAGCACGAAGGGAGTTAATACCATGCCTAAGTCACGACCAGGCATATGGTTTGGGGACTTGGCAATTGTGTCATTCCTTATACTCGTGAAAATACTCAATCTCTCTGGATTTTGGGTGCTAGCTGGAAAAAGAAGATCCTGCAATTGCAGTCCAGAGTTCTTCACTTCAGTCAAAACTTTTGTCCCTGCTTGTTGCAGGGGGGTTGGACTAGATGACCTCTGGAGGTCCCTTCCAACCCTATGATTCTAAAACAGAAATAAAGGACCTGCTTGATGGCTACACACTTACTTCCAAATAATCATGCTGGGGTTTACCATTTCTTTCCTAGAGAATTTCCTCATGTGCACTAGTGCCTCTTTCTAATTGCTCAGGCTTTCTCCATGTTCCTCACTATGTGAGAAAACATCTCCCAGCCCCAACACCCAAGAATCACTTCCCTAGAAATCTTCCCTAATTTCATGATGAGAGCAATACAGGATGACAGCATAGGAATGGGAGCTGGAAACTCAGAGCATCCAAAATGCCCAGTTTATGTCTTCACTGAACAGTAAATAAGAGCTTTGGGTTCTACTTTTTTAAGCAGAACTTTGGCTTCTAGTTTTTAAAAACCAGAGCTTTGGGTTCTATATTTCCAAAGCAGAGCTTTGGGTTTTGGTTGGTTTTGGGTTCTATTTTTTAAAAAGCTTTCAGCTTCTGGTATTTTCTGTTGTTGGAAAAACACAGAGGACTGGAGCCAAAATGCAGCAGGAGCTGGTGCTCAGCACTTTAGGAAATGGGAACTCCCGACAATTTGGGGTGGCAGTCAATTTGGGTGCTTGGAGAACATGGAATCATAGAATAGTTTTGGCTGTAAGCAACCTTCAGGATGATCGAGGCCAACCTTTTCCTAGCCCTGTCAGCCACTGCACTATGTTCATGTTCTTTAGCTGCTTTTCCAAGCTGACCTTTCAGTGCTTTGGACATTTCACTTCCAAAATACAAACGTTGCTGTTTAACTGGAACCCAAAGCAACTCAAAGGCAATTTTTCTCATGCTCATACATTATGCTCTTCACATCACTTTTGCCTTTAGAAATGCACAGTCCTCCTACACTTCCCCAACAAGGGATTAGTGGAAGGGTCAAATTAAATGGCCAGTTCTACCAGTGTAACATACAACCCACACAATACACTGTCGGGCTTCAGTCCCACACACATTTACACACCCAGGACAAGCAGTCTCCTGCGAAAAACCAACATTCCTCAAAGATTCCCTCTGCACCTTTTCAGAACCAGAGGTTGTAAGAGTCCATGAGTTTTAGAGAGAGAGATGACCACTTACCACTGACTTTAGCAGTGGCAATGTGTCACTCGTTCCATTTGACCTGGAATGTCCCTTCCTTATCCGCTGTCCTCAGGGAGGCTTGGTTTGAATTTCTATTTAAACTAACGATCACCTGTTTCACACAGAAGTCCATTTTCCACTGCACTTCCTGCCCCTCCTCAGCTCATCTCTGTCCCGATGGGGCACAAAGGAGCTAAACTCCTTCCTTCCCGTCGGCAGCTGAGTCCAATGTGCCAGTGGAAATCTGACCCTCTTGGGATCACAGAAGTACTGTGGCTGGAAAAGACCTCTGAGATCATCAAATCCATATCAAGTGCACAGTAACAGCCAGATGCCATCACATACCCATCCCAGTGCTTGGCACTGCTGAAAGCAGGACGTGGAGACAGCTAGACCTCTATTCAGACACAGCCACTGCTTTTACAATTTGGTGGTTTCATGCCTCAGACAGGTGAAAAACAGCTCTGAGAGGAGCAGTGTGCTTGGCAACAGGGATGAATTCAACCACTGCCAGAACGACTAACCCAGGCAAGCCATCAGAGCACTGAGCTCTCTGCTTGGAAGAGGGAGAAAGAGCTCTCACTGCTCTAGAGAGTAAAATAAAAGAGAGCTATTCAAACCAAGCAATTGGAGCTGAAGTTTTCGTAGCTGTATGAATCTCAAAACAACATATACCAAGGATTACTGATGCCACAGTCAAGAAATAAAAAACCTTACTGCTAGGATTTCCCAGTCATTGCCAGCCTACTCCTTCTACCCATTGCACTGCTGTAATGTTTGAATCTTGCAGGTATCAAGTCTTGCTTCATTAACCACATTGTTAATTGTATTGGTATTGGTTGGAAGAGACTTCCAAAGGGCATCTAGTCCAACACCCCTTACAACAAGGGCCATCACTCACCAAACCACATTACCCAGAGCCCCATCCAGCCTGACCCTGAATGGCTCTAAGGTTGGGGCCTCCACTACCCTCTCTGGGCAGCCTGTTCCAGGGATCCCCCAACCTCAGATTCAAAAACTCTATCCTCCTGTCCAGCCTCACTCTGTCCTTTTCCAGCTTCAAACCATGACCTCTCACCCTATTGTTCCCTGTCCTCATGAACAGTCTTGCCCAGCCTTCTGACAGCCCCTTTCAGAGACTGGAAGGTCACTAGAAGGTGTCCCTGGAGTCTTCTACTCTTCAGGCTGCCTCTGAAGGAACATCACCAGCTGGTTGAGCAGGGTGATCTTTCCTCTCTACTCAGCACTGATTAGACACACCTAGAGTGCTGGATCCAGTTCTGTACTCTCCTGTCCAAGAGAGACACAGACAGACTGAAGGAAGCCCAGTGAAGGGCAACAAAGGTCACTAAACCACTGGATCGTTGGTCAAACAAGATGAGGCTGAGAGAGCTGGGACTGCTTAACCTGAAGCAGAGAAGACTCAGGAGGACATAATCAAAGAGGTTTTTAAATGCCTGATGCTGATGTGTAAGGAAAACAGAGCCAGAATCTTCCAAGTGGAGCCCAGTCAGTGGGCACACCCTGAACAGAAAGCAAGGCCATTTAAAAATAAGGCAACATTTTTTAGGTGATTAATCACTGCATTACAGAGTACCCTGAGAAGCTGTAGAGGTACTATCCCTGGAGACATTCAAAACCTAATTGGACACAGTCCTGACCTGCAATATGTGGCCCTGCCCTGAGCAGGATGAAGAATTCTCCAGAGGTGCCTTACGAACTCAAGTTCTCTGTTTGTGTGACCTGCGTTTATTTCAGTTCTCAGTGAGCAGGATCCAACCACACAGCCTTAGGCACCTAGTTTACACCTCTTTAAGTGTTCTACATTAAAGGTCAAAGTTCATTCTCTAATCAATGGAAAGAGGTTAATGTCTCCAGGGGCAAATTCTACCTAAGTGTGAAGGGCATCCAAGTTAAAGCACAAGGTTGTTATCCAAACTGCATAGTCTGGAATTCATACATTGATTTTTCTGCTGACCAAACTCCACGTAACCTACTGAGCAAGAGAATCTGACCAAAGTTCACGTGGTGTGTTTACCAGAGTTCTTATTCAAATCATGAAGCCACCACAAGGCTCTCTCCCCTGGCTGGGTTTATTGTACCTTACTCCATTTAGCTGATGCGCTGTGATGTCTTACCCTTATCGTGCACAGGTCTGAGTCAGTGCTGAGCTTGGGGTTACATGATGCAGATGAGCCCATCGCATCTGTGCTGCAAACACACATTCCTGCCTACATCAAGCTTCATCTTGAACAAGCAGTAACCACCTCACTGACACAGAAGGGTTTTCACTAGATTGATTTTCTACTAATTGAGCAAGTTTGCACTGGCCTGCAGCAAGAGAAGAGGATCAACAGAGAGGCCAGGATTGCGAGGCAGAGAACTGCAGGTCAAAGAGAGGAAAATGGGACAGAGAGTGAGGGGTCAAACTGCCCTGGAGGAATCACTGAACTTCCAGACTGGCTCAAGCGCTGTCACACAGCTTTACCCTTAGCAACCAGCAATCATAATTCATAAACACCCCCAGGCATAAACAGGTGGCATAGGTGAGACTCCAGGCCACAGATGGAGCAGAATACGGCACTGGAAAAGGTGAGACCACAGTGTGAGGTTTCCTGTTGAAGCATATGGACAGTGCAGCACAGAATACATGGGTATTCACATCCAGGGGGATGAAGGCTAACACTGCTAACAGAACAAGGCATGGCCCCATGTCCCACTGGCAGGAGGAAAAGCAGAGAACTTGTTCCCAGGTGGCCAGAAAAGACAATGGCAGACTGGCCTGCATCAGCACTAGTGTGGCCAGCAGGACCAAGGAGGTGATCCTGCCAGGTGAGACAGCATTTCAAATACTGGGCATTGCAGTACAGGAAGGACATGGAGGTACTGGAGAAGGGATTAGAGAAGGGCAACTGGGCTGGTTAGGCGTCTGGAGAACAGGTCCAATGAGGAGAGACCGAGGAAGCTGGGGATGTTCAGCCTGAAGAGGAGGCTCACAGGAGACCTCACTGTTCTTTACAACTACCTGAAGGGAGGTTGCAGTGAGGTAGGGATTGGCCTCTTCTCCCTAGTGACCAGCATTAGGACCAGAGGAAATGGGGTCACATTGTACCAGGAGAGTTTCAGATTGTATCTTAGGAAAAACCTGTTCCTAGAAAGAGTGGGGAATCCTTGGAACAGGAGAGGGACTGCAGGCACTGTCCATGGAGAGGTTCAACAAACAAGCAGCCAGGGTGTTTCAGGAGCTGGGTTAGTGGTTGGGGGTTGTAGGGTGGATGGTTTCACTTGATGATCTTGAAGGTCTTTTCCAGCTTTGATGATTCCATGATTCTGTGGTAAGGATTGGCTTGATATTCCACAAGAGAAAGAGATTGTCCTAATGAGCCGTGCTTCATTTGAGGCTTCCACTCATCTCCTCAAATAGTGTTAACATTTAGACAAAGTCCCACGTAATCAAAACTGCTGTAAAGAGGAAGCTATCACTCCCAGGCCCTCCTGCAAGAAAAAACGGCCCTTCTCAGTGGTATCATGGCAAAACCATAGATTCCTCAAGCTGAAAATATGAAATTCTTAAAAAACAAGCAAACAAACCAAAAATCTAGAAAATAGTATGTGTAGAATTTAAATCTGTACATGAACATGTCTTATCCCTAATCTGAGAGCTGAGTCGCTCAGCTTAAAGAGATAGAAATGCAAAATCTAATGCATCCTTTCTGGTTTGCTGCCTTGCATAAATGAACAAGCATATCGTCTCTTTACATTTGAAACACAGCCTGGGAGAAGCTGAGAGCTCTCGTCGTTTTCCTATTGATACTCAGGAATCAGGCTAAACGTAATCTTTTCTCGAAATACTTGTTAGTCCACAGTGGTAAAATACACAGATACAGACTCATAGCAGTATTGGGTTGGAAGAGACTCCAAAAGGCATCGAGTGCAAGCACCCTACAACAAGCAGGGCCATCACTCACCAAAAAACATGCCCCATGTGACTGGAGAGATGGG
>VZRI01012659.1:89750-105400 GCA_013397515.1 Upupa epops | reverse complement strand
TGGATGATCTGTAAGGTCTTTTCCAGCCTCATCAGTACTGTGAGACTGTGATACCCAGAGCCCCATCCAGCCTGACTTTGAATGGCTCCAGGCATGGGGCCTCCCCTGGGCAGCCTGTTCCAGAGATCCAGCACCCTCAGACTGAAGAAGGTCCAGGCTCAATCTTTCCTTTTCCAGCTTCAAACCGTTACAACTGGTTGTAGCTGTTGAATTACATTTTAAGAGTAGCAACTATCATTACATTTTTCACTCTACTGAGAGAATTGTTGTCTTTCAATTAGGTGAAAGGCAAAACTTGTAGAAAATTTCAGTTATTTACAATGACTTTCCTTTGTAGCAGCACAAGTAGCTTTCCGACTCAGGAGGGATGTGACTGATAACTACCAGCATCTTCATGAGATACATTTTCTTCAACTTCTGTGTGCAAAAAAAGCCATGTCCTAGCCCACTTATCTATCTTCTTCAATGATCTGGACACCAGGAAAAATGTCTTCCCTGACAGAGTGGTCAGGCTGCTCAGGGAGGGGGTGAAATCGCCACCTCTGGAGGGGTTCAAGACTGAGAAGCTGTGGCCCTAGGGAGCAGGGTTTAGTGGGCAGAGTGGGGTTGGGTTGCTGTTGGACTGGGTGATCTTGGAGGTCTCTTCCAACTTTAATTACTTTGTGATTCTATGAATCTGAGTGTCCCTGGCCTGCTTTGTCCCATGCCAGCCAGAAATTCCTAGGGATCTGGGGTTCTTTAGCCTGGAGGAGATGAGATTGAGAGACCTCCTTGCTCCCTACAACTACTTGAAAGGAGGCTGTAGAGAGGCAGGGGTTGGTCTGTTCTCCCTAGTGGCCAGTGATAGGATGAGGGGAAATGGCCTTGAGCTGCACCAGGGGAGAGCAGGTTGGATGTCAGGAGGGATTTCTTCCCTGAAGAGTTTGTCAGGAACTGGCACAGCCTGCCCAGGAGCATTTAGTGGTGCTGACAGGGCTAGGAAAAGGCTGGACTGGATGATCTTGACAGTCTCTTCCAGCCAAAACCATTCTATGATTGTAATTATTTGGAGGATGGTCAGGAGGATTTGGAGGATAGTGCATGCTTCGGACTAGCCCACACAGACCTTCTGAAATCAGCAAAGTCATCTTGGTACTGAAGTGACATTAGATGTGGCTAGGAGAGCCACAGTGTGAGGGACAGAGAAGAGTCCATGACTTGTTTCATTCAGTCCAATGGGATTGGTAAGAGTGTCCCTACAAAGTGCTCTGAAAGTCTACCACCCTGCTCCATGGGAACACACATAAATCACACAGCATCAGCCAGAGCTGTGTCCTGTGGCACATACTGCAGATGTCTAACATAAAGATGAACTCCACTTTAAAATTATGGAGCTTTGGTCTGGCTCTCCCTCTTTATTTGCTTTAGGCTCTTAGTGTGGCATCTGCTGGGGACGGGGCTTGCAGCTAGAGTTCACTTGTTGGAATTTATGATTAGCAAACATGAAAACAATCAAGGCAAAGACAGATAAGACAACTGCAGGTAAGAAAACTCCAGATAGCTATAATTATATTTGTTTGCTTGATTAGATTGCACAGAGGTGTTTTTCTCTCACCCAGCCGAGTGAGTGAATCGATAAAAAATGAGTACATGATGGTGCTGCAGAAAAGAGGGCTGGAACGAACTGATAGACAGATAACATCAAACGAGTGCTACCAAAACTTCTAATCCCACTCTTGCCTCTTTAACTGTTAGAAATGAGTTCTTTAGCAGAAGGGGGTTGAACACTGGAACAGGCTGCCCAGGGAGAGAGCTGAGGCCCCATCCCTGCAGATATTCAAGGGGAGGCTGGACAAGGCTGTGGGCAACCTGATCTGGTTGAGGATGTCCCTGCACGTTGCAGAGGGCTTGGACTCGATGGTCTTTGGAGGTCCCTTCCAACCCAATGCATTCCGTGATTCTGTAAATGATTGCTGCTGGAGAGCAGAACTCAGGGGTTTCTAGAATCCTAAGGTCTAGAATCAGGTTTTAGAATCCTAAGATCTGGTTTAGTTTTCTGTATTTGTAGACCCAGGTACTGCCATCACAGCCTCAGAAGCCCACTGAGATCCAATTCTCCACGCAGTTCTCACCAGGTAGCGGGTTCTTCCAGCCTTGGTCATACAATTTGATGGGAATCTCACCTTGCATTAGGAAAAGGCTAGATGATTTGCTTTTGTGCAGAGCTTACAAACACTACCATGCTGCTGTCCAAAGAAAAGGGGGCTGCTACCATGCTTATGAACAGATGCTTAATACACTGAACAAGGGAAGGGGTCATGGTTTAGGGAACAGGTTTCATTTATAATGAAGCCCTGAGGAATGAGTTTTGATGACCCTATAGTCATACAAGAAATGCAGTGAATAATCAGTAGCAGAAATTCCTCAAGTGACTACATGCCTGATTTAGTTGCTGCAGAAGACTTAGTGAACTTGTTCTCTAGAACTTCAGCATGGTTTTGAGTGATATCAACCCAGCAAAGCAGATCTTGGGGTACTGCTGAATGAGTCAACACTGTGCACTCTCAGTCCAGAAAGTCAACTGTATCATGGACGGCCTCAAAAGAAACAAGGCCAGCAAGTAAGGAACATGATTCTCCCCCTCTACTCTACCCTGGTGAGACCTCACTTGAAGTACTGTGCCCAGCTCTGGAGCCCCCAGCAGAAGACAGGCATGGAAGTGTTGGAGCAGGTCCAGAGAAGGACCATGGAAATGAGCAGAGGGCTGGAGCACTTCTCCCATGAAGAATGGCTAAGAGTGGTTCTGCTGGAGAAAGGTGGCTCCAGGGACAATTTCTTGCAGCCTTTCAGAACTGAAAGGGTGCTTAGAAGCCAGATGGGACCATCTTAGAAAATCCTGTTGTGACATGAAAGGGTGTGATAGTTTTATACCAAAAGAAGATTCCAAGGGACACTTACACAAATACATCCTGATGACATAAGAAATACATTTGTTATGATGCAAATGGTGAAGCACTGCAGCAGGTTTCCCAGAGGGGTGACAGAGGCCCCATCCCTGGCAACATTCAAGATCAGGTTTGATTGGACTCTAAGCAACCTAATCTAGTCAAACATCTGCCTGCTCACCACAGGGAGGTTGAACTAGATGACCTTTAAATGTCCCCTCCAACCTAAACCATTTATGATTCCGAGCAGAGCGTAACAGGGTAGAGAGAAGCAGAGCAGTTGGAATTACCTTGCACGTGAAACAGAAGCTGGGTGAGAGCATGTGCTAAACAATAGACAAGTAGAACTGTCCAGGAATTAAGGACAACAGAGAAAAAGGCACATTTTAAGAAATTCTGAGAACTGATAGCTACTATCCAATAAAGTTCCTTAAAGCAAAGGAATGGATACAGAGATGGTCAGTCCTTCGGCTAAAACTGGAAATTGGGCAGAATTCGTACTGGCAACTTGAACAACGGGAAAGATGTGCAAAGAACAAGGTCCAAAATGAGATACTAAGGTCCACGAGTACAAGGTCCAAGAAGAGAAAACAAGGATAGTGAAATGGAAGCCCGAGGACGGGTTTGTGTTAAATAGGCAATTGATTTTCTCTTGGTTAGGCAGTCAGTATTATAATCTAGCACCACTGAGACCACTGAGAAGGAAGTAAGAACTCAGGTGCAGCTAGGGAAGACCAAGCTGAGAGGTGTTGTCATTATGCCGGAGGGACCTGGACTTGCTGAACAAATGGGGCCAGGCAAACCTCAGGAGGTCAAAAAAGCCAAGCGTAGAGTCCTGCAACTGGGCAACAAGCAGTATCAATGGAGGCTGTGGGAAGACCTGCTGGAGAGTAGCCCTGTGGAAGAAGATCTGGGGGTACTAGTGAGTGAAAAGCTGGCCATGAGACACCAGTGTGCCCCATTGCTGCTCAGAAGGTCAGCTGCATCCTGGGCTGCATCAGAAGTGTGTCCAGCAGATGGAGAGAGGGGACTCTGGTTGTCCACTCTGCCCTAGTGACACCTCACCTGGAGTCCTGAGTCCAGCTCCAGAGGTCCCAACAGCAGAAGAATGAGGACCTGTTGAAGCAAGTCCAGAGGAGACCAAAATAATGCTCAGAGGGCTGAAGCCCCTCTGCTCTGAGGACAGGCTGAGAGAGCTGGGGCTGATCAGCCTGGAAGAGGTGAATACTCCAGGAGGAACTTTCAGAGACCCTGAAAGGGGCTGTCAGAAGGCTGGGGAAGACTGTTCCCAAGAGCAGGGAACAATAGGACAAAGGGTCATGGTTTGAAGCCGGAAAAGGGCAGAGTGAGGCTGGACAGGAGGAAAAATTCCCTGAATCTGAGGGTGGGGGATCCCTGGAACAGGCTGCCCAGAGAGGTGGAGGAGGTCCCATCCCTGGAGCCATTCAAGGTCAGGCTGAATGGGGCTCTGGGCAATCTCTTCTGGTTGGGGATGTCCCTACTTGTTGTTGGACTAGATGTCCCAAGTGGTTGTTGGACTAGATGCCCTTTGGAGGTCCCTTCCTACCCAATATGTTCTATGATTCTGTGATTCTAAGAACAGACTGGAAAACACGTTGATAAATCAGCTGGTTTCACATCCACTTGGCCTAATGAATTTCCCTCTCACTCTTGAAAAAGAATTATCTGAACTAACTCAGAAATGTTAGCAGTTATCACTGAGAGCTCCTGTAGGATGGAGAGAGATTCCAGGAAACACGACAACGCAGTGTTGACATTCTTCCTCCTGGGGGAAAAACCCAATAGAAGAATAGAATGGGTGTGTAAGCCCTCAGAAATGAACAGTGATACAGATCACCGTCAAGAACAAATCAAGATCGTCTCTGCTCTTCCCATGACAAAGGAATGGCTGTCACAGGCAGGGGCGAAGCACTACCTTTGAAACACTCTCATTTCCATATGACTTTTGACACTGACTTTCATGACTCTCACAAGCAAGCAAGGATTAGGTGTGCTATTTGTCATTGTCATGATCCACCAGAGAAGGGAGAGAGAGTGATTCAGGATTTGCTTGAGTCGCATCAACCTCCCCTAATTCCCACCTCATCCCAGCACTCTCCCATTTTTATCTCCAGAAGGACTGAACCCTGGTATCACCTTCGTTTCACAAAGCCACTGAAATCCAGTCATGCACAAACAATTCTCCTCCTCCAGGAGTTTTTCTCACTCCAGTCCCACTATACAGCCCCTCTACTTCACCCAGAGTGCTTCAGATGGGTCCCTCTAGCCCCAGCAGGAGACAGGAAAGGGAGCAGGGTCCCAGGGCCTCTCCCTTGGATCATTCCAGCAGCAAGAATTGCAGCTGCAGAGGTCTTTTCAGATGAGAAAACAAGAGGAGGTAAGAAGCATCTACTTTTCAGCGCTCTGCTCCTGCAGGCAGCTGCCTACATTGGATTTATAGAAAGCCCATCCTGCCCTGACTGTAGGGGTGATGTCCTTCAGTGCCTGCAAACACTGTGTGTTGCAACAGCCCTGCACCTTTCCCTTTACTCTTAGGGAGCAGCTCAGACCTCTCGTGCCCAGTCCTTGTGATTTGGGTTTGTTTGGCTTTTCAACATAAGAGATTCAGTCTGCAGTAAACCCTGCATAACGGAGCTCCTGATACCACAGACATGTCTATCAGACCGAGCAACACAAACAGAAGAGCAGTTCAACACAACCAGCAAGAATCATAGGATGCCTCCTTGAAATCATTGCTAAAGGAAATCTCCAGGAAAATAAAAGGTAACTTCCCAAATTCCTATGTGAAGAAACTGCATACACAGTACCTGAAGCAACAGGTGCTGGAACAGAGCTGTTGCAGCTACAATAAAGAGCAGACATGCACTTTATAGGCAGAAATTAGAATTCCTGCCATGGCTGCATTGAGTCTTACACACTAATTGAGCTACAATGCAGCAAAGCCGGAGCTGCAATAATAGAATATTGATTGTACAACGTTCAGAGACAAAGGACTCATGTTGCTGAACTTTATACACATGCATGTTGTAGCAGCAGAAAACACACATCGATATTCCTTGCCAAATATATCCCACCACTGCTGTGCCTGCTGGTGATTTAATTACAGAACATAGAGCTTTTGGTGGGGGCCAGTCGATTTCACATTAGACTAAAGCACCAGGAATGGAAACGACCTTGAGGAAAGAAACAGATCAAACATTCCAACCCTTGGAAAGTGAGATGCTCGTTTAGTTCTACTTCTTCAGCAGCTGATAAATGTATAGTAATACACTTCAGGATCTTTTGCAAGGATGAGCAATGTCCCTGTGGTGCAGATTTCACATCCTAATTCAGAACAGCTTGCATTCTCAAGGTCTTCATTAGTTTGAAGTCCGACATTAAACAGGGGATAATGAACCAGTGGTCACTACCCATTCATTATTCCTCAGAACAGCTTCCCGATACACTTCTTCAAAACAAATCCATCATAACACTGGAGTAATCTGACTGTAAGTCAGGCTGCTTGCCTCACACTTCATGATCTTACCTCTCTTAATTCCACCCCACAGCTGGGAGATATCTCAGCATCCACCAATGCTCAGTGTCTTGCTTGTGTTTCACTGCTGACCCAAGTCATAGAATCATAGAATGATTTCAGCTGGAAGAGACTTGAAGATTATCTAGTTCTAAATCCCCTGCTATAGGAAAGGATCACCTCCCTCCCACTAGACCAGGTTGCCCAAAGCCCCATCCAACCTGTCCTCAGACACTTCCAGGGATGGAACAGCCACAACCTCCGTGGGCAGTGCCTCAGCACCCTCACGGTGAAGAACTTCATTCTAATATCCAATCTAAGTGCCCTCTCTTTCAGTCTCACGCCATTGCTCCTTGTCCTATCACTACAGGCTCTTGTAAAAGTCCATGACCAGAAGATCCTCTCAGAACTTCTCTGTGGGGTTTCCTGACACTGCTATGAATACAACACAAATTTTTCACCTACTCTAAGGCAATTTCTATGTAAGAGTGCTTACATAAAATTATCCTAATAGTCAAGTTTTCCTTTGAGGATTTGTTTCATCATTGTTGGTGGAGAGAGGATTAGGCATTGAATCGGCCAGCTGTGACAACTCCCAGGCAAAATACTGGACTGATGGTCTGATGCCCTAAGGTAATTTCCAGCTTTCCATTTCCTCATTTGGAAGAGAGGAGCATCATTCTCTTCCGTTCACTGAGCAGTATCCTACCCGTGATGTGTTGTGAACACACACATCCATTGAGCACACTCTGCAGTTGAGAGTTTTCCTTCAAAAATGGCCAGAAATCTCTTCCTCACACTCAGACTACGTGCAGTAGAACTTTATAAGCCAGCAATAGGCACCTTCCCACCGTTTAGACTCCATACGCTGTGGAATACAGTCTGCTGGTAAAAGAATGGCACAGAAATGGAGTGAGAGTCTGCCCACAGCCGTTTGCTCCTCGTTTTTCATTACGAGTTTAATGTCCCTTCATCCTGCAGAGATAAATGCTGACTTCTAGGTCATGGGAGCTGCTCCCCACCAATTACCACTTCCAAATTGTGCTGGCTTTTACTCATCACTCTCGGGGTTGAAAGCAAAGTCCAGCAATTTGCTTTAAAGATAAGGAGTTTATTAACAGGAAAGTAAAGAAAGGGTTTTAAAGGAGAGAGAAACCATGGGACAGAGCCTTTTTGCCCTCCATCCGCTGCTTTTCCTACATCCTTCTCCCTGTACGGATGAAACCTGTCGTGCTGTGCTCCCAACACCAGAGAACTCAAATCCCACTCTACTGAGAGAGCGAAAATGAGGAAAACAAACATAAAACTTGACTGTCTGCCACTCATCCCAAAGAATCAGAGAGCTTGGAGAGAGTTGGTTGCACAACCAGCCACAGAAAATTCTGAAAGAGGTGACTACCAAAGCTCAGAAAAAACACAGTTCCGAATTCCACAAATTCCTTTGCTTAACAGGATTACGGGAAGGCATTCCGGACTTACCCAAGGAGCTCCACGGACAGCCTTAGAAGCAGGAGATCCTCCGATTGAATCCCACCTTGCTGAAGTTCTAAGAACCACACACCTACAATGAGGGAACAAAAAGTATTACAACCTTTCCATTAGTGCTCTCCCCCACCATCCATCAGCTTAAAATATTGACTTGCAGTTAGTATTGATCCTCTAGAGAAGAGCACAGTAACCATTAGCTGGTCAGCTTCAACCTTAAACCAAGACAAAAATATTCCCTTTAAAAGGCTCAAGGATATTTGGAGCTTAAACTTGTCCTAACCTTAACTAAGAGGAAAGACTCAGCCTCTCTCTTTTTGGTTGGTGTTCACTCTGGTCTACCACGCAAGCAGCTTCAAAATGTTTACAGAAGGAACTCCTTGCTACCAGCTTCACCTCCTTTTGTACCGATGGTTCAAGACATTAGTTTCTCATACTGTAAAGCCCAAGGAAGATGCCTTTCTTACCCACATTCATTACACTGTGCTAAACAATGCCAGATGGAGCAGCTTTCTCTCCTAGTTGATGACTGCCATTTACATTTTGCTGAACAGGAAAATAAAAGCAAGCCATCCATCATTTAAAACTCCATTTTTGTGAAATGTGAGTTTGATTCCAAACGGCGCTGCAGAAAAAGCCTGAAAGCTCTTTACATTTGCTCCTTGCATTTGGAATCCATTAACCTGAAGCGGGCTCAGCTCGGTATTTCTGGTGAGTGCTCCAGCCTTACCTAGACACCATTATACAAAAATAAAAGGACTTGTCTGGTAGAGCTCATTTCCAGAGTGCAGTCTTCCTGCCCTTGGAAATGTTTTCTTAGAGGTTGGACAAAAGAAACTATTTAAGAGTACTTTCATTCTGCGTCCTACATGCTAATAGCTGCCAGCATTGAAGAGGCAAATGAACAAACATCTTCCTAAATTGTTGTTGAACTACTTCTGTGGGAAGAAAAAGCTGTAGAGGAGCCTATGTGGAGTTGTCCCCCTGGGTTTTTGGCTAGTGGAAGAGGAAGTTGTGTGGTGACACAGAGAGGTAAAGAGACAACTGTTCAAGACAGAGCTCCTAAACCCAGAGGTTTAACGTTAGATACCATTTGGCTCAGTGAGGGGACTCTTCCTTTCACTGCTCCAGACCCTTTACTCGGAGGGATTCTGGTTATCAGCAGGCTGCCTCCTTTTGTATCTCCCTGTGGGGATTACAGAACGAAGAAGCTGTAGGTCAAGAGATCAGTCCAAATTTCCCAGTGCTGCCAGCTTGCTGAGCTGTTTTCCCCGTACTCATACAGTCTGCTGAGCGCAGGCTTCCTCTCCAGCACAGAGGACACGTCTGTCTGAAAGACTCTGTTTGCACAGACAGTTCAGCGGTTGAGAGATGATCACGAGACTCCAGCAAAAGGAACAAACCAAACTCACCACCCTTGCACATTGCATGTAAAATCAATACCCTTTGTCCCAAGAATGACAAAAGCTGTGGTCCTGGAGGAGGCCCCGGGAGGCTCTGAGTCAAGGAGTTCTGCAGAACTACAACATAAATTATGAGAAGAGCTCTCTTTGTCTCAGAAACAATGGCTGCAGTACAGACGATGGAAGAGCCAGTCAGAGCTCTTCAGATCCAGGGAAAAAAGCAATTCACGATACACCTAAGGACAGCCCTAAAGAGCTGAGGTTGAGTGACACAGTGTTTCTTGAGGACTTCCAAAGCAGTGCTGAGTAGAGAGGAAAGATCACCCTGCTCAACCAGCTGGTGATGTTCCTTCAGATGCAGCCTGAAGAGTAGAAGATTCAAGGGGCACTTTCTAGCCACCTTCCAATCTCTGAAAGGAGTTGTCAGAAGGCTGGGCAAGACTGTTCATGAGGACAGGGAACAATAGGGTGAGAGGTCATGGTTTGAAGCTGGGAAAAGACAGAGTGAAGCTGGACAGGAGGACAAAGTCCTTGAATCTGAGGGTGGGGGATCCCTGGAACAGGCTGCCCAGAGAGGGGGTGGAGGCCCCATCCCTGGAGCCATTCAAGGTCAGGCTGGATGGGGCTCTGGGCAGTCTGTTCTGCTGGGAGATGTCCCTGCTTGTTATTGGGGGGTTGGACTGGATGCCCTGTGGAGGTCCCTTCCAAGCCAATACATGCTATGAAATGAAAACTATGGATCTGCAGTGTTAAATACCATCAGCTGTGTTAGCATCATCAGAACTGAAAATCCAGGGAGCTGTAGCCCTGACAATATTCTTCACAACTTGTCAAGGTCTTTCCTGGAAAGTCTGCAATCAAACCCAATGAGATGTGTAAATCATGGTGCTCAGAAAGCACTGCCTCATCTGTGCAGACACTCTTTTTGCAGTAAGGTAGAATCAGAGAATGTCAGGGGTTGGTAGGGACCTCTCAAGATAATCTAGTCCAACCCCCCTGACAGAGCTGGATCCCCTAGTGCAGGTCACACAGAGTTGCATCCAAAAGGACTTTGAAAGTCTCCAGAGCAGGAGACTCCACAGCCTCTCTGGGCAGTCTGTACCAGGGCTCTGTCACACTCATAGTAATTAGTTTCTCCTAGTGTTGAAGTGGAACTTCCTATGTTCTAGCTCACTCCCATTATTCCTTGTGCTATCACAGGGCACCACTACAAAGACACTGTCCCCTTTCTCTTGACACTCCCCAACCCCCCCCCTCAGATATTTACAGACATTAAGGAGATCCCTCTCAGCCTTCTCTTCTCCAGAGAGTGGATCTTATCAGGAGCTACCTGAGAAGTTGCTTACATTTCCTACTGGGGTTTCCCCCAGAGCCATTTGATATCCTTATATTGCCTGGACACTGGTATCACCTTCAGAAGGCCTGAGAAAAAAGCAACTCTGACATTAAAGGAGGCCACAATTTATCTGACTCACAGTTTATGTGAGTGAAGACAATAAACAGAAGACTGAAGGAATATGCATTAAGAGATGCCTATGTCTGATCAGGTTAAGACTCTCTCTTCAGTGACAAACCAAGCCTTCTGCTAGATCCTGAGTAGAACAAATGAAGTCACTGGGCAATCCTAGGAGGAGAGCAAGCTGGGTTTAGATCAGAAAGAGTATGTGTCAATCACTTTTTTGCTCTAAAAGTAAATAAAGGGGAGAATGCTCGACAGGAGAACCACATGCCACAGATGGCAGAGGTGACCTTCAGAGGGCCCTGCCAACCCAATGCCTTCCATGAACCTATGGTCTTCAAAAATACTTGGCAGTGTGTGCTGCAAGTGACTCCGGACCATCTTAAAGTACACAGAGCATGCCAATAAAAACCACCATCAGGGGGTGATGGTCAAGGTTCCACTTGTGTAGTCAGAGAAACCAACTTGACATTAGGAAGAGTTTTTTCCCTGACAGAGTGATCCGGGTTTGGAATGGGCTGCCACGGAGGTGGTCGGGTCGTTGTCTCTGGAGGTGTTCAGGGTTAGGCTGGATGAGGTGCTGAGTGGCATGAGCTAGATGGCAGATGCTAGGGTTACTTGGTTGGTTTTAGGTTGGACTGGATGATCTGTAAGGTCTTTTCCAGCCTCATAAGTACTGGATTACTGGGATACTGGGATACCTTTTGCAAAATTTACAAGCCTTTTGAAATGACCAGGATTCACTTTTGCAGCAGTATTTGATATGTGTTAACATTAAATTCACGATATTGCCTTGCTTCATTATTTGGAACAACTTTAGAAGAAAATATTCTCTGTGCTGTTGCTATACTTCAATTTTGTGGGGGTTTTTCTATAGGTCTGGGGATTGTAAATAAAGCACTGGACTGGCACCGTTCGTGGCATTTATGTTCTGGTGAATGCCGTCGATGTGTATTTTTCTGACAGATTTCAGTAGGATTTGAACTTTTTATTAGCAACTTATCTGAGCGGCACAGACATAAACCCCCCTTTATTTCTGGGTTTGCAGATCATGCAGATTTAAAGATAATGTATTCTGTATCAGCTCCTGAATAAGATAAAACATATAATGACATTAGCCAGTAATTTGGGTCTTTTACTGACTTTATACTCTGGCAGTATGTTTCATGCTTCATTTGGTACAGAACTCATTAAACTAGTGCAAACCATGTTTTAATGCAATAGGTTGAGACTTCTTTCCCAACTAACTGGAGTCCCTGCCTATTTTCTGTACTTTCATGCTCAAGTTAATAAATTATAAGCTCTTAACTCTTTGTTTTGCTCTGGTTTCCTTTACACAAGATTCTTCAGTAGCTCTGTATTTAGAAAGAGAAGGAAGAGATGAAAAGAAGATCATTCTCTTGGGCTCATGGAATAAACTTTGCCTTCCTAGCATCTATATTTCTATGGGAAATATATCCTATTGAGTTCTCGATTTGTAACTTGAGCATTCACTTAACATGGAAGATCAGTATGGACAACAGCAAGAAGCAAACAGTGGAAAAGCTTCAAACCCAAACTCAATTCTAGCCAGGAGTTTGGATTTGGGAGCTGAAATCAGCTGGAAGATCTGCTGCTAGGTTCTTGTGTAATCTAACACCAGACATAAATGGATCACTAAAATGCTCATGAGGTATAAAATCCCATTACCCATTACTCATGTGAAGCAGGACATGCACACACCTACGTGTCATACACTAGGCTTCTGTATTAAACAAGTGACTGCCCAGCTAGTGAGAACTCAGGAGCACGCCTTGAGGCTCCACGACACCTAAGCTATGAGTGTGCCACAGCCCTGGCTCTGAGACAGAGGGATCTTACTGAGCCTAGACCTGGAAGTGTATGCATTAATCAGCAGAACAGCACTGGCAGCTTATTTAGGTCGTCCAACAGGAATACAGTCAGCAGTATATTGTTTCTGATCGCAAAACAAGAGCTCACAGGACTGTGGTTGCATCATGCACTAAATTAGAGAGAGAAAACCTCAAACCTCATCTTGCATTGTAATTATTTGGGAATAAGTGCTGAAATGTTTGGAAAAGGATACATGTGCAGCCTCGAGGACCTGGCTATGTTAGAGGAAGTGGGGCAGACAGAACACAGGCCTCTTTGATATTATTTGTTTCTTAAAATTATATCCCTAGAAAGGATCATAGGATCAGAGAATTACTGAACAGTTGAGATTGGAAGGGACTTCTAGGGGTCATCTTGTTCAAGCAGCTACTGAAGTACGGTGTCTAGAGCAAGCTGCCCAGATGCATTTATATTATGTCCCAAGGATGGGGGCTCCACAGCCTGACTGGGTAATCTGTGCCTCAGCTCAGTCCGTTATCACCAGGTAACCCAGGTGAATGCGGGGGTTGCCCCGCTGGCCCAGTGGGGAAGAGCCTTTTCCACATATCCCATCTGAACTTCTCTTGCCTCTTTCATCCAATGCCCCTTATCTACCTAGCACCCATTTCTTAATCACCGCCCCATAGGTAATATGGGGCTGTTGTTAGTCCCCCCAGAGCTGCCTGGCCCTGAGGCCAAGCTAAGCCTTGTTCCTCAGCTTTCCTTGCAGGGCAATCTATTTCCAGGAGTAAGTGGTTATGCATTTGTTTCCAAATGGAAGGGACCTCCAAAGGTCATCTAGTCCAGACTCCCTGCAACAAGCAGGGGCGTCTTCAACCAGAACAGACTGCCCAGAGACCCAGCCAGCCTGACCTTGAATGGCTCCAGGGATGGGGCCTCCACCCCCTCTCTGGGCAGCCTGTTCCAGGGATCCTCCACCCTCAGATTCAAGGACTTTGTCCTCCTGTCCAGCCTCACTCTGCCCTTTTCCAGCTTCAAACCATGACCTCTCGCCCTATCTTTCCTCGCCCTTGGGAACAGTCTTCCCCAGCCCTCTGACAGCCCCTTTCAGGGGTTGGAAGGTCCCCCTGGAGCCTTCTTCTCTTCCAGACTGAACAACCCCAACTCTCTCAGCCTGTCTCCAGAACAGAGATGCTCCAGCGCCCTGAGCATTTTTGTGGCCTCCTCTGGATTTGCTCCAACAGGTCCCCATCCTTCCTGTGTTGAGGGCTCCAGAGCTGGATGCAGGACTCCAGGTGAGGTCTCTCCAGGGCAGAGCAGAGGGGCAGAATCTCCTGAATGCAATCTGTGTGTATTACACAGCAAAAGACATCTGCATAAAGCTTGCTTGGTACTTATTCGGGTGACCTATATAATTCACCCTCTGCTTTTGCTTCTCTCGAGCAATGCAGGGATATCATAGTCATGCTGCTGAAGTCAGGTGATTAGGTCAGGTCCTAATCCTGACCTCTGATTAGGATTCTTAAGTGAAAAGTTGTTAAAGAGAAATCATCTCACCAGAACCCAACAATGAAGAGATGATTTGTTTGTCTCAGTGTATCTCACTTTGCTTACCCTGGATGATGTTTTCAAGAGTCTTTAAGGTCTGTGACCAAGCTGCAGTGTTAGATTAGATAGACAGATGGATGGATAGATAGATAGATAGATAGATAGATAGATAGATAGATAGATAGATAGACAGATAGATAGATAGATAGATAGATAGATAGATAGATAGATAGATAGATAGATAGATAGACAGATAGCTATTGCTGCAGTGAAAAAGCTGCTTTATCTCCTTAATATCTAGTCTTACAGGGTTTATTACATAGCCCCTGGAATGCTAATGTTTTGCTTTTCTGACTCCTTCCCTAAAGATTAATAAGCATTGGTGCAGAGATGTTCAGGTAAGCTGGTTACTCAGTGTTAAGCAATTTCAGTGGGGATTGTTTATGTCTGTGAAGTGTAATCAAGACTAATGTGTCCATGCGAGGCCTGGGACAGAGTCAGGGAATGTGGCTCTACATGGTCTACGGCCACAGCACCCCTCAGCTTACTGGGCTCTTACTGGCTACGCTGAAATCTTACAAGTAGCCACAAAACACAAAATAGCCAGGACTGTTTAGTCTGGGGAAAAGGAGGCTGAGGAGAGACTTTACTGAAAGCTGAAAGGAGGCTGTGGTGAGAGCGGGGTTGGCCTCTTCTCACTGGTGTCAGGCCTCAAGTTGTGCCAGAGAGGAGTTAGCTTGGATATTAGTACAAACTACTTTACCGCGGGGCTTGATGGGCACCGAACAGGCCCCCCAGGTTTTGATGATGTAGCAGCGGGTTGTTAGAGATAGGGTAGTAGGGTTAGGTCAAGGTTGGGTTTGATGATCTTAAGGTATTTTCCAATCGGAGCAATTCTGAACATCAACAAGAATGGAAGAGACAGGACTGTGGCAACAAACGTTATATGAGTGTGACAAATGTTTGAACACTATTACAAATTACTCTGATTTAAGGAAAGAAAATGAGTCACTGAGATCTCACCTCAAAGCCTCCTTCCAGTTCTGGGGTCCCCAACACCAGCAGGACAGGGAACTGCTGGACTGAGTCCAGAGGGGGCCACAGAGATGATCCAAGGGCTGCAGCACCTTTGCTATGAGGAGAGGCTGAGGGAGCTGTGCTTGTTCAGCCTAGGGAAGAGAAGACTCTAGGAAGAGAAGACTCTTATGTCTGCCTTCCCATACCTGAAAGGGGCCTACAGAGAGGCTGCACAGGGACTTCTCCCAAGGGGTTCTAGTAATAAGACAAGGGGAAAGGGTTTGAAACCAAAGAGCAGGCTCAGACTAGATTTTAGAAAGGAATTCTTCAGTGCAAGGGTGCAGCGACTCTGGAATTCACTGCTCGGGGAGGCTGTGGCTGCCCCCTCCCTGGAGGTGTTCAAGGCCAGGCTGGATGAGGCCTCGAGCAATCAAGCCTGGTTGAGA
>VZRI01012659.1:53629-89658 GCA_013397515.1 Upupa epops | reverse complement strand
ATTCCAGCCACCAACCACCCTCACATTGAAGAACTTTCTGCTCATCTCCAATCTAAATCTCTCCTTTCCCAGCTTGAACCCAGTGCTCCTTGTTCTATCCATCCAAACCCTTTGGAATAGACTTTCCCTGGCCTTCATGTAGGCCCCCCTCAGGTACTGGAAGGTCAAGAGAAGGTCCCCCCAGAGTCTTCTCCTCTCCAGGCTGAACAGCCCCAAGGCTCTCAGCCTGTCCTCATAGGAGAGATGCTCCATTCCCCTGAGCATTCTGGTGACCTGCTCTGGACCCACTCCAGTATGTCTGCATTTTATCCCTCATCTTGTTTTCTTACAGCTACCCCAGACCTTAGGACAGAAACTTTTGACATCCCAAGTGCTTATTGTGAGAAAGCATAACCAACCATCACCCCAAACAACTACCCAACTGCCTGGGGAACTAACTGCAGCTCAGAAATCCCTGTCACAGGAATGAGCGCACAAATCCCAGGCAGCAAAGATGGTTTGGGGGGGTTTTTAAGAGATTTTAATTTTGCTGTGGGTAATAGCAGTGCTCACAGTGCACGGCACAAAAAGAGCTAATCTTGGAGAGAGAATCAGCGAAGGGTTTCTCACCTGTCAATAAACTGTCAATACTCCTAATTGCCATGGTGTCTGCTGTTAAGTGCCCAGTCAAACAGAGCTGCTTAGCACAGATCTGTTATCAGGAGCGGTCTGCTGCCAAACACATTCATTCTGGATTCCAGGGGAGATGCAGCCCTTCAGAGGGAAATCTCTCCTTATCAAGCAGAGCTGTTGAAACCTTGACACTTCCAGTTTGCAGGGCTCTATGCAAACCTTTTCCTCGGCATGAATTCGAGCCTCCTGAATTGCACTGGGAGCTTCAGGTCTGAATTAGTCCAAACCCCACAGTAACACTCAGCCGAGAGATGCTATTTCTGCCAAATTCATGGAGCTTTGAATGGTTTCTATTTCTTGTTAAATCAGTGCTGTGCAGCTGGCCTAGAAATTGGTTCAGGTTTGGCAGTAAAGTCGCAAATTAAATGCAACTCAGTTGTGTACCCACACAATATCCTGCCTAGTAAGCACAAACCTGCACGGAGAGCGGGGAGCGGAGCTCCTGCTGCAGGGAAACTCTGAGGAGGAGCCCTGCAGCCAGTGCACCCCCTTCACCAGCAGCAAGCACAGCCCTCCCTCTCTGTACAGAAATGACTGGCTGGATACTACTACCTGGCACTCATCAAGGGAGCACAGCCCGCTTTCTGCCATGGATATCTCTCCTTGCCAGGCACTGACAAGTTCCCATTCCTTACACTTCATGTAGTTGTTCTGTCCTCATTATGACAACGACCAACACATCCCCATCATCCTGCACTGACTGCATTCCAAGGACAAAACCCTCCAGACACCATTTATCACCTAGATTAGAGCTGCCTCAGGCAGATCCCTAGCTGTGCCATCTACCAGATCCAGGGCTGTGAGTGACAGAGGAAGACTCTACCTTGGGACATCAATCACAGGGTCCACTTTCAGCTCTGCTGCCCCTCTCTTCCTCCCCGGTAGGGCTGACAGTCACGAGTCTGTGTACCGTACACCAGTACTCAGAATCACAGAACTGTTGAAGCTGGAAGAGGACTGGTCCCAATACAGATCCTTGGGGGACCCCACTAGACACAGGCCTCCAACTAGACTCTGTCCCATTAACCACTGCTCTCTGGCTTCCAACCTGCAGCCAGTTCACAATCCACCTCACTGCCTGATTGTCCAGACCATGGTTCCTCAGTTTGGCTTCAAGGATGCTGTGTGAGACCGTGTCAGATGCCTTCCTGAAGTCAAGACAGACCACATCCACTGCTCTGCCATCATCTCTCCACCCAGTTATGCTCTCATAAAAGGCTATCAGGTTGGTCAAACATGACTGCCCCTTGGTGAAGCCATACTGACTGTCCCTAATGACCCTCTTGTCCCTGATGTGCCTAGAGACAGCATCCAGGACAAATTGTTCCATCATCTCTCCTGGGATGGAGGTGAGGCTGATTGCTCTACAGTTACTTGGGTCCTCCTTCTTACCCTGTTTGAAGACTGGAGTGACATTTGCTAACCTCCAGTGTCTAGGCTCCTCTCCTGATTCTCTCTCTCTCCTATTTCCTTCCTTCCTGTTTTCCTTCCCATTTGCCACATCTTGGAAACCTAATGTTCTTGACACTGGAAAAGCCTGTCTTCTGCTTCAAGCTGAGGATGGACACAATTTCCCTTCCTGAGCTGCCCCATTGCTCTCCTAAACCTGTCCCCACGCATCTGAGGGAAGAAGTCCCAACACAGGAGTATCCTGCTCTGCCAGAAGGGCTCCATGTGCACTGGCAGCAGATTCCAGGTGCTTTGGGCTGCCTGGGGGCTGTGCTTGCAGGCAGCCAGAACACAGGCAGTTACCCTCAAAGAGTGGGCAGCAGTTCTCCAGAAACCCCACCTTCTCAAATTTGCAGATGTTAAAGCACTGAGGGAAGCTGTGATGAGTGCTGATGGAGATGAAGTGATGGGCCCTGAAACCAGTGCACATTCTGTTTTATTAGAGATAATTCTCCTCCACACATGTCCAGGAAGCAATCAGTGGTATCAACACAGGGTGGGAAAGACCTGCTGGAGAGCAGCCCTGTGGAAAATGGTCCCAGGGTACTAGTGGATGAAGAGCTGGCCAAGGGACACCAATGTGGGCTCATCACAAGTGCGGACAACAGATCAAGAGATGGGATTCTGCCCCTCTGCTCTACCCTGGTGAGACCTCGCCTGGAGTCCTGTGTCCAGCTCTGGAGTCCCCAACATGAGAAGGATATGGAGCTGTTGGAGCAAGTCCAGAGGAGGCCACGGAGATGATCAGGGAGCTGGAGCCCCTCTGCTCTAAGGACAGGTTGACAGTTGGGGTTGATCAGCCCAGAAGAGGTGAAGACTCCAGTGGAACCTTAGAGAGGATTTCCAACCCCTGAAATGGGCTGTCAGAAGGCTGGGGAAGACTGTTTCCAAGGGCAGGAATGATAGGAAAAGGGGTCATGGTTTGAAGCTGCAAAAGGGCAGAGAGGGACTGGACAGCAGGACATTCCTAGTCATTACTTTGTCTCCTACTGTTTAAAATGCCACCACGTGTTTTCTAGTTCAGTCCTAGGATCTATTTTCTACTTTATGCTAAACTTAAACATTTTCCACATAAATTTTATAAATCCTTATTTCTTTTATAGGATTATTATGCTAATTCTAAGTCAATTTACAAACATTTAAGGGTGCTGTTGTGATAGTATAACAAAATGTTATTGTTCTCACTGGGTCGCACCATTTACCAGACTCAGAGATGGAACACCTCCAAATATGGGAGGCTATTATGGTTTTAATGACAGAACTAAATGATAGTGAGAAGAGAAAGAAATCAATACATTCACACCAGGAGTAGGAAAACGATTACATAATTGGGACGATTCTTTTGACAGAATGAAATAGGGGACTCATTTTCTACCAAGTTGCACAAGCTTTACATCAGGGTAAGCAATGCATGTCACCCAACAGAGGCATTTCTGAGTTTCCTTGCCATTAAACTGGAAATAAATTCATGAAAATCCAACCCAAGACTTTTCTAAAAGGTTTGAGGACACTGCATGTAGCTTTGGGAAAAGAATAATTATTCTGTACTACTCTCTGAAAAGCTATTCATGTAGGAAGTTAGTCACAGAACCATAGAATCACCGAATTATTAAGGCTGCAAAAAAGCTTTATTAATTTCAGTTAATAAAGCCCAGCCCATGAGCTAACATCATCACATTGTCTAGACCAGGGTGACCACATCCAGGCTGTCCTTAAACACCCCAGGAATGGGGACTCTACCACTGCCCTGAGCAGTCCAGTCCAGGGTCTGACCACCCTTTCCCTGAGGAAGGGCTTCCTAACATCCAACCTAACCCTCCCCTGGCAGCTTCAGGCCCTGCCCTCTCATCCTGATGATAGTTGCCTGAGAAGAGTCCAACCCAACACCTGTCTGACTACAACATTCCATCAGGGAATTATAGAGAGAGAGAAGGTCCCCCCGAGTCTTCTCCAGGTTCAACACCCCCAGCTCCCGCAGCCTCTCTTCATCAGACTTTCCCTCCAGTCTCTTCCCCAGCCTTGTTGCTCCTCGACCCTCTCCAGCCCCTAAACCTCTGCCTTTNGCCCTGCCCTCTCATCCTGATGATAGTTGCCTGAGAAGAGTCCAACCCAACACCTGTCTGACTACAACATTCCATCAGGGAATTATAGAGAGAGAGAAGGTCCCCCCGAGTCTTCTCCAGGTTCAACACCCCCAGCTCCCGCAGCCTCTCTTCATCAGACTTTCCCTCCAGTCTCTTCCCCAGCCTTGTTGCTCCTCGACCCTCTCCAGCCCCTAAACCTCTGCCTTTAAGTGAATGGCCCAGAACTGCCCCCAGTACTCAGTGTGAGGCCTCATCAGTACCGGAGCAGAATTACATCTCTAGTCCTGCAGGACACACTATCCCTGATACAAGCCAGGATGCCACTGGCCTTCCAGGCCACCTGGTTCTGCTGATGGCTCATGCTCAGCTGGTTGTTGACCAGTGCTGCCAGGTGCCTCTCTATCGGGCCACACTGCACTGATAGTGCAAGAGAGGTTGTGACCATCTGTGCATATTTGCAGAGGGCTGTTTGATTCCACGTGCCCTGCAATATAGAAGAGTCCCGGGAAGGGGGGCTGTATTGTGCTCTAGCAATCTGTAGCATGATGAACTAGTGTGTTGCCCTGCGCTTTACCGGTACGTTCCCAGTAGGAAAGAGGAACGGGAGCAGCTAAGCAAGAGCTGGGTTACAACTGAAAGTGAAAAGCCCTCACTGTAAAGCTCTACAGGAGCAAGATCCTGACACTCATCTGAGTGACTGTTGTAGCCTGTAGTGTGAATTAGCCTAGGGGTTGGGGAGTTACTATGGAAACTTGTGATAAGCACCTTGGAATTCCAAGGTGTATATGGGACTGAACAGCCGGACCAGTTTAGAGCTTTCTGCCTCCTATTTCTTGTTGGGAGTTAATTTTGTCTGCTCTTTGTTTGGAATTGAGGTGACAACTGTTAGTGGAGCTGCGCATGACAACTATCTTGCCCTCAAAACATGGTGAACAGAGAGAGAGTGGAAATTGGAACCACAATGATCAGCAGAGGAAAGGTTTCATCTGCAATCCATTGTTTGCAGGACTGGAGAAACCGAGTTCCAGCTGTGGCAATTGGCACACTCGAACAGAGGACTACCCTGGAAGCACATGGAGTAGGGAACTGAGCCTTGAAGAAACTACTGGAGCTGAAGAATGAATGCATGGACTAAAGTACGGACATCACATTTCCACAGGGAAAAGAACCGCTGGAGGTTTCTTTCCCCAGAGATGGTCAACAGTATCACAATATCCCAGTAATGATGAGGCTGGAAAAGACCTTAAAGGTCATCCAGTCCAACCTAAAACCAACCCAGTAACCCTAACATCTGCCATCTAGCTCATGCCACTCAGCACTTCATCCAGCCCAACCTTGAACACCTCCAGGGACAGCGAATTGACCCCCTCCGTGGGCAGCCCATTCCAAACCCGGATCACTCTGTCAGGGAAAAACCTCTTCCTGATGTCAAGCCTAAACCTCCCCTGATGGAGCTTAAGACTGTGACCCCTTGTCCTGTCTCCAGTGTCCAGAGAGAACAGACTGACCCCCACCTGACTCCAACCCCCTTCTAGGGAGTTCTAGACAGCGATAAGGTCACCCCTGAGCCTCCTCTTCTCCAGGCTGAACAGCCCCAGCTCCATCAGCCTCTCCTCGTAGGGCTGACCTTCCAGCCCCTTTCCCATTCTAGTTGCCCTTCTCTGGACTCGTTCCAGCCCCTCGCCATCCTTCCTGAACTGAGGGGCCCAGAACTGAACGCAGCAGTTGAGCCCAGTTCTGTAAGAACACGGGATTCATCTCTGTACCTCTCTGTGTTGGGGTTTCTATGCTGTGTGAGTTAAATGTGTCCAGTTGGTTTTTCCCCAAATCTAGCAAGCCAGCTTTTGCCTGGCAACTTTGAAAGTGGTTTTCAACCCTCTTAGGGTTTGGGGTGGTTTTGTTTTGGCCCTTTAGCACATCACCAAAATGAATTGGTTAACCTTCTTTCAGGCCTGATCAACAGGATCAGCTGATGACTTTAACAGTGACCAGCTGTTTGCTGAGATAAACTTTGATCTCAGTGATACCTGGCCTTGAGGAGGAGCAAGAGAGCAGTCCCTGAGCTCTAGGCATGGCCCAACTTGTGGACCCATGCACACAGAGGCCAGGTCAGGCAGTGGGATCCCCTGGGCCATTCTGCTTCAAGTCCCAAAGATTAATGGTCGAAACAGAGAAGAGCAGGGGGATATGATACCCCCAGAGAGTTCTCAGAGACAGGAGAAGGGGAGTTTCCTTTCTTCCAAATGGAGAAGTGAGGGCGTTTCACAGAAACCAAAGGATTTATGAGTATTTCATAATTTAGCAAGCAGCAGTGTGTTTTGCTTTCTTTCCAGCAGCAAGCGTATGAGCTACGCCAGCTGAAATGCCCTTGCTCCTCTTCCCTTTTCCCTGCTGTTTTTCTTAACTCTGGTCACACAAAGGTAAATTAGTATGCAGGGTGGAAGCAGAGGGGAATGAGGCAGTCATAGCAGATTTATAAGAGGAGACACTGGCATCTGGGATAATGTGATGCAAACAAGAATTCTGCAGCACAGAAAGAAACTAGAAATGTACCCTGATGGAGAAGAGCACCCAGTTAAAAGTCAAAGAGGAAAATTATCTTTCCAAAGGCAGGGATACAGAGAGAGAACCTTTACACCTTGACATCTTCTTACAGACAGTGACTATGAGCGTGCAGTTGAGAATTGTCAGCATTAAACTATAAGATATGAAGGTCACTTATCTATACTCCCACCCAGCCCTAAGCAATGTAGATGTTAATATGCGCTCGTTAGTTTGAAAGCTCAGATGACTCATAAACCAGGACTTACAATCTTCCATTGTAGCATTTTATTAGTTAAGATCATAATATGGAGCAAATTCTCCCCATCATCAACATAACATTTTTTTTAATGCTATTTAAGAAGCAAGGAGTTAGCGACCAAAACTCCATCTCGTTATTACTTTTTTTATTAGCTGCTATGCTTTTAAGCTGACCCATCATCCTCCCTCTCCACTTCTATCAATTTATTAGCAAGGAATCATGCAACTACAGACTTCGAGATTCTCGGTAACACTAACAAATGGCCTCATATTGTTCTGGGAACAGTTTACACTGGGTATTAGGAGAAGTTTCTTCACCAAAAGCATTGTTAAGCAGTGGAATGGACTGCAAAGGGAAGTGGTGGGGGCACCATTCCTGGGGTTATTTAAAACATGCACATACAGCACGTAGGGACATGGCTTAGTGGGGAATTGGCACTCTTAGACTGATGGTTGGACTCAATGATCGATTCTGTGATCCTGCTAGCAGGATTCCTGGTATCAGTCAGGTACCAGAGCTCAGAAATCCTCTCGGCAGTCTGTGGAGATCTGGAAATCTAAATACCTAAGGAACTCTCTCTCGTCTGTTTGTGTTCAGCTGTCAAGGAATGGAGCTGACTCTGCTGTGTCTCCTTTCTGGTAGACTTGCCAGTATTAGATTAACAGTTGGACTCAATGTTGTTAAAGGTCCTTTCCACCCTAAATGATCCTGTGACTCTATGGTTCCATGACTTGTTTCAAGGTTAAGATCACATGCTTGACATCTTTAGCTATGCATCTTACTCTGGAGAGGAATCCCACTCTAATCCCTCACTAGTGGGTTCACATGAGAATCAGTATCTCAACAGCCCATGGCAATTCCAGCAATCCTTTGTTTTTAACAGGAGAAGGCAATTGCTCACAATAATCTATCTCCACACGAGGGTAGCAGTTCCTTCCTCTGTGAACTGGTTTTGGTTTCACAGGGTCTTTAAAACATGAAAAAATCCAGGAACAATTCCTAGTAAATAAAAATTTGAATAACTTTTATTAACAAAAAACAACAAGAATAGTTAAGGAAACTAAGAGGGAAAGGAAAAAAACCCTGTAAAGCACCAGTGAACAGATTCACCCCACTCCCTGCCCAGTCACCAACTGGGCTGCCAGTAACTAACTGGAACAGCACAAAACCTAACAAAGAGGGAAGAAAAAGAAAACAAAACAAAATTAAATAGTTTTAATAGATGTAGGAAAAGGAAGAAAGGAAAAAGAAAGAAAAAGATAGAAAAATGGATACGAGGATTTCTGTCCTCATAGTGAGGCTGAATGAGGTGCTGAGTGGCATGAGCTAGATGTCAGATGTTAGGGTTACTGGGTTGGTTTTAGGTTGGACTGGATGATCTGTAAGGTCTTTTCCAGCCTCATCAGTACTGGGATACTGGGATACTGTGAATCAAGAATGAGGGAAAGATGAAGAAAGACACAGGGGAGGAAAAGAAGGATTGATGAGGGGAATGATGAAAAGGGATATTCTTTTTATCAAGTCCTGAGGGAAAAGGAAGAAGGCGACAAGAGCGGCAGCAGCTCTGTGTACAGCTTGGGGGGAAAGAGAAGGTTCAGTCCTCACCTGTGCTAGTTGCAGTGCACTGGAGAAGGGATACCCACTGGCTCTCATGTTTGTTATGTGATGGAACCTGGCTGGTTCCCTAAGCTGTCACGTTGGGAGTCACTAGCCCGTGACACTATACAATGATAAACTGAATTGAGCCTGTGGAAGTGTTTTTCTTATTCGCAGCCACGAGGGCAAATGCCAGTAGTAGATGAATATTGCTAGGGCATTACAGCATTTATCCTGGCAGCTGCCACCTTCTCTCCATGCTGTTTTATCCTTGCCATGGACACCTGTCACCATGTCTCTCGCACAGTCACACCATCAGCACAGGACAGTCATCAACATAACCAGATTTGAGTATCTCCAGGGATGGGCCTGTTTCCCCACAACAAATACTCATTCAAACGTCAGAAGATGTTTGACAAATCACTCTGGCTTGCACTGGCAGCTGACTCTCCAGATTCTACATCATCAGGAAATTCCTGCAGTTCCCCCTTCCTTTATACAACAAAACTTACCTGCACACAGATCTTCATGGAACTCCCTTAGTATCTGACTTCATGGCCAGATACATGAAGTGAGGGTAGATGAGTTATCCCCAGAGTTTGGTCTAACACAAACCCAATTCTACAGCTCAGCAGCACAGTGACAGCTTCCCTTATCAATGCAATTAATGTCCAAACGATAGGTATCTGCCTTTGAATGCAAAGTCCTCTGAATGGAGACAGGCTCTTCGGGAATGAGCTAGACTTTGTCTTGGTTCTGACTAGCAGACATTATTCCCTGGGGCTTTTCACAAACTGACTTGCTTTTGGTGTGCTAGGGAATGATTCCTTCCACAACCCCCCCAGCCCCCCTTCCTACACATCCCGTGCAAGGTGCAAGTGATGGGAGCAAAACCACAACCACTGAGCTAGTCACAGCTGACACTCCCCTCTCACCATGCTCAGACCAACAACTACCTAGGTCCATAAATTAAAGCCTGGTCCTGACAGCTTTACTGGGTCAGGGTAACCGTGTTTAGCACTGTGCTGGATCCAGCTGCAAGGCTGGCTGGTCTTTCTGGTCTGGTTCTCACCTTGAGCAAGGATGCTTCCAGCAAGTGTCAGCTTCAGTTCAGACTCAGGGCAAGGAAATGAACTGAATTATTTTGCCTCTAACGATCACCTTCTGACTGCACTGCTGCTTTGGTGACAACCTGCTTTTTTCCTGATTTGACCTCACACCCCAAAAGAAGCCTCCTGTCTGCTGACAACATGACAACAATTCAAGCTGGCTCCATACTGCCATTAAACTCTCATTTAGCGTAGCCAAATTTGAGGACACACTCTTTGCATCTACAACAGACTGGCTTATCTGTACTGGCCAGAAGCTCCTCATAGAATCATAAAATAGAATCACAGAATCATTTAGGTTGGAAAAGATCTTCAAGATCATCAAGTCCAAGCAGTAGTGCACTGCTAAACCGTGTCCTTCAGCACCATTCTGCACGACTTCTAAATGCTTCATTCTTCCTGTCATGTCTCCTGTGGCAATCCCTCTGCCCCCTTCTTCCAACCCTCTTCTTCCGTGTTTCTGTTGTTGTTATACAAAGCCTACACAGGGCTATCACAAGGAGATCACCACCCAAGAAAGTACGAGTGACATAACAACTGTGATGATGTAGGCGTGCAAAGCAGTGTTTCTTGGATCCACACCTGTCTGCACCACCGGATGATGGGAACATTGCACCCATCTAGAATATAGTGTCAGTTCTGGGCCCCTCAGTTCCAGAACAACAGGATAGTACTTGAAAGAGCCCAGCACAGAGCTACAAGGATAATGAAGGGAGTGGAGTGTCTTGCTGATGAGAGGCTGAGGGAGCTGGATCTCTGCAGCTTGGAGAAGAGGAGACTGAGGGGGGACCTCATGAATGTTCATTAATATGGAAAGAGTGAGTGTCAGGGGCATGGAGGCAGGCTCTGCTCAGTGGTGTCCAGTGATAGGACAAGGGGCAAGCTGGAGCAGAAGAGGTTCCACATAAAAATGAGAGAGAGCTTCTTTACTGTGAGTGTGATGGAGTCCTGGCACAGGCTGCCCAGAGAGGTTGTGGAGTCTCCTTCTTTGGAGACTTTCAAATCCACCTGGATGTTCCTGTGTGATCTACTATAGGTGATCCTGCTCTGGCAGGGGGGCTGGAGTCGATCATCTCTAAAGGTTCCTTCCAACCTCTAACATTCTGTGATTCTGTGACTTGGCTCACATAAAGAAGTGGCTGATTCTGTCTCTCTGTGCAGAGGTCTCTAAAGCACAGACACTGTGGAACAATATTTACATCAGAACGAAGTAATAGCACTAAGGAGATGAATAATTGCAAAAAGGACAAAACAAAAGCTAAACACTGCACTCTTTATTCCTTGATGTCTTCTGAAAGTCATGCATTCACCAAAGACCTGAGCCTGGCGAGAAACTCATACCTCGACTTTGTAAGAGGAGAGACCGAATGACCCACTAGTCTACTTTGAGCCTGCAAATTTAAGATGACCTGGCTTCTAGCAAGCAAAGATGCAAAAAGCTAAGCAAACTCTTTAACCTGTCCTTGTGCTCCAGAGATGCAGAATCCCGTCTGATTCACCCCAGTGACTCGCTGGCTCAGTGTGTGAGTAACAGCGAAAGCACAGAGCACACAGGTTTCCTGCCTGCCAGCCTAGCATTGTTTTGTCCTTTCCATCCCGCACAGTGGGAGCAATGCAAAGGTTAGCAGGCCAAGTGTACACAGGCAGGGAAAAACAGGATCTGTTCCTTTAGCCAGGTGTCCTATCCCAGCAGGGGAAACAGATGGGAAAATCAGCCCAATATGGATGCACAAAAAAGCTGCTCCATTGGGCAGTGTGCTACCTACTGGAAAACATGACCTTCCAGAAGAGAGCTTCCTGCCAAAGTCACCAGGGCAGCATTGCTATGCAGGGAAGGCAAACGTCAATTAAAGAGTTTAAGGAAAGGGACAAGTCTGATACTCAGGGTTTTGTTCTTGGAAAGGCAAATTTACAAGTGAACCCAGCATTTGAATGTCAATTAGCAGCAGGACCAACAAGCAAAGAGCTATTCAAATCATGGTATCACCAACAGAGGTAATGTCTTTGGTAATGAAAAACTGATGACTTCTAACAAGAGTTGTGTGACATGGAAGGGAAATACTGTTTAACTAACATAGAGAATTTAGAGGCTTGGAAAAACCAAGCAAATTGGTTGCCAGACCAAAGTCATCTCTCACTTGCTGCCCTTGGCTTCCCCCTACACATAGAGACATGGTAGTCTGATGTGGCTGTTTTCATATGGAAACTGTAAGTTTGATGGAACTGAGTAGCTCTGTACAAACTGGTGGCAGAAGCACTGCAGGCTCCCAGCTAAGAAAACTGTTACCACATTTAAATGATTTTAACACTGTATTTGCTGTGTGTAAGAACCTTACTGCTTTGCTTATGGCATATTTTCTCTGAGACACATCTCTTGGAGAAGAGTCAAAAAGACACAGTCCAAATATCAGCAGGAACTTCTTCCCAGGGAGGGTCCAGGAGCACTGGACCAGGCTGCCCAGGGGGGTTATGGAGTCTCCTTCTCTGGAGATGTTCCATCCCCGCCTGGCTGTGTTCCTGTGCCACTGGGTCTGGGTGATCCTGCTGTGGCAGGGGGACTGGACTGGATGATCTTTCGAGGTCCCTTCCGATCCCCAAGGACTCTATGATTCTGTGATTCTAAACCAGCCTATGACCAGGTTTGTAATCCAGCATTCAGCAGGGTTTTGTTTCAGTACCTGTGATAAGCACTTTGCTGAAAGGCTTTTAAATGCCCACCCTGATTTTCAGTGAAGTGGCAAATAGCTGTGTAATAAATCCTTCCCAACCTTCATACTTCTTCTTATGTATTTTTATACCCAAGTTTAAACCACCTGTATTTTACACCTGTACTTTTACAGCACAACTTAAGCGAATAAAAATAAGCAAAATAAATAATATTAAGCAAAATAAATAATATTAAGCAAATAAATAATTACTTTTACAGCAAATAAAAGATGACTCTTCTTCATATAAGTGGATAATACACTTTCTTAATGTTTTCAGTGATTCTAGCAAGTTATTTGGGTGAATGAATTTTAATCTAGGCTCATGAATAACAGAGCTACTTCCTACTACTTCTACTCTATAAATAACAGAGCTACTTCCTACTACTCGTGGTCTATGAATAACAGAGCCTACTACTTCTACTCTAGAGCAGAAGCACAGGAGAGAAATACAATTCTATACAATTGTACCTCTGTCTACATATTCTCCACCATCCCATCAACAGAGCCATGCAGAGTCTCATCTTCGACCTCAAAAATCTTTAAGCTAAAAAAGTGAAGTAATGTTCATGCTGTCTTGCAGGCTGGGAGGGGCACGCAAGGCTTCTCTTGCAGGGTTTGTGAGGAACCCCGCAGCCACAGAAGGATCAAAATCGTGGATGGATGATTTTCTGGCAGCATCTTCTTAAATAAATCACACTTCAGTTTTGTGTAACTTGGTCTCTTTGCTCGTTTAGGTCAGGAGACCCTGCCAACAATGTCATCTGCCCAAACTCTGACCCATACAGATGTCAACAGCATGCCTGCAGTTATCAGGAACACGCTGCAAAACTCACAGCTGCTTTAACAGAAGACTGAAGTTGAAGTACTCCTGAGGCGAGGTCCTCTGAACCCCTGCTACCCAATCTCCTTCTGCTGTTTGCTGAGGAGGAGGAAACAAGCCAGCAGGTATGTATTTAGGATACACATAGAACAGTTTGTAGGTATGTCCCCCTACACTTCCTGGGTCCATTCACAAAAGGATGTTTCCTAATATTTTTTTAAAAAAACTCGTCAGAAGATGAGCTCATAGTTGATTGAAAACAAATTCTATCCATGGCTGGAAGAGGAAGAGAAAGGAGGGAAACAGGGTACAAAAACAATTCATAAAGTGTCACCACTTCATTCATCCTGTTGTTTGAAAACAAAAGTACAACCCATTGCTCCTCCCTGGCTTCCTGAATGGCACCTTCCTTACCTGTAGCTCCTATCCTGCTCATTCTCATATCTCTGCTGCTAGCACTGGGTGCTTTTGTGGGGATCATTTAGTAGAGCTTCAGAGTAGCCGTTTAGATGTCATAGATAAGCAGCTAAGCTGACAAGATCTAACAATGCAAACTCACATTCTGCCCATTTTGGAGCTCCCAACACAAGAGGGATGTGGACCTGTTGGAGTGGGTCCAGAGGAGGCCATGGAAGTGCTCAGAGGGCTGGAGCCCCTCTGCTCATCCCTCTGCTGAGATAGCTGGGGTTGTTCAACCTGAAGAGGAGAAGGCTCCAGAAGGACCATAGAGTAACCTTCCAATCCCTGAAAGGGGCTGGGGAAGACTGTTCCCAAGGGCAGAGAATGATAGGGCAAGGGGTCATGTTTTGAAGCTGGAAAAGGGCAGAGTGAGGCTGAACAGGAGGACAAAGTTCTTGAATCTGAGGGTGAAGGATTCCTTGAACAGGCTGCCCAGAGAGGGGGCATCATCCTTAGAGCCATTCAAGGTCAGGCTGGATGGTGCTCTGGGCAATCTGGTCTGGTGGGTGATGTCTCTGCTTGTTGTAGGGGGGTTGTACTAGATGACCTTTGGAGGTCCCTTGCAGCCCAACACATTGAGGATTCTGTGATTCTATGCTTTGCATTTGCTGCTGCCACATTCTGTGGACTCCTATCTGGTTGCTTTCAGTAGAATCATGCAGTACTGTACTACAGACTTTACCCCTACTTGGCAAAAGGTGAAAGACCTGACCCTGCAAAACACATAATTTTTCCTTTGAGATGTTCCTCTCTATTGCTGCTGGGAAATGAGGCTCCTCAGTCCTTCCAGGAGTTGCTCAGCTGACTGCAGGATCCAGTGTGTTTGAGGCCGTTCCCACTCCCTCTGAGTTAATTAGCATTGCCATAGAAACAGACATCTGTGCACTGGACTTAGGGACACGTGATTAATATCTGCCAGTACTATTTAACATGTTATTAACTTTTCAGGATCAGAATCAGGTACTCTCCAATTTGAAGTTAGACAGGAATGTATTAAGTTTGGGAACTGCCTCCACTGACATCCCAGGAGGGGTCAAAGACAAGCCTTTGGCGTTTCATGGCACGGAGGCGAACTGCTAAGTAGCTGGAGTCACCACAGGAGCTTTTTATGACTACGGGGTATGATGCCCCCATGAGAACATGGGAAGAGTTCCACATCTTTACAATACTGAAGGGTCTTGTAACTCATTTTCTCTCCTGGCTAACCATCTGGGAGGCCAACAGGGAATGCTGAAAAGTAGTGAGTCAGCAAAAAAAAACACCCCTGTATGAAAAGGCTGTGAGGATTGTCCATTTATCAAAAGGAGGTTAGAAACTTCACATATTTAGTTATGGAATTTGTTCTCCAAAGCAAATTCAGAGATTAGTAGGGTTTCCAGAGTTCACTGTGAACGGCCCAAACCTGCAGCTGCTTTTGCCTTCAGTCCAAATAATTCAATAAGCATCAAATTCATTGGAGGTAAAATATGTAGGGAGATACCTCTGGGAAGCATGAAGTCCCAAATAAGGCTTTGCCTCTTCAAACCATGCTGCTTCTCTAAGCTATTAAATCCATATCTTTCTAACAGAGAAACATGGAAGCGGTGGAGCTGGGAGATGGAGCCAAGCACAGCCACCTGCAGACGCTAGGAAAACCACAAAGTATTTCCTGGTGCAGCAGATGCCAATGTTTAGCTTTCTAGAGAGATCGAGGAGGAACAGGGGAGGGAAGGAAATAAGGGAAAAGCATGAGGGAAGCTTCTGTGCTGAACTTAAACAAGAGTGAAAAGATTACACTAAAAGATGCCTACACAAAACAATGACTCTGGGTTCCCATGTCTTTTCTGGGATGCAGGAAACATGGAGAATAAGCAGGAATATGTAGATCGATGATTTCCATCGATTCAGGTCCACGTTAATATTTGTGGTCTCAGAAATCTTCTCTCTCATTGAAAATCAGGTGCTCCTGACAGGAGGAGTTTGACACTGCAGAAGTGTTTAGCCCAAGGCTCTGAGCTGAAGTGAGTGTGAGTCAATAATGGGAAAGGAAACAAAATAAATAATGAAATCAATGGCAAACTCCCACCAAGTCTAGCTCCCAGTGGACTGCAGCTCAGGCTGTGAGGCAGTAGGAATACATCCAGTGGAAAAGAAATCTTGAGAGGAAAATGTTTCTACATTTTCCAGTGTGAGTGAGTATGAGCTGTGGAAGGAATTCAACCATTTGGCTCTACAATAGCCCTGGTGATGACACAGTGACCTACATCACCAACAGCCCAGGCACCGTCAAGGCCAACAGTGATGGGCAACACTTGTTACAGGGGGGAGAAACTCTCTTCTTTGACCGCTGTGGGTGTTGGCAATATCTTCCCCCAGTGGAGACTTTTTGATTTAGTTTTGAAGGTAAAAAGGAAATAAAATGCATTCGATATGGATGCATGCAGGAGATGGTTTAGTGGTTAAGGGTTGTAGAGCGGAGGGGTGGAGCTCATCATCTTGAAGGTCTTTTCCAGCCTTGATGATTCTATGAGACACACACTAGGAGGAATGATGAGATAGCACTGAAAATAGGAATAGGTCAGCTCTGTTCTTGTGCCTGCTCATTTCTTTCCAAAGGTTTCATTAGAAGAGTGCCTAAAACAAGTGAAAAATCTTTAAAGACTGATTAAAAACCAATATAGAGTCATCTGAGAAAATCTGGGTCATGAGAGCACAGAAACAGAAATGAAATGGACAAGGAGCACCAAAATACTCCTGCCGGTCATTTGAAGAAGCACATCTGATAACCTGTCTGTCCTTTGCCTTTCCCTGTTTTCTGGTCTCGTAGAATAAAAGCTGCTTGGCTTCAGCTCCATCATTCCCTTGCAGAGATTTTAGCAGATCTGAAACTGCCAGATATTTTTCTGAACAAGAACTTCAAGCTGGAGGATGCAGGTTTCTTACAAAAAGAAGCAAAGCACAGCCAGACTGAATTCTTGTAGAAGACAATACAGGAAATCCTGAGAACTGAGAAAGAAAGTGTCTTAGGGGTGGGAAAATACTGAGTAAAATATGATTGTCAGAGGCCCACAGCGACACTGGTGATATTTTATTATAACTTTAGCTGAATCAGTAGCTATGGGAAAGGGCTGCTTCTCTCTGTGCTTACATAAACTAGAAGCTACAAAGAACAGAATGCCTGCCAACAGACCTGTCCTCCCTCAAACCTGGGCACTGCGCCTGTGAGAACTTGAGAGAACACTCCCTGCAGAGGAAGGAGGGGAAGAGATGCAACAGGAGAAGAAGGGTCGAGAGATCCCCACCAGTCCGGTAAGACATTCAGTATTTTATAAAATTACCTAATCCTGGGCATGTTCTGCCTGCCTCCTTCACATGTACTGGGTCCTGAAGAGTATAAAGGGACTCCTGGGAGAGAGAATGGGGTGGCAACAATTCCAACCAATTTTGTCCACAGGGTTGCCCACTAAGCTGGGTGCCCTGGCATATTCCCCTGGGAGAATGCTGCACGGCCTCCTTCGTGTGATCATCTGGGTGGGGACAGCATGTGCGTAAGCCCTTGTCGTTTTTTCTTTTATCTCTTGCGTGCATAATATCCCAGTATCCCAGTACTGATGAGGCTGGAAAAGACCTTAAAGATCATCCAGTCCAACCTAAAACCAAGTAACCCTAACATCTGCCATCTAGCTCNCTTATTTGTGGGTGGAGTAATTTCTCACCGCATCCCTCACCAACCCAAACCGTAACAGAAAGCCAGGCAGGATTCAGCACTGTAACACCTGGGTCATGCTTTTCATAGACTCATAGAACAGTTGTGCCTGGAAGAGACTTTCAAGATCATCCCGTCCAACCTTTTCCTAGCTCTATCATCACTATTAAACGCTGTCCCCCAGCACAACATCTATCCTTCTCTTCAACACCTCCAGGGATGGGGACTCAATGGCCTCCCTGGGCAGGCTGTGCCAGTGCCTGACAACCCCTTCAGGGAAGAAATCCCTCCTGACATCCAACCTGACCCTCCCCTGGAGCAGCTGAAGGCCACTTCCCCTCATCCTACCGCTGGACACTAGGGAGAACATTGTTTTTTGTCATGACATCAGTGTTATAACAAAAACAGAACAGCAGTTACCTTCCGAAAACCACTCAGTTACACATGCAAGGCACTCCTTGCCAGGAAGGTGTGTTTTAATCACCAGTTTCCCTCAGCCTTCTGCCAAAGACCAGACAGCTGTATCACTTGAAACCAAAAGCTCAGATCTGGCATAATAACACTGCAAAAGGTCTTGAATGCTGTGACACACCTGCACGATGCTGAGCCTTAAACCCTGCAGGAACTGCAAGGCTAAGGAAGGCTGCTTGGAAATTCAGGGGATGGTTTTTAAGTGCTTGCTGCTTCTCAGTTCTTGGTAACCTATTAAGGGCAGGAGAAACACTGCTGGCTGGTCACTCTTATAAAATAATAATGAAAAGGTTAATTCTCTTGGAGCTAATAAGATTCTCCACACCATTCTACTATCTATCAACTGAACAAAGGTCCATCTAAAGCAAATTGGTCTGATACCTCTAAATTATGCTGCTACATGGATTTTCAGTTGTGGCAAACAAAGATCCAGTCAGTCCCTCAGTGTAATTTGTAATCTCACATATTCTGAAGATTCTAATACTGCAGCAAAGATACAGACCCTCTTGTTTGCAATGGGGACTGCCCAACAGCTGGGAGAGCTCCAAGGATCCCTGCCTTTTTCACTCAAGACAGAATAGCATGGGATGCTGGGGTATAAAACCATCTGTCTACAGGGTTCTAGATTTTTCATTATTTTAGGCTGCATACTGCGTGTTGGTATTTTAAATTACATACCCAGTGGCACTAGAGATGGAGACTGAAAGATTTTAATGCCTACTAAAGGCTGGCCTACTCCAGGGAGAGCAAGAATCACAAACAAGTTGGCATTACTGCCCTTGTTAGTAATTTTTCTTATGGCAAATGGGTTGACACTTGTGCTTGCTGATGGCAGATACATTAAATCATCGTGTTTGGAACTCTGTACTCAACACTTCCCAGTTGTAAGGCTCCACTGATCCATCTTGTAGCTCTAACACAGTGTTCAGAGTACTTGCACTGTGCTGAAATAGGCACAAAAGATGTAGGACCTGCTACCAGGCAGTCTCCTGGTGATGGGCTTTGTGAATCAAGTCCCGGAGTTTTCAAGCCATACTAATGCAACAAGTGATGTATATACACACAGCTGACATCCTGTGATGGTTCTGTAGTACCTCCTTGAGAAAGTCCCACTACATTCATGAACCAGTATGATCTAACCTAGGAAGGAGAGGAAACGCATATCAAGAGACAAACAAACTCCTTGTTGGGACACCTACAGGTCCAGACCTGGCATGGTCATTCCTAGCACAGATCACTGCCTTTTTCTTCCTCACCTTCATCCTACTGAGACCCACAAAAATGGCTCCCTACAACCTTGGCACAGGTTGTTGGGAATTTTCCATAAGTCTACTAATAGACAAACCCTGCTGCAGAAACCTGACGGCTGCTCCAACATCGTCTTACGAAGAGGGGCTGAGACAGTTGTGGTTATTTCCACAAATGAAGAGAAGGCAGCACCAGCAAGGACATTATAGTGACCTTCCAGTCCTTGAAAGGGACTGTCACAAGGCTGGGGAAGACTGTACCCAAGGGCAGGGAACAATAGGACGAGGAGTCATGGTTTGAAGCTGGAAAAGGGCAGACTGAGGCTGGACATGAAGACAGTGTTCTTGCATCTGAGGATGCGGGATCCCTGGAACAGGCTGCCCAGAGAGGCTCCCATCCCTGGAGCCACTCAAGGTCAGGCTGGATGGGGCTCTGGGCAATCTGTTCTAGCTGGAGATGCCCCTGCTTGTTGTAGGGGGGCTGGACTGGATGATCTTAAGACTGTCCCTTCCAACCCAATACATTCTGTGATTCTATGACTCTCCTGTTACGCCCCTTCCTACAAATACTGTACGTCCACACAGGCGCATCTAGCTAACAATATAACAGCTAGTACCTCTCCAAAGGTACATCTTAGATTTTCTATATGTATTTCTATGTGTGGACAAGTGTCTTCTAACTCAAGAATATTTATACAGCCTCCTTAAATAACTGCCTCTATTAATAACTTAAAAATGACCCCTTTGACAAGTGGCTAATAAGCCTCTGAGATTAGCATAAACTTATTCCTAAGAAGAATAAGCCAAGAGTGACAGAGATTTGAGAATCAGTTTAATTAAACCAGAGTACCAGCTTTATTTAAACAAAGTTAATGCTGTTTCTGACAAGTCTTCTGTGTTTAAAAGCTGGAAAGACTGGTGAAGGGTTCAGTAAGTCACTTGTTGCTTCAGTTAACTGGACTACAGAAGAAATGTGGAGAAAATTAGAAGCCTATCTATGTAAAGCAGCACTACACTCAATCAACAGATCGCTCTGCTTTAAGAATGATGTGGAAGAACTTGGCTGGAAATTGAGGGGCAGCGTGCACTGACCACAACAACGTGTTTGTCTGTGTGCTCTGCCAGTGGAACCAGCAGGCATGCATGAATGATGCTTAGGGATGGCAATGCTTCCTAAACCTGTGCCAGGACACAACATCCGTGCCATTCCTAATTCTGTCAAGTGTGGTGCCTCCATGTGTTATCTGCCAAGTAAGCTGCCTGTTCTTTAACCTAGAGGTGTCTGGAGACAACTGGAGAGATCAGTGGGAACACAGAGATATTTGGTTTTCTCTTCTCTGCACAGTTACCTCCTCCAGCTGCAGTATTTCCCCATACACCCTGCTTTCCTATATCTGTGTCCTCATCTCATGGTGATCCATCCATAAAGTGGAGCAGCATAGGGCAGACCTGAGCTACCTTACACTGAGCACTGCACAGCCAAGGTGACTGTGGAGCAAAATCTGTTACAAGTGAATGCTTGTGAGCTACTCCTGGCTCTTGTCCTGGCCACCTCCACACTCCTGCCTGCATGACATCATACTTTCATTACTTTTCTCACCTCTGGCTGCAAATAATCTGTGTGCACACATTCCTGCTCGGGCCCCTCCACCCCTCTTTACTTGGCCTTTTTCCATTGATGTGCTCAATGACCCAGTTCCCAGCAGCCCATCCTTTGGCCACCTCACCCGGGGTTCAGACGTTATTCCTCCTCACTACTTTGGTCCTCACAGGACCAAAGAGACCAGAAAACACCAAACATGCACACTGAGGGGATGAGAGGCCAATGGTACAACATGGGGAACCAAAGCTGCCCTGGCATACATGGACTAAGATGTCCTCTGTCAAAACACGCACATCAGAGGGTGAGGAGCACACAGGAAGATGCCAGGGGTCAGCAGAAATGCTCCATCCTCTTGTCAGTCCAGAAAGGGATAACCCTTAGTGGGACATGTAGCTCTGAATTACTAACCCTCTTCCCTGAGGTGGCTCAGAGCCCAGCAGGGTGAAGGTGATGGGCATGAGGAAATGAAGAAAGAGCTAAGCCTATCAGCAGGGCAAGGTATTATACAACAAGATTTTTCATGAGGTCTTAACCTCTAATTTCAGCTGAGACTTCCTGAGTACTCAGGTGGTACATGGCCAGCTCACTTTAGTCGTCTGCTTCACTCCCCTCTCCTCTGCTTTGGAGACGCAGACAAACTGAGGTACAAATGCCATGGCACAGCTGTAGTCCCCCAGTATTCAAACAGAACATCATTCCTCTAATGGTAGAGAAGCAAAAATAACAACCTTTAGCCTGTTGTAAAAAAAAAAGTCATAGAATGTTATTAACTGTATTTCCACCCAAAAACCATTTCATCTGGGTGTCCTTCTCACAAAAAAATCCATTACTGGGAAGTGACAAAAGAGCCTGCATTCTCATCAGGACAAATTATAGGTGATCTCTTCAATTTCTTGTTAAGACCAGTATCCCTGCACTAACCTCATGGGTTTTCGTTTTAACCCTGTCACTAACCCAGCTATCTGCTAACAATACAGAAAAATCCCCTCTACACAGACAGAAAAGGGTGAGAGAAGAGGATTGATGTCTGGGTGACAGGTGGTCTCTAGCCTAAGCCTGCACCAGCCTTTTGATGAGGGTAAGGCTGCAGGAGCAAAAGACAGCAGTTTGCCTTCACCTGGGCACTTGGGCAAAGGGAACTTGCTCCTATTGCACCAGGGGAGGGTTAGCTTGGATGTTAGGAAGCCCTTCCTCATAGAAAGGGTGATCAGACACTGGAATGGACTGTCCAGGGCAGTGGGGGAGTCCCTGTGTCTGGAGGTGTTTAAGGACAGCCTGGCTGTGGCCCTTAGTGCCCTGGTCTGGCTGATGTGGTGATGTGAGGTCATGGGCTGGGTTGGATGAGCTCAGAGAGCTTTGGCAGCCTCAATCATTCTGTGATTCCCATTTCCCCTCACAGCCTGCAAGCACACAGGCCAACCCACTACACTGTCTGAAGGCACTGAGGTGCCACAGGGAGAACCACAGGATGGCCCCCAGGACAAGGTGCTGACACGCTGGGGTAGCTGTGCCGTAGTGCACTGCCAAATGCATTTACTGATGTTGCAGACTTGTAGGCAGACAGGAACTAAGATGGGGCCTTCTGCCTCGTTTTCCAATTGTAGCTATAACTCAAAAGAAGTTCTGAGAGTTGGTGAATGGAGATTCTGATCTCCCCCCCGGTGCTGTTGGAAATAAAGCACTTATTGGAAAGTCAAGTTGTATAGCTGAAAGCATGTGGTTTCTTTCACAGCAAAAAAGCATAGTGTCCCTTCAAACTACAGAAGTAAAACATAATTGCTTTGCAGCCTCAATTATTAAGACTGTCTTATACCAAAACTCGAACTCAGGAGTAGAACTCTGCATACACTGTGCCCACACTGGATACAAGCACAGCCCCTGCAAGGATCGGCAGATCAGAGCCAGAGAACAGAATCATAAAGGTGGGAAGAGATCAAGTTCAACCATGAACCCAACTCCACCCTGTCGGCTAAACCCTGTTCCCTAGGGCCACATCTACTCATTTTTTTAACCCCTCCATGGAGGCAACTCTGTTCTCTAAGGCTCCTCCAGGGATGGTGACTCCACGTCGTCCCTGGGCAGCCTGTTCCAACCCCTGACCACTCTGTCAGGGAAGACTTTTTTTCCTAACCCTCCCCTAGCACAACTTGAGGCCACTTCCTCTTGTCCTACTGCTAGTCACTCAGGAGAAGACAAAGACTCCTACTGCTCTCCACCCTCCTTTCAGGCAGCTGTAAAGAGCAATAAGGTCTCCCCTCAGCGTCCCGTTGTCCAGACTAAACAGCCCCAGTTCCCTCAGCCGCTCCTTGTCAGACCTGTCCTCCAAGCCCTGCACCAGCTTCACTGCCCTTCTTTGGACCCACTACAGCCAATGTTCTTCTTGTACTGAGGTGCCCAAACCTGACCCCAGTACTCAAGAAAAGACCTCAGCAGAGCCAAGCATGCAAGGGAATCAAGCTAAGACGAAGGAAATCTGCCCTGAATGAAAATCTCTCTTAGGTCAGTCCAGCGTTTGTGGTTTACTCCACCTCACTCAAGTTCATTAACACATTTGCTGTGCGTTCAAATTCCTGTTTCCATCAAAGAAAGATAACAGATCGTTCAGACATCTGCCATCATCCCCTGGGACGGTTATCTTTATATTTACAGCAAATGGAAAAGGTTTCAAAATCAGCAAATTTTACTCCCAGGAAAATAAAGAAGTGCACTCAAAACACCTTAGGGAAAGAGAGAATGAGGGTAATTTCTTCATGAATCAGTATTTTCTGACTTAAGGGGAGCTATGCTACTACCGTGAGCTTTTGTACAGTGGCAACACAGTAAAGACAAACTGCATGGAACATCCGTGAAAAATCTGTAGCTGGAACTGCAATTGTCTCAAATAAAAGGTGCTGACATTGAAAGTCGGAAGAGTTAGACTGGACATGAGGAAACATTTTATTCACAGAAAGAGTAGTCAGAGCTTGAAACAGGCTGCTCAGGGAGGCGGGCTGAGTTGCCATCTCTGGAGATGTTTAAAGGTCATTTAGATGTGGTGCTTAGTGATCTGCTTTAGTGGTGAACTTGACAGAGTAGGGTTATTGGTTGGACTGGATGATCTTGAGGGTCTTTTTCAACCTGGATGATTCCATGGTACTCTGTAAATGATCACAGTATCACAGTACTGATGAGGCTGGAAAAGACCTTAAAGATCATCCAGTCTAACCTGAAACCAACCCAGTAACCCTAACATCTGCCATCTAGGCTCATGCCACTCAGGACTTCATCCAGCCTGACCTTGAACACCTCCAGAGACAGCGACTCGACCCCCTCCGTGGGCAGCCCGTTCCAAACCCGGATCACTCTGTCAGGGAAAAACCTTCTCCTAAGGTCAAGTCTAAACCTCCCCCAATGGAGCTGAAGACTGTGACCCCTTGTCCTGTCTCCAGTGTCCAGGGAGAAAAGGCCGACCCCCGCCTGACCATAGGGATCCATGCTGTACACAGGAGCTTTGCTCAGTGCTGCGCAGTTCTGTTTCCCTAATAATGCAGAGATTTTAGAGCTGCTACTTCTGTGGAAATGAAACCACACAAAAGAGAGCTGGAGTGTGCAGGGAGAGCAATAGGTCCCTGCCTCTCACACCTGAACTAGGGAGCTGGGAAAAGCTCCTGGGTGGTACATGGGCTTACTCTTTCCACATGTTTCACAGTTATTTAGGGTAGCAAAACAAAACAGACAATAATTTACTAAGTAGAGCTTTCCTTAACCTCTCTGAATCTGTGAAATCACTCAGGCTACACCAGGTTTGACAGTGAAAAATCTATTCACTGTAGTTGCGGATACACAAACTGTAGAAGATCTCACCTAAATGGCTTTCCTTCACTGAAAGCTGTGACTTAAGTCCTCACTAGACTACTTTGATAACATGCTTTTTCTTCAGAACGGTGATGTAATGAATGGCAGAGTAAAACCGAGCTGTCAGATTCTTATAGTAAAATACTTGTCAGAAGACTTTTCTGGAAAGTCTGTTTTCTCAACACAAAACTATAATGCAAGAGGAACAGAGTGGCTGGTTAGTTACACGTGGAAATTGCAGTAGGCTTTTGTTCCCAATGCAGCACTGAACCAGCTGTGCAAAGCTCTCTCCTGGTTACAACCTGCCAGGATGAAATTGAGTTATTTTTCATTAATACAGCACCTAGAAAAATCACACAAGACCCCAAAGATATTCCTAAAGAATTCCCGGGTTTTTAAAAGTCTTATTTTAAGTTCTGGCTTTGAATGGCCGGCTTCACAAACATTATGTTTATGCTGCATTACAGCATAAACAACCGCCTAGTACCATAAAATCAAGACTTTGTTAACGAGCAGTTGTGCTGAACTCTGTCAATGAAATATTTACGTGGGATTGCAATACAGTCCTCAGAGATTCAGCTGTCTGGTTCTCAGATTCCAGAGCCTCTTGTGTAGGGGCAACTGGGAATGCGTGAGAGACCATGAAGAGAGTCACTTGCTGCCCCAAGCAGGGACCTGTTTCCATCCCTCCCCACCCCAAGCTCCATCTGACTGTTGAGCCTATTATGGGGAAAGCAGAGGGTGGCTCCAACAGTCTATTTCTGTCTCACACTCTGTGATGCCCCTCAGTCTGTTCCTCTCCTCTGAGAGTTCTGTCCCCAAGCAAACCAGTTCCTCTACCTGGGTGCATCTCCCACAGTGAGCTCTGTGCTCCCGCCTGCCCTGGTGCTGCAGCCAGGCACCCTCTGCAGTCTAGTGCCCCTGAAGCACCATCTGGGTAGGTGCTTCAGTTGTGGAGGGGGCAGCACATGAAGAGTCCATGGCCTTCTGCTGAGTGGAAACCATTGCTCTTGGGTAGAGCAGGTAAAGCGGACAGAGCTTGCAGTACTGTTACTGTGACCCCTTCTCTGAAGACTGCTGATTGGGCAGAGGCAGGACCTACCCACATGCACCCATATGTGCACCCATACGTGCCACCCCAGTGCTGCACTTACAAAGCTTCTCCCATGTCTCTTTGGACTGGCCAGAAAACCCTATGTAAACACCCTGCGGTCACCCCAGCCACCCGCCTCACAGATGGCTGCATTTAGACCCCTGTGTCTGTTTGGACTATTGTCTAATTACTCAGGCCACTGCCATTCAGACGCCTGAGCTCACTCCTTTTGCTATCGCTACATTATTTTCTTAAATTCAAGATTTTCAGCCCAATTTCTTCAGCTGTTCACCAGTTCCATGCCGCAATTCTCACCACTAGCGGTTTCCCGCAGTTTCAGTACCTCATGTGCAAGAAAAATAGTTTCTTCACCTGACAATAACTTCTCATGTTTCCTACCAAGCTGTTTTAATTACAAATAAGAAAAATCCTCTTCTACTGATCTCTTTTGCAGCCAGCCAGTGCCTGAGGGAGAACTGTGGAGGCATTGCTCAGCCTGATGAACTCCTGCTTCCATGCAGCCTTCAGGATAGCCTTAACTTCATCTTTGGAAAGAGGAATGCGCCTGAAGGTTTGGAGGAAACAGGGTCAAGGAGACTAGTGCTTATCAAGGCAGAGTGATGAATACGCAGAGCAAATTTGCTCTGAAATAAATTGTGGCTTTCAAATCACAAAAGACATGTGAAAATCACATTTGGGAGATGAATGAAGAAAATACCGAGGTCCAGGTACTAAATAATAAATCCATCAGGGATTCAAATGACCCTGATAATTAGGAAGAGAGTCTGAAATCTTCATCTCTAGGTCAACCATTCAAATCCAGCTAAATTCAGTAATAGAAGGTTTAATTTAATGACAGCTTTCTGAGAAGCAAAAGGAAGGTGTTCAAAGGTAACCTGAAAGGAAGCCCAAGGACAGATGGAGTCCTCTGACAGAGAATCCAGTTGGTTAGACAGGAAAAACACTGACATTAACTCTAGCCACAAGACATCACTACTTTTCTCCACACTGGGAGAATGACAATATTACATTTGAGTTTGGATTGTAGTTTGAAATTTGCCCTCATTTTCAAAGTGTTTGATTTCATGCTTTTATGCTGAGAGAGCATTTTGTTTTGAAGCTAGAGAGAGCTCTCCCATCAGACCCCTGGGTCAGTGTCTTGACCCTAAAGGTGGACAGACTCTATAAAAGGGAGTGGACTTCTTTCTTCCCTTCTTCTCCTGTCTCTTGTAAGACAGAGCTCTGCTGGGCCAAGTGCAGCCTACCCCCTCAGGGAAGGCAGCCACAGCTCCCCCTTCCCTGAAGGCTGCAGCTGCAGCTCCACAGCAGGGTCCAGTTCCTGACAGCAGGGCAAAGCAAGGAGCCAACACCATTATTGCAGCTGGTAGTGGCGAGCTCTTAATCCTTTCCCTCCCTTGGAGCCATAGTCACTTGGGAGAGGTAAAAGAGGATAGAAAGGAAAAGGCCCTTAAGCAGGCCTAATTACCCCAACAGTTGTGACCCCATGTGACCAGTGCCACGTCACCCCTGTCCCCACCTGGGCCTGACAGCAGATGCTGTATGCTCTGCCACTGAGAGACTGAGAGAAGCTTTTGGTAAGAGAGAGCAAGATCCTAAGATACTGATCATTTAAACCTTTGGCAAACAGAAAGAAACTGGAGGTCTGTCTATTCCTACACCTGAGATGCTGCTGGCAGTGGTCACATTGCTCAGAATTCAGAAGACGAGAGGAGTTAGAAGCAAGCCTGAGATGCAGAGGGGAAGCTGACGCCTGCGAGAGGACCAGAAAAGGAACTTTTCCACAAGCATCACGATGTGGATGGAGGGGATGGGTGAATTCCTGCTCTGGTCAGAGTGTTGGTGTACACTCTCTTTTCCCAGGGCTCTGATTTGAAGCCCAAACCCAATGTGCTAGCTGCCTCCCATTTCTCTCAGAGTGTGTGTAAAGGCACTGTGACACGGGTTCTGGTTCACCTTTTCTTTAGTTCTTTTACTTATTTGGGGATTTTTTTCATTTTCTTATTGGTAGTGGGTACATAAGGCACTGTGACACGGGTTCTGGTTCACCTTTTCTTTAGTTCTTTTACTTATTTGGGGATTTTTTTCATTTTCTTATTGGTAGTGGGTACATTAAATTCTTTTCTTTCTAGCAAAGTTGCTTCATTGCCTGTTGTATTCTCAGCAAGAGCTGTCTGCTGTGCTTGGCTTGCAGGCACCAACCCAGAACTGATCTAGACCTTCATTTTAACCCAAGACATAATTGATGGAGGATGCGGGCAGAAGTGGCAGGGACTTCAGCCACTGAGGGGCTGACCTGTCCTAAGGAGGAGTCTCACCCCACCTTTGAGAGACATGAGTCTTACCCATTAAGGAAGAAAGGAGGGTGTATGGAATAATGAGGTATCTGCATCCTGCAAAACCACAACAGTATGGTTTTTATTTGATTAAATTTAATTAACTTAATTCTTCCTTTCTAGTGATTCATAAGGAAGCAGCTTCCCCACACACAGTCCTCCTGTTTGCCTGAGTCATTGCACCAGAGAGGCTTTGCATGGCTTTTATATGAAAGAAATCCTTCTGGGAGAGTGTCATGGAGGCATCGACAAAGCCAGGCAGCAGCAGAAAACTGTGGATTCATTGCAACCAGAGTTCCTGGCACTCCACCAACACGAGTTTGGATGTCGACTGGGAATATATTACTGCACAGCAAAACTCGTAAACTCTAAGGAAAACTCTAAGGAAAGATGATCCAAAGTGTGTGTGCACTCACACATACAAGGGAGAATCTCCCACCCAAAGGTGCCCAAATGGAAAGCCACTCACTGAAAGGGAGGTGAGGAATCACTCAGTCCCAGGAAAGTACCCTTGGATGTCATCCTGACCCAAGGGAAAGTCCCTCACTGTAAACCTGCTGCTCTAAAGAAGATCGGCTCAAAATCAGTACTGGCAGGGCTCTGGTGGCCTGTGGTCATTCCAATTAGTTGCCAACAATATGGGAGAGGGATGGGGCTAGGATCATCTTCCAAAAAGGGAAATGTAGATTTGCACAGAGGGTAACAATGTGCTGGGGGGCTGACCCTATTCTTTCTTACATCAGCTTTAAAAAAGCTTCACTGCACAGCCCTCAGTACATAGTGTGAGCATTTCAGAGCTCTACCACCTCTTCCCAGGGCAAAACATCCTTGTGAGGGTGAAAGGCAAAGGACAGTCAGGATTTATCCTAAATAAGGGATAGAGCAGACAGGCTAGAAGGTTTCTTGAGTGCACAGAAGATAACTTCCTGACACAACTGGTAGATGAGCCTAGCAGGGAAGGTGCTGAGACCGGCAGAATCAAACTCCCAACGTGGTAAGTTAGGTGGGTTTATTCAGCACTGGGCAACACTGGGGATATTTCCACCTAAGGTGTGCACCAGGGTTCAAGCTTTTTGGATTCATATTGCAGCATCTCATGCATAAACATCACTTACCCATACATATGCATTAAAGTTTCAAGATGTCATTAACATACACCCCCCTCTGCCTCCTGCCTCCTGCAGTGGTCCCAGGCTGGTGCTAAGGACCTGTCTCCCAGTGAACTCTTCAGGTGCTAATTGCTGGGCTGTTCCAATCATTAACTTTAAGGCTCCTGCATATCAATCTCTTGTCCTTGCAGATGACAAGAAGTCTAGTAGTTTTTGCTGATTGATTCCTCCTACGTAATTGTCTGTTCTACCTTCCAGGCCCCTTTATCTCTTCTTCCTCAAAAGGCCCCATTCTTACATTAGTAAATTTTAACTACAAGGCCACAAGTTTGACAACCAGGCTACAGGCTATTTTACAGGGCCACAAGTTTGTATTCTACTACTCCCACCTCCTTATTCCAGTGCCTTGCTCCATCTCCTCTTCACAAATAGAGGACTAGTGGGAGATGTGGTGGCTGGAGGCGGAGACTTAGTGATTAGGAATTGGTTGAGTTCTCAGTTCTTAGTGATGTAAAGAGGGCAGTTAGCAGAACCTCCACTTTGCATTTCCAGAGGGCAGACTTTGCTCTGTTCAGAACACAGGCTGAGAAAGTCCTTTGGGAGAGAGTCCTGAAGGGCAAAGGAGTCCAGGAAGGTGGCACACTCTTCAAGAAGATCTTAAAGGCCCAGAAGGCTGTCCCCATGTGTCGGGTGGGGAAAATGGCCAGCATGGTCAACACCCCTGGAGGCATAACATCCCTGGAGGCATACAAGAAGCGCATAGGCACAGTGCTTCATTGCATGCTATAGAGTAGGCTTGGAAAGGGTTATTGAGTGTTTTTTGTTGGGGATGGTTTGACTTGGTGATCTAGGAGGTCCATTCCAACCATGCTTATTCTGTGACTCTGTAAATCCTTGGGGGAAGATCACCTGTCAGCACTACTAACAGAACACTGGTAATAAGCTGCAGGTCAGTGCATCTCACTATAGCTTTTGAACCAGCTTTGTGATGGAGACCTGTCAGAATGCAGTTCAGTAACTTCTCATTGATGCAGTGACTGGAAACCACGTAAGTCCTAATGTTTTCCTTAATGCTTGGAAGAGGAATGTAAGAGAGGAATCCTGTTCTCCCTAATAGTTCATGCTTTGTGAACAGGATATGGAGCTACTAGTACATACTGCTGTCAGGCAAGAGTGGTCTTTCATATCAGCTCATTCACTTGCCTGCTTCGCCACCTGATTCAAACAGCAAAAATCTCCAGAGCTTTCCTACGCTGCTGGCAGAAAGCAGTGGTGCTTGTCTGCTGCTCCTGGGTGATTATCACAAGCATTACTCTGTAAGCTCCAGAGGCTTGCTGCTGATGGAAAGAGATCATGTCTTCCAGAAGAGATTTAGAATGAAACCACAAAGCAGATGTACTTTATCATGTCTGAAAGGGCTTGTCTTTCTCCACTGACTACAGAGGAATCCACAGAAACGGCCCAGAGTGGATCCTTTCCCATTACTCTGATCTTTGTTTACAAGCAGCCAGAAAAGGAAAGAGATTTATTACCCACAATTGATCTTACTTTATGGGCTCTTTGTAATGCTTATTAGCAAAAAATCATGTTGGCTAATATTTCTTAGCACATATTTACTGGGCTATTTAGCATCTTGATTGTCTAAATTATAGGCAGCACCTACAAATGACAACAGAAGAAAAGAATTGTAGAATCATAGAGTCATTGAACCATCTAGGCTGGAAAACATCTTCAAGATCATTGACAGAAATGAATAACCTGATTCTACCAAGGTCACTGCTAAACCCTGTCTGTAAGCTCCAGGTCTACATGACTTTTACATACATCCAGGAATAGTGATTCAACCCCTTCCCTGGGCAGCCTGTTCCAAGGCCTGGTGACTCTTTCAATGAAGAAGTTTTTCCTAATGTCCAACCTAAACTTCCCCTGGTGCAACTTGAAGCCTTTTCCTCATTCTGTCACTTGTGAAGAGATCAACCTCAACCTCTATGACTTCCTATTGGGCAGCTGTGGACAGCAGTAAGGTCTCCCCTTTGCCTCCTTTTCTTCAGACTAATCAGCTGCTCCTTACAAAGTTTGTTCTTCAGCCTTGTTGCCCTTCTCTGGATCTGCTCCAGCACCTTCTTGCTGTGAGGTCCATACACATACATGGTGCTAAGAACTGCTCTCTACCTTGCCCTTCCTAAGCTTTTTACGCCCTGTGCTCCACATTGCATGGACCAAATCATCTGTATTTTTGTTGTCAGTCTTAAATAACTCTGGGCCTGGCCTCTGGTTTCCCCTCATGGAAGAGAACTACTGAGCCAATTCCTCATGTACGATAAGCCAACAGGGCCAGCTCCAGGCACGGGGGAATGTCTTCTGTGCAGGTTACAAAATGATGGGGAGGCACCTGCTGGCTCGTCCTTCAGGACCACTTGCCCTCAGGGGCAGACTGGAGGCAAATCCGTTCTCTGCGAGTCTGGCATCAGCCCCGTTCCCTAATTTCCCACAGGCACTGGTGGACAATAGCTTGAATGAAATGATCGCCTTTCTACATGATCGTGGGATGGCTGCACATGGCACAAACGCACAAGTGAGAGAGTGACTAGCCAGAGGTGCTACAGTGTGTTCCCTGAGCTGCTTTCTGGAGGCCTCTACAGCCCCAGAAGGGCTGTTAACTGGCCAGTTAGTGAGCACACAAGTCACCATGAGCTTTCTCCAAGCACAACTCATCTGAGACAGAACAAAGCAGTGCTGATCAGAAAACAATCTCCGAACATTCAATCCCCTGTATTCAGATTTGTGATTTTGTTCCAGTGTTATGATAAAACTTCAGCAAATAAAGCGTCACCTTTTAGTAGCATTGTGTAAACGGTTTCCCACAAACACCCTGAGGCAAACATTTGACTGAGAATTTCTGATCACCTGAGTTCTGCACTATCAAATGGTTACCGTGAGGTGAAAAAGGGAGTAAATGTGAGTGAACAGAAGACAGGAAATCTTTCTTGGAAGAGAGATGCAGTTGTTGTAAAAGACAGTATGACACCAAACCACTTCTGATAAAGATCTTTAAAGACAACCCCATCTGTTTTTACAAAAGCTGTACGTTCCATCTCCTGCAGAAGGCATGGGCTGGGACATGCCAGCACAAGCTGTTAGGTGAAACATTACTTTTCCCTGCCTGCTTGGTAGGATGGAATCATTCTTTCTTCTACCCCAGCTACAGACAAGAGTAACTTACTTGCAGCTGTTTAAATACCCTGTGGAGGACTTTTTCACCTGTCAGGAAACACTTCGTACTGAAACAGAAACAAAATAATTCCTAATTTTAAAGATGTGTTCTACAGCAACTCACCAAACAATGTTTTCCTAATACAGATGAAACACTAAAATGCATGCCTGTCAAGAGGAACTGCTTCTACCCTAATGTCTTGGGAAAAAAGGTGGTAGAAGGTGGTAAAGCCTGAATTTGATTGCTGATTCGATAAGCACGATGACCTTACCAAGAAGATGCCTCATTCTGCTTTGTTTGTAATTTATCCTCTCTTCATGTACACGAGTTAACAATTAACTCACTCTGTCATCCCTCACAGGGGAAAGACATGGCTAATTGTTTGCATTTGAGCAAAAGGACCAAGGCCAGTGCTGGGCCCAAAGTAAGGAACAGATCGTGAATATTTTTCATATGTAGCCAGTTACTGGTTAACCTGAGAAAGCACTAGGTGTTGTCTCTTACAGTAGATATACTATCTGAATATACTGACCATCTTTACAAACCCCAGTCATGGATCTGCAGCTACCCTGTAGGTGTGTAGTCAAGACTAAGGCAGGTGCCTTGCTGGTGGGGGCTTCAAAGGAACAGACTGCATAGAAGAGAGCTAGTAAAACAAGCAAAGAGGCATGAAACCACAAGAATCTTAGAAAGTATCTCCCAGTTGTACACTGATTTGAAAATCTTATGTAAGAAGTAATAGCTACTCTTGGGGAGATTCCAACTGGATATGAGGAACATTTTTCACACCGAGGGCAATCAGCCGTTGGAATAATCTCCCCATAGGCGTGGTGGATTCCCCAGCGCTGAACAATTTTAAGGTCCAGATGGACAGGGTGAGTCTTGTCTAGACAGGGCTTTTGCCAAGAAAGCTTGGACAGGATGATCCTTGACATCCCTTCTTAACCTGTTATTCTATGCTCCTATGATTTGCATGTAGATATTTTCTCCAGAAAATACTCTGCATGCAGGAAGACCTTCATGCCACAGATAGGGCATGCATAGTGCAGCAGGGCAAAACACAGTCTACAGTCCTCAGCATCTTCTTTGAATCTGGAAGGTTTCTAAGAAACACTGGCTTGTGACTCGATTATTTTCCCTTTTCAGCCTTGGATGTCTTCCTGACGCTCATTTTACACAGAAATGTGGAAGTCCAAAAGCTTCTTGTTGCTAATTCTTCTGATTCTTGAGTCTGGGATCTCATACTGCCCGGTGCTTTTAGTGGACATAAAGCATTCTGAGATGCCTTGAATTCAGGAAACCATTAAACACTGCATGCAAGCTCAGGACCAGAGCACCAGATGACTTTGCAGCAATACAGCTGTCAATAAAGCAGAAGGCACAAGGACAATTGGACATATGTCGAGGAAAAAGGAGACGTGTGTTTCAGGCAGACAGCCAGAAAAGTGAAATGAACCAGAACTGGTCTAGGATAGAGTGTCAGGGGGGCAGTACAAGCCCTTGGATTAGAAATAGAGCATTGGAAACTATGAAGAATTTCCAAGGAAACCAGCGAATTTAACACCCCAAAATAACAACACATTTGAGGATGTAAACCAAAATCCTATGCATTAGATTTCACTGTGAAATAGGCTGTATGGCTGTGGAAACTAAGGCTCACCGTTACATGAACAAAAACTGGGTGAAGCCATTCTCTTACCTAGGTTTTTAAGGTCCTGGTTTAGCCAAACAGCAAGAGCAAAGGTCAGATTAGCTTTGATTTTTCTGCATCACTCAGCCCAAGCAGTAAATCAAACATGGGAGTTGCAGTAGGAGAGATCAGATTTGATCGGAAGCTGAAACTCCTGGATTTCATTTAGAGAAGATCAAGAGTCCAGAACTGTGTCAGCTCTGAGCAGACACATGCACCAAGCAGGACTGTTCAGCTGAGGGACTCTGTGCTGGGAATGATCACACAAAGAAATGCAACTCACGTAAGCTGGCAGCTGGACACATCTGACTCTTCATTAGTACATGTCAAAGTGAGTCAGAACACACATGGCAGGCAGGCAAATTAAAACTATTAACTCTCCACATCAAAAGGCTTCTGTGGCTCTGGGTAAGAGAATCCAACAAGGACTGTAATAGTTTTGAACAAAAGTTTGTGAAGAGGAAACATGCGGAGGTCTTATTAGAACTACTGGAAAAACAGGCATCATGTTCTCTGCAGGTGACAGATCCAGAAAACAGTGGATGGTTTTAAGATACTAAGAAGATAAGTAAAGAAATAGCTAAGAAAATAACTAAATAATAGCCTCTGCTGCTTATAACCTCCCAGCCATGCCAGACCTACAGAAAGAAACTTGCATTAAAATGAAGTTGGAACAATGCCTCGGTCACTCAGGGTACAGTCAGTGAGTCACATCTGCTCTATTAAAACATCCTGTCGAGCAGAATTCAGTCATACAGTTATGGAAAGAGCCACTGGGAAGAGAAACGTGTGAGATTGCCACATCAACCATGACATTAGGACAGTTTACACAATCCATGTGGCACCGCAAACGGTTGGGGTGGTAAAAGGTTCTGACTGTGTTCAACTTTGGCTTTTATTAGATAGCCAAGGAGCCACTAGATATGGAATTGGAATCTTGTATGAAGCAAGTACTCCTAGTGTAAAGAAACAGTTCAGTGTCCTTTGTTTGTAAGATCTCTTTATACTTTTAATCATATTTTGTAATACACTGTTCTTCCTCAGCATGGTTACCAGGTTAGTAATCACCACCCTGACCACTTCTCCACATATCCACTGGCTATGGATTTAAAGAGCCAGCATTGGTTGGCAACCAAAATGTTCAGTTATCCCATCATCTGGTTGCTAAATACAGCCGATACAAGACCGCAAAACCCAGTGCCAGTGGCCCTGTCTTGCTTTCTATTAACACTTCTCCCTGTTTGTTCAGGAAAACTTGAAAAGGAATGTAAAAGGGAATGCAAAGGAATGTTATCCAGGGATCCTCTCACAAAATTTCACTTCCTTGTTGTTCCAGATTGAAAATCACCACATTTTCAAGTATCAGTTGTGGTGCTTTTATGCTGAAAAAGCATTTTATTTTGAAGCTGGAGGTAGCTGTCCTGGCAGACCTCCTCCATCAGTCTCTGGACTCCACAGGTGATTGCTGGACAGAGTCCTAAAGGGAAGGTACTTCCTCCTTCTTCTTTCCCCTTCTCTTGTTGCCACCATCTTTATCATCTCCTGCTTCGGCTGCAACATGTCTCCAGAGACAGGGAGCTCCTCTAGGAGAGGGCTCCTCCCACCCCCCAAGGCTGGGGCCAGCAATGGCTCTCAACCCCCCAAGGGTGGAAGACGAAAGAAAGTCTCAGCCTGGCTGAGACTCCTCTGCAGGTGTAGCCACAGCCCTCTAGTGCATGGGAGCTTGAACGCAGAGAGGCCGAAGAGGCAAGCTGTTTGTACCCGCAAACCCCCTTCTGTGAGGGTGAACCTGCAGCCCTTCCCTCTTTCACCGAAGGCTCAGATACAGAAAAGCTGCAACAGCTCCTTCCTGTCCTTGGCAGTGGGCTGAAGTAAGAACAACTCCTCCAAGCCACACTACAGCAAACGCCTTTGAAGATGCCAGACAGAAGTGAGCTCCTAACCCTCTACCTCCCTTGGTGCCTGACCACAGCGAAAGAGAGGCTCTGCAGAAGGCCTGTAAAAAGCCCTTGGATAAGACCTCAAAAAG
>VZRI01012659.1:20723-47240 GCA_013397515.1 Upupa epops | reverse complement strand
GGGGGAGCGGCGGCGGCGGCGGCGGGAGCCGGTGCGGGCAGCCTGGAGCGGATCCGCGCCGACCACGAGCGGGCTCTGCGGGAGGCCAAGGAGACGCTGCAGAAGCTGCCCGAAGAGATCCGCAGGGACATCCGCCAGGACAAGGAGAAACTTCTGCAGGACGCCCGCGGCAGGAAGGAGGCGGCGGCCCCGGGGCTGCCCCAGCGCCGCTTCCGCCAGCCCTTGGGGGCCGTGGGGCGGGAGCCCGCAGACCCCGTCGTGCGGCAGCGGAGGGACAAGATCAAAGAGGTGGGTATGGGAGGCGGCCGGTTTCCCCCGTGTAGGGCAACAGGTCCCGTAGAGCGGCTGAGCGGGTTCCCTCAAACCGCGCTGTCCCGCTGCGGGATGCGGTGCGTGGCGGCGCGCAGCGCTGGGCTGGCGGCTGTGTGAAGAGTTGCGTGTGTCTCGCTCGGTTTAGGCGGCAGCGAGGCTGCTGAAGTGTCCGGTGTCCGGTTTGGCGGGTGGAGGGGCTGCTGTAAAGCCCTTCCTTAGGGAACGTGCGTGGGTACCACCGCGGCCACTGGGTTCCTCTACTCAGAAGGATTCCCTTGCTGATCCTGTTTCACACCCTGCTGCTGCTGGCCGGCTCCAGCCAGCAGTAATGGACAATTCCGCTGCCCACAGCGATGAGAGGTTATGAGTTAATTGCTAGTATGTGTTTCAGCTCGTGTGGCGATGGGGATGAGATAAGAACGAGCCTGGAACTACTGAGTATCTCTGGGTTCGTGAAATCTCCTAGCCGGTTTAGCGATATTGCACAGCCGTGCGGAGCAGTCCGAATGGTGAGCTTGAGCATCACGGCAGCTCTCCCGGACTCGGAGTTGTGTTTATGCTCCAAACTCCCTGTGTCTGTTTAACTACTTCATCCAACTGCGCGGCAGTCGTGAGCAGTAAATGCCAACGCAGAGATGTTTTGTAGGAAGGAACTGTCAGGAGCGAAGTCTGCAGGGTCTGTGCTGTCTTCGGCATCAGTCACACGGCCTCCCCGAACCGTTTGGAACGAATGTAAATACCAGCAAGCTCTCTCTCCAGACACGTTGGTTTGCTGTGTAAAAAACACTTGGTAGCAATGAGACTCCAGACCGATGGTCGCGATTATGTAGCATAGACCACTGCAACAAGTAAATCAGCAGGGGGAAGGTAAACCTTAAATACAGGGCTGCTTTGGCTGGTCCCACTCTGTGCCGACTGGTCTGGTTTATATTATATTGCATATGGATATATGTGTGTGTGCATGCATCTGTCGTTGGTGTATATACGTGTGTGTATAAACACACATGCCAGTATCTCTTCCATTTTACTTCCTCCCTTTCCATTCTATCATTCTTATTCTCAGCTTTTACGCAGCTTCTGACAAGCCAGTAACCCTCCCAAACTGGACTGTGGGCTGTGTAAGCTTAGGAGATGATAGAGGGACTGCAGTTAGTTTCCACATCTTTATTCTTCTTGGTATCTCAGTATAATTCCTCACAGCTACGAGTTGTTTTGTGGCGTTCCCTCCGGATTCAGTTTGTGATGCGAACTGCTCTTGCGTTTTTGTGATACCTTGGCTGCTTTTTCCTTGTTAAAGAATACTTCTAGTTTGTTTTTCATTGACTGGAGAACAGTGTTTTTCATTCGATGTTGTTTTGTGCATTGCCCTTTATGCTGCTTTTATCTCTGTTTTTGCAAGCTGTCTGCTCTTTTTATATTGATTCTTTACTGGCATCTGCAGTCTTTTTAGAAATAGCTTTAACTTTTTAAAGTGTGAACTTTTCATAGAATCAGAACAATTTTGGCTGGAGGAGACCTTCAGGATCATCAAGTCCGATCTTTTCCTATCCCTATCAGCACCACTAAACCATGCTCCCCAATGCAACCTCTACCCTTCCTTCAGACACCTTCAGGGATGGGTACTCAACCCCCTCCCTGGGCAGGCTGTTCCAATGCCTCTCAACCCTTTCAGTAAAGAAATTCCTCCTGACATCCAGCTTGACCCTCCACTGGCACAGCTTAAGGCCATTTGTCCTGTCCTGTTACTGGCCACTAGGGAGAACAGACCAACCCCCCACCTCTCTACAGCCTCCTTTTAAGTAGTTGTGGAGAGCAAGGTGGTCTCTCCTCAATCTCTTCTCCAGGCTAAACAGCCCCAGCTCTCTCAGCCGTTCCTCATACCACATATAATTCGTATTTGATGCTATGCTGTACATGCACAGAAACAGAAATTATCCCTTCAGGTTCTCTCGTTGTGCCTGGTGTTTGCACACTGGAGCTGCAAATGTAAACAATCTTTGTTTTCATACTCTTTGGAGCCTGAACCCGCATCTGCATTGCGTGATGTATGCTGTAGGACTCTGAGCCTATTCCTGTGGGGATTTTAGGCAGAAGGAAGCAGGCTGCTGTGAAGGGAAAGAATGCCAGAAAACAAGCTTGTCCTTCCCTGCTTTTCTGTCCTAGAAGAGCTCTATCTCAGTGGCACGCTGACACCAAGCTGAGAAAGGGGAGAGCTTAGAGATGTCTTGTTCGCTCGCTGTTTTAAATGTGAAGTTCAAAGTTCAGAAGTGCAGTGCAAGGCAATATGGTTTGTGATCAAAACAACAAAGTGCTCTGACGTGGCAGTGTTTTTTAACAAAGGTTTGTGATGTAAATATTAACCTTTTTTTTTTTCTATGACAAATACCTTTGTATTTAAAAAAAACAGCAAAACTTTAGAAAGTGGGAATGTAAAGCTTCTTGAAGAAGTTTCCTAGAACCTTATCAAGCAAGTAAGGAGCTTGTAGAAGCAGATAAGTGGATATTGTGTTGTCATTGCTGCCCTTACCTTATTCTGAAGGGGTTGCTTTTGGGGTTTGGGTGGAAACCATCCCACTGGGTGTGTGCAGGCGTGCCTGTCTGGGTAAGGGATGTGGCTCAGAACCTAGAGATACCTACGGGTGTTGTGACACTTCCTGTTCCCTTCTGATGATGAGTGACAGGTGAACTCAGAAGAGAGGGTCAGGCAGTGCTGCTGGCAGTGGGGCTTGCCCACTGCTTCCTGTTGTGAAACCACTGTTGCTAGACTGCAATTGCGGAGTTTTCCCTGGCTGCCCTAACTTATGTTGCCTGCTCAGGAAAGCAGAGGCACAACTGCTTCTTAGCTGCCCTGTGGACTTGTCTTTAGCTAGAATTTAAGGGTTTTGGGTGGTTCCACTGCTGTCTCCATGACTTGGGGGTGGGCTGTGATTCCGTGGTACATCTCACACTAGTGTCTGGTTTTGTTTCCTGACTGTGAGCGAGGAGGTTTTGATTTGTATTCCTGCTCTTCTGTTAGTTATTTCAGAGTTGGTCCCTCTTAAGCAGTACCTCCTGTGATATCTGCCCCCCTTCTGTAAAAGGACAAGCGAAAGGCAGTAATGACTGTTCCACTCAGATAAGCTGAAAGTCTTCCAGCCTCCCATGGTGATGTTTTTTTCTGATGTCCAGGGGAGACTGGCAGGTGTACAGGCACTTTGAAGAAGGTGGCAGCTTGGTATGAACCAAAGAAGAGATCAGAAGAAGACGGTAGTAGGTGGGGACTGGCTGTGGAGGCAGGAGATGCAGTTTCAATTAGGGACATCTGACTTGGAATGTTTTCCAAGTATCATTAATCTCTTTAAAAAAAAAAGTGAGTGAATTATTTAGGTATTAAAACCCGCACTCTTCTAACTTCAGAGGAAGGGAACAGAGAACGATGAATGAGCTACCTCGGGTACTAGAAGCAATTTAATCACATTAGTGCCGTACTCTGCTCAGGCTAATTAATCCTGCTGAACAGCAAGTTATCGTCATTGATGGAACACTGTACTAATACAGCCGTGCCATCCTCTTCCAGCCTTGGGAGTGCTACACAGAGCTGTTGGAAAGTGTTCTCAGTATAAAACCTGCCTTGGCAAACTGGAATCGGTGTCCAAAGAGCATGTGGTGCTCCAGATACCTGCGCAACTCAACTGTTGCAGCCATCTGGTGGAGGTACTGCAGAGGAGAATTTCATTCAGTGATGCTGTGGTTAGCCCTGAGCGCTAGTCCTTGGTACTCAGCAGGGCAGTGATCATGTCAGCAAAACAGACTCCACAGAGAAAGACTTCTTCATGGCATCTTTCTATAAAGAATTGAATTCAAGTTCTGTTGGCAGCCTCTGTGAATCCAGAGCTCCTGAAGTCCTCAGCGTTCATTTTGTTTGTTGTTTGTGATGGCTTCTATGCAGTTGAGTCAGAAGTCTCTAGATTAAGCGAGAAGTTGCAGTAGGGAAGTTCAGAAGTATCTGGAGGAAAAAAACCCCTTGAGAACATGGAAATAGAGCTCTGAACAGAGATCTAATACACGCTTGGTACAGCAGTATCAGGGCATAATCAAGCATGTCTGTTAACAAGAAGTGATGTCAAAATTACAGGAGGTAGCTTGTGGCCAAAGAAGAGCAGTTGTCCTTGAATGCCTTCCCACCACTTGCTTTCATAGTATCTGGTGGTTTTGTGGGGTCCAGTGCCAGGCTGGGGGGATGTTTATCCCCTTGTGGTGACTTTTCCTTCTTTTTAACGAGTGGTGAGCTCACCAATACCTCTCGTGGTAAAACAGTATCTTCCTCCCACTTTTGACTGTCTTGTCTCACTGTCTGCTGTGCATTAATTCCACTGTAGCTCTCCAGAAACTGCTTCAGCTCACAAAACCGACAGAAAACCACTAAAACAAAAGGAGTGTGATAGATTTTGCCAGGTTTTGTGCCAGGTTGGTGAGTTGAAGGCTTTAATAGAAGGGCTGACTAGGCGGTTGACTTGGTGCTGTGTGGTTGACTTGTTGGCTGTGGTTAGGGAGCAGTACTATATAGATGAAAAGGGTAAGAAGCCCTTCTCAGGAGTCCTGCTTTAGAAACTGGTGTCTGATCTTCTGGCCCAGCTTCTCTGTTCAAATTGGATCTCCACAGCATGACATTTGCAGAGCCAAGGTTCAATCTACTGTAATAAATTTCGGCAGCAGGCTGAAGTGCTGCTTCGGGAGACTGTTACCTCCCAGACCCTTTCCTCAAAACAGAAAAGGGGAAGAGAAATGCAGTGGCTGGAATTGCTGGGGCCTCAGCTCCTGTAAGTTGGGAGAGGAGGGAGGTTGTGGGAGCCTTGGTAATCAGGAGAGGGAAGGAGTTAAGATGCAGCAGTGGCAGTATTGAGTGGTTTGGGTTGCAAACTGAAAAAAGCCAGGTTCCCTGATGGTATAGCCTTTCAAGAACAGTACAGGGTGAAGGAAAGGAGCTGACATGTGGTAAGCAGTGTGGTGAGGCACCCACTGATGATGCAATGCACTTTGAAAGTTTCCCTCAAGTACCGTGTGACCTTAATGCTGACATCTCATTGTTGCCATTTGGTTTGTCTAGGGAATTTAAAATGAGTCTTGGTGCTCTTTTCCTCCCCTCTCCTAAGCTTTATTTAGCTGTGTATAATCTTCAGTATTTATGTGTGTGCTAGTTCTTTCGTGTGTTTTGCGGTGCCTCCCTTCCTGATAAATACTGTTTATTGTAGGGTTGTTTTTCAATGGTTTCATAGAAGACACTAAGGAGGTTAATTAAGTGCTTAAATAGAAAGAATCAAATCTGGTGGTGGGCAGGTGCTTAATATCACTCAGTTACATCAAAATCATAGAATCATCAGAGATTGGAAGGGACCTTGAAAGATCATCCAGTCCAATCCCCCTGCCACAACAGGACACCCTGACCAGGTCCAGGTGGGCTTAAAACATCTCCAGAAAAGGAGACTCCACAAACACCCCCAGGCAGCCCTCTGCAGTGCCCCATCTCCCTCCCTGGGAAGAAAATGGACTAGTAGGTAAGGTGCCTTATACCCCTGAGTTAGGAGGATCCTCACGGGGCTCATAGGCATTTTTCATACATTTGTTGGGACATTTGTGCCCTTGGGAAGTGACTGCTGGAGCTGGCAGGAGTCATCTTGTGAATGTTATATAAGTTAAATGGCTTGAGTAGGGATAATGGCACTGCAAGATGCAGAGGAATTTTATCTGAGTTCCTAAGCAGAGGAGCATGGGTCTAAGGCACCTCATTGTCCACAAGACATAAATGAGGCTGTGCCTTTGCCACGGTGAGTTGGCTCAGCTTCTGTTTTCAGTTTGTTTGGTTGCTTTTTTGAGGACCTGACAGCCTTTCCTCAATCAAAATACTTGGAGTTTGTCATGCTGGCAAGTGCCTTATTCCAGTACTGGTCATGAGCTGGAGAGGTGTCTCTGTGCATACGTATCTGTATTTGCCTGGAATAGGCTGTGTTCCCACTGATACTTGGTGGTGTTTCAGCCTTACACCTGTTTGCTGCGAGCTAAGAAGGATATTTATTTATATAACAGAAGAGTGTTTAGTTTTTTCCGTGGTCAGACTTCATCTACATTCTAAACAGGTAAATTCACCAAAGCAAACTGAATGTCCCCTGTAACCAGGTGGCGTCAGAACTGCGGGAGGAAATGAAAAAGCTTTAAACATTCAGTGAGAAACATCTGGCTTTCGCAAAAAGCCCCAAGCACACGATTAATTCTTAAACTGAAAACCCACAATGCGAAGGCAGAGTGTAAATTCTAGCCATACAGGGCCCTTCCTGTGAAAGCTAAATTAAGTGATATTAAGGGGTGAGATAAAGCTTCGGATGAAATGTCTTGTGCATTTTGGCAAAAGCTCTGCTCTCCTGGTGCTGCTGTTGTATTTCATAGTAGTGCAGCAGCCAACGGCGCTGACAAAGACATGGAGTGAATCCTCATGATGGTGAGTTCAGTTGCTCAAGGCTGTAGTTCTCTACTGTGAGCAAACTGAAGTGGAAAACATCCACCTGTTTATTAAAATCTGCCATTAAGGCCAAAAAGATGTCTAATCTCATTCAAGAGAAAAACACCAGTGGTAGAGCACCAAGCATTAACAGCTCTGTGAGTATTAATGAGAGCAGAGCTCTATGAGAGGGGGATTGCTGACGGACAGGAGACGGCAATCCTTGTGAAAGGTGATTAATGCTGCTCCCCAGAAGCACTCCTGTGGCTGCTGGATGGACAGCCGACTCTTCAAGCCCTCTGAAACATGGTGCTATGAGAATTGTTCATTTGCTGCTTGGTTGGTTGCTGCTTCTTTTATTTTCTAGCTTGGGGAGTGTAAGTTTTTTGCCATTTTCATCTTAAGTAGAAGATCTTAACAGGGACCTCCTTCAGTTACAAGTAATACATTTGTCTTCCTAACTTCGGGGAAGGGGCTTTGATTCAGTGTTTGCTGCTGTCTCACAGTGCAGCACTTCTGGCAATAACTTGCTGCCTGAGATAGCCCAGAGATGATGAAACACTCTGGTTGTCTGCTGTTCTGTTAACAAACTCTGCCGTTCAGATGTGCCGCGGTGTTTTGGATGCTTTGTGCACAGGATTTTGTTGCTTATGTCTAGATTATTGCCAGACCTGTCTCTTCACAGATGAAGGCAGCGACTGTTTAGGTGGGCCTGTAGGTGAAGCAATATGGGCAGTGCACCAGATGCTCAGTAGACTGGTTTCTACTCTGGGCTGAAAATCTCCTTTATCTACTCAATTTGTGTAGTGTTTCTTTTCCTGGGGTTTTGGGTTCTGTCTCTTTCTGGAAGCTGTGACACACAGAACATGGGCGCTCTGTTTTACTGTGTTCCATAACTTCTTATAACTGGCTCTGCAAGCCTGTCATGATGCTGTCAGTGGTGAGTAATGAAGCACGTGCTTGCCCCAGCCAGATTACAGGGAAACCTTTTCCAGGATCAAGGTGAAGCCTCTGTTGTGTTGCAGTGCTTGGCAGCTCTGCCTGTGCAGTCCAGAGGAGTTTACTGTTGTGAGAAAGCACTCTGGTTTTCCAGGGGTGAGAGGGGTCTAGTGACTTGCTCTACATGACAGCTTGAAGAGCACAGCGGGATGACCTGGATCCTACTGTTTCTCACTAAAGCAGGGGCTGTTGCTGCTTTCACCCCTGCCCCTGCTTTAGGTCTCTAGCTTATCATGCCATCACATGCTTGGGCTTACATTTGGGTCTTGGGGTCTGGTTCGTGGCTGCACATGGGCAGCTGTTGTTTACCACTCGATTGCTAATCACACGATGCTGCCTGTTACATTGGGAGGCTCCCGGTCCTGTGTTTCCATCAGGAGCAATTTAGGAAATGCTTGAAATGAAATGCTCTAATGCTGTTTTGATGGAATCCCAGACTATTCCCGGTTGGAAAGCACCTCCTAGATGAGCGCCCAGCCACATACACAACAAAACCCCAAACCCTGATCAGACACCAGCACCAAACACGCTCATCCGGATAAAACACAAAATAAACCCTGTGCAGTCTCTACCACTAGAAGACAAGTAGTGTAGTAAAACTCCTCCCAGTTTGCCTTCCTTGCGTACTGAAATCTTCAGTCTGACCTCTGTTGTAACCAAGGAAGGGTTGTGTGAAATAACCTGACAAGTTGCTATAACTCCCTGCAGTACGCTGATTGGGTTTCATAGCTGGTGTTTATAAAGATACAGGTATTGCTCATTCCAATGCCTCCCGTTTCAGCAGCTTTTCAAACAGATTGGATGAGCACATAACCTGCTGCTGTGTTCTTATAACTGTTAAACATCACCAGCTCTTGTGGGAACACTGCGATATGCCATCTCTCACACAAAGGTAAGAGGAAAGGGGCACTAGTAACTACAAATGTAAAACCTATTCTTGTTTGTTCCCTCTTGCGAGCTGTACGTACCATGGCTTTGACATTGTCCCAGTGCTAAAGTCAGTGGAAGTCTGGCTTCCAAGGGACTTTGAACCCTGTTTTTATTTGAATGCGAATGTCTAATAAGGTAAGAAAATACTGGAGATGGGAGGCAATACTGGGCAAAGGACCACAGTGATTCTGTGCGGTGAATGAGCTGATGACTGTGGGACATCTGGCTGTTGTTACAAGGCTTCTGCATGCATGGCGGTTATTTCAACTTCTACCTCTGCTGCTGGGCAGAAACAGAGCTTGCAGTTTCAGTGTAAAAGCACGCAGCTCTGCACTGCTCATGAGCTGTTGCTGGTGTTTAGTTAGAGGCAGGACCACGTATCATTTGAACAAAGTAGAAAAGAAAGACTGGCTGATGCTTCTTTCCATCTTCCTGTTGGCGTAGGGGTTATCTTATTGCTTGGCAACATAAATCCTCTCTTTCAATTATTTATTCAAAGTCTGTACTTCTAAAACACAGCAATAAAACTGTGCTAGATTGTAGGTCGCTATGGGTTGCTGCTTTAATTGGTATTCAGACTGCTACGAGGCTGGTGGGTTTTTTTTTCATTTAAAACTATCTGCATATTTTTCTTTCACTTAGTCCACTGCATAATAAATATCTCTGTGCCTTTTAAGATGTCTCTTGTTCAGGGCCTGTGTTCTTCCAAGGAAACGGCTCTCATAAAAGAATGCACAGCTAAAAAGCCCTTTTGCTTCCGAAAAGCGGTGCTTAAGGAGATAGTAATTTTACTATTCACTGATACACACATGCAGATGCAGACCCAGTCCTCAACTCCACTGTGTTCTCTGGCTGTCTTTGAGCGCTGGCATCTGTTGGTGCACTGAATGGTGATAGTAATCATAAAGCTTTGACCGTGCTGCTGCCTCTGGGGAAATCTGCTGCTCGTTACTGTGGTTATAGTTCTCCACCCATCTGTGATTTTGAGAATTGCACTAGTGTTGCAGCTGGATAGCGATAGTAGATCCTTGAAAGCTTAAGGGAGAGCCATAGATATTAATCATCTGCAGTGATGGATTCCTCTCCCTTCCCTGTGTCATGAAACCGAAAACTTAATGTCTGTGTAGAAAGAAGAGTTATACACACTACATGTTTTAAAAATCATCGTACCTCAAAGCTGCGTGCTGTTGCCTTTGTTCTGGTGAGCTCCTCTGAAGATTCGCCATGGGAGAAACTGGATTGTGCAAAGACAAGCTGCACGTTGACTGGTGTTTGTCTTATTCCCTAAAGCATGCACGGCACTGAACCTGAGCAGACCCCTCACAGCATTGCATTGCTTGTCGAGGGCTGATGTGAAGTCACAGATCAAGAAGGGAGTCTTAAAACCTGGCCTTTCTGAAGAAAAGCCTGGAAGTCTCCTCACACAGCTATTTTAAAAACAATACAAATCCCTGAAGTCCAGTACTGAGACAGATGTATTCATATCTCTCTTGGTATATGTTTTCTATGAGCCAGGTTCATTATACTGTTGGTAAGAGATAAATTCTGTCTGTAACTGAAGATGCAGTTTGTCAAGCTCTGATATGGATAAACACCTGGAAAAAGCGAAAGGCATCCATCGGTGGGTGGTTTTATTTTTCACAGCCATCTAAGCTGAAAAGGCTGCACACAGAATCCGGCACATAAGGATGGAACGAAGACACCTTTTTCCCATCAATTTTTCTCTAATTATTTTTTATCTAACTCTTGCAGAAAGTAGATAATCTATGACAAAGTTTTCAGACTTCACGGAAACAGTTGTCATGGGTAACCTGATCTACCTATGACTCCTTAATACTTCAGGTGACTTTATCTGTGCACACTGATGTCCTGGGGTTGTTCTTTTCCTCAGCTTTCTGCTTGCCGTAGGATGGTGAGAAGTAGATTCCCACTCACCACTGCTCCTCTGGAGGCTGATCTCTTGCTCAGAGCAAGGCTCCCTTGAAAATTAAATCATGTTGCTCAGAGCCTTGTGCACTCAAGTGTAGAAGAAACTCTGGAGGGAGGTTCTGCAGCCTCTTGGAACAAGTATATTCCAGTCCCTGAAGAAGTACAACCCTATTATAGGGTTTTAGAATTATTAGTGTATCTAGTTTGAATGATCATTGCTTTGACTGCTGCCTGCTGCCTTTTCTCCTTTCACTCTACACCACTGAGAAAAGCCTGCCTGCCTTTTCTCTGCGGGCATCCACCAAGTGTATAAGAAGCTTCCTCTAGTCAGAATAGACCCAGCTCTACCTTTTCTTGTATATTGAGTGCTTTCCTTTAAACATTAAATCTCTTATTGGTGCAAGGGAGCTGAAAACCAAGTACAGGGCTCTGTTTGTAGGCATCAGAAATGTTGCCTAGCAAGTGTTAATCACTTCCCATCACAAGTAGGGTGTCCAGCAGATTGTTCACACAACTCCCAGAGCGTTTGTTGCCAGCCTGTTCTCTAGCCCGTAAGCATTTGCTTTCACTGGTCTCCACAAGACTCAATTCTTGTCGCAGTTCTTCAGGTGGGACCCCACTCTGGATTGTTGGACTTTGGTGTTCCCTGTGAAGTTGTACGGTGTGTTATGCTGCATTGTTCATGTTAACCCCAGGGAAATGTCACTTGTAATTAGAGTTTGACCTGTTTACTGCTGGCCCGAGCTTAGCAGGACAGTCCCTTTTTACTGGTGATACTGCTCTGTGCTGCCTCAGTGCTAAGAGGGGAGGGTGGTTACAAAGCATGCTCAAGTCAAGGCAAACTATTTCTGCTGCTGTCTCTTCACCCACAGAGCTGATGGCTTCACTGTGATCAGTAACTGGGTTGGATGAGCACATTTTGCCTTTGGGAAATGATGCCTGCTGTGCATAGATGTTTCTGCCCTTCATGTGTCTGGAAATAGGTTCAAGGAGGATTTGCTCCATTTTCTTTGCAGGGTTTGGAATAAGGCTGACTGGTCTGCACACAGTTTCCTGGATCTTCCTTGGGGAGTTTTTTGGGTTACTCTGGCCTTTCAGTGACATCAGCACTCTTACCCAGTCTGGACTTCTGTGTGTCAGCTTGGTCCTCCCTTCCTTTTCCCAATGCCTTTGCCACCGAAGCCCCGTGAGTGTGCCCTGCTGGTGAGGACCAAAGCCAGAAGAACCCAAGGTGTTGGAGCTGCTTCATGTCTTTTGTCTCTAGTTTTCTGAACCTGTCCGGCAGGGGGTTCCTGTTTTTTGTCCTCTTCTTGTTGCTGAGGTACCCGTAGAAGCCTCTCCTGTTCCATGGCTGCTTCCAGTGGAACATTAGCATTTTCTCCCCTGGCTCCTGGGCTACTTTACTTCTGAGGGCTTGCGCTCATGCCAGATGTTTCTCATGCAGCCATCCTAGTCTCCTGCTCAACTGAGCAATAAGGGCAGTCTCCCATGGGTTCCTGCCTGTGGAACTGGGCTGAACTCAGCTTGTTCTCAGGAAGTCTGGGATCTTTGCTACTCGTCTTCCTCAGTTCTTTCAGGATCTGCTGTGTTGATGTTTTAGTAGGCTTGGGGTTTGTGCATTTCTCACTTCTGCTTTGATTGTTTTGAAGAGAACTTTTATGATGGGAGTTGGGGTGGTGGAGGAAAACTGCTTTTAAAGCCTCCTGGCTAATTTGCAGCTGTGCTGCCCCAGCGGGTAGTTGAGAATTTTTAAACTCAGGTAATTTTAACTTGACAAACAAGATGTGATTAATATAGGGGGCTCCCATCGCAATTCTTGAAATCAAACTATTAATGGAAATCAAAACTCGCCTGCAGCTGTTGCCACTTTTGTGGGCAGATGTGGGCTACCAGCACCCTGGCATGGACTAAAAGACAGCACTGAAGAATCGTGTGCTGTTTGGAAGCATCTTTCCTCTGCACAACTGATCAAAGTCTCAGTCGTTGGTGTTAATACATTGCGGATGTGAAAGCTCGTAGAGTGCCACTTTGGGGTTGGTAAGCTCAGGGTTTGGATTGCAACTGAAATGGATAACATGGCACTAGACTTCAAGTACAGTGGTTTGACTTCTTGCTTTGTGATCCACTCGCTTCCTTACAAACTCAAATCCCATGGGTAACTTCTGTCTTTTTGTGTAACTTACTACATGGGTTCCAGCAGCCACTGCAAATATTTTTTACAGTAGGTTCTACTATTGTACTGCCCATTCGTGAGAGTCCAACTCTTCAGCGCTTGATGTTTTGACATCACAGCAAGGTCTGGAGTGTTGTATTTGAAAATGAAGTCTGTCTGTCTGCTACCTCATACTCAGCATCCAAACTCACCAGCCCCTTCTAAAAGAGTAGGATTACAGCAGTACACAAGCATCCCTTCAGTCTGATGTGTCTGTTATGATTTGCTGATGTGAGAAGCAAAGTTTAGTCTTGAGCTCCATCAGGGGAGGTTTAGACTTGACATTAGGAAAAGGTTTTTCCCTGACAGAGTGATCTGGTTTTGGAACGGGCTGCCCACAGAGGTGGTCGAGTCACTGTCTCTGGAGGTGTTCAAGGTTAGGCTGGATGAAGTGCTGAGTGGAATGGTCTGGATGGCAGATGTCAGGCTTACTGGGTTTATTTGGATTTAGGTTGGACTGGATGATCTTTGAGGTCTTTTCCAACCTCATCATTATTGTGATGCTGTGATACTGAAAGTTCTTCTCAGCTATGTAGCAGGAACTGCATAACACTCCTTCTGCCCCAGCTTTATGATGCTTTGTTATTGGAGCAGTAATCACCCGGGTTTTATTTGCCACTTAAAAGTGTGGAAAGTGGGCTACAAAAACTACCTGAGTCCTTATCGTGGCTGTAAGTGAGGAAAGGGCCTCTTAGAGTTTTAGAGAGGAGTTAGACTTTTTTCCTTCCATTTTCTGGTAAGTCTATGTGTGGAGGTTCCACTCTATGTGTGGAGGTTCCACTTCATCAAGCAAACGAGTTATTCCGAGTCTTGTTTAGCAGCCTAAAGTGTGACCAGCGCCTGCATCCATAACATCACGCATCTGTGACTTGAAATCAGCAATTTGTTCTGTGCTGTAAAGCAGAGCCTGTAGTCTAAGCTGTTGAAGGTCACACACGTGGGTCTCTGACAAGATAATAAACACTAGTGAATGTTCTTCTGTATGTGCTAGGCATTTAAAAAAAGAGGGCTTTTGCTAGCTGTAGCCTTGATCATGAGAACCCAGAAGGACACAACTATTATGGAATGTTTTTAACCACATAATGATGCGCTGTGAGATGTTCCACATGGTCATTTTCACTGACTTGATTAGTGGCTTCCTGGTGTGATAATTACCCATTACGGTGTTGCACGGTGGGGGTATTATGTGGAACCTATTCATCCTTTCTGTCTGAACACAATAGTTGTGTGATGTGTGTGTTATTCTTAATTTGCCATGGGAAGTTTTATCCGCCTCAGACTCATGCTGTTTAACAAGGCCAAGTGCAGGGTCCTATACTTTGGCCATAGTAACCACTACCCAGTTACAGAGCGTGGGGAGAGTGACCTGGCAGAGAGGAACCTGGCAGTACTGGTTGACAACTGCCTGAACAGGAGCCAGCAGGGTGGAAAGCATCCTGGCTTGTATCAGCAATGGTGTGGCCAGCAGGACTAGGGATGTAATTCTCCCCTTGTACTGGGCACTGGTGAGGCGCCTCCCCTCAAGTACTGGGTTCAGTTCTGGCCCCCTCACTTCAACAAAGAGATTGAGGTGCTGGAACAAGTCCAGAGGAGCAATGAGGCTGAAGAAGAAACTGGAGGGAAAGNCCTTGTACTGGGCACTGGTGAGGCGCCTCCCCTCAAGTACTGGGTTCAGTTCTGGGCCCCTCACTTCAACAAAGAGATTGAGGTGCTGGAGCAAGTCCAGAGGAGCAATGAGGCTGAAGAAGGGACTGGAGGGAAAGGGTGATGAGGAAAGGCTGAGGATGCTGGGGGTGCTTAGCCTGGAGAAGACTCAGCAGGGACCTTATCACTCTCTACAATACCCTGAAAGGAAGTTGTAGTCGGGTGGGGGTCAGGCTCTTCTCCTACGCAAATGCCAGGACAAGAGGGCAGGACCTGAAGCTGCCAGGGAAGGGTTAGGTTGGATGTTAGGAAGCCCTTCCTCAGGGAAAGGGGGATCAGATGTTGGAATGGACTGCCCCACTTGTGGAGTGCCCATGGTGGTGTTTAAGGACAGCCTGGCTGTGGCCCTTAGTGCCCTGATCTGGCTGATGTGGTGATGTTAGGTCACAGGCTGGGCTGGATGAGCTCAGAGGGCTTTTCTAGCTTCAATAATTCTGTGATCCTGAGTCAGGAACAAGGCCAGTGGCTGATGCCAAAGGCAGTCTCAGAACCTGTTTCAGAAGTCCTCTGTATTGGTGTGAACCCTGCAGGGCAGGTAAATGGGGATTTGATCTATTACCTGGTGTCTGCTTTATCAGCCTCTACCTATTGTCTGCATGGGGAAACGTTTCCTTACTAACTTTGGGGGGTTTACTGCAGCTTCACCGGTTACTGTTCTCTTGTTCGGGGTAACTTTGTGTTGCTGCTAGCTCTTTGTTAAGCGGGGAACATTCGCAGGCTGTGGAACAAGCTGTGAGTATGCCATAACCGGAAAGAAAAGAACTTAATCATAATTTCTTCCGGATATTCCTGCTGTGCTTTAATTTCCAGTTTCTAAGATGCTGTTCATAGGAAACCTTCTGGGCACTGTGATCAAAATAAGCAGGAGTTTAAGAATTACCTTTTTCTGCTACTGCCCTGCCACTCGCTGCACCCAGATCCCACTCAGCTGCCAGCTCCTGTCTCCATCCTTCCCTTAAAACAGATAAGGACTTGACTGAGTCCCCTCAAGTTGTTATCCAGAAGGAGGAGATGGATTTCGTGAGCTTTCTGATGAGATGGGGAACAGTGAAACTATGAGGGGAAATCTTGCGTTATCTTTTGTTTGAAAACTGCTCACTGGGAGCGTGGTGGCTATCCCACCTTTCCAAGTGAACTGCCAGGTAGGAAGCACTGGGAGGGGAGGAGGTTTTGTCTTCTGTAGTGAGCATGGAGGTTTCACAGGCAATTTCGGTGGCTGTGTGGGACTGAAACCTGGGAATTGCCCCTGTTTTGGCTGGTGAGGAGGGAGGAAGCATTGAGCAGCTGAGAAGATGAAAGGGAGTGCTTGAAATTCACAGTATATGATGGTGTGCAAAGGACTTTTGTACGGTGAAATCAGATGAAATGTTTTATTATTCATCTGTTTTACCTTTTGCCCTTCGGACTGCTGGGGAGAAATGATGCTTTTGATCTTCAGAAGTGCCTACTGCTAATTAAACGTAGCTCTCTTTGGGTAAGAGCTGCACTTTCTTGTAAGGCACAGCATGTTTAAAAGTAGTTTCTATTCACTCTTCATGGCCTACGGAAAAGCCTAATCAGCAGTTCTCCATCACGTTTCTGTACAAGGAATTTGATAACAATTAATTTGTACAGTTAATGCATGCAGCTAATCCCTCTCCCACTGGGATGTTCCCGGGTTTCATTCATGCCCCCCGGCTCTTGTGATGAGGTTAGTGTTAACTGAAGTAGCTGTAACCTCAGTAACCCCCCCTGGTTAATTTAGGAATATTGTGCTTTTTTCCAGCAGAATTTCCATTTGTTTTCACACGGTTCCCTAAACCCCCTTGATTCTGCTTCCACAGAGAAATATGCATTCTGAAGAAAAACAAAGAATTTAAGTTTTAATAACCTTTTAAAGTCTGCAGTCAGCACTTCGCCCAGATCAGCACAAACCGGCCTCCCCTGGGCTCCCAGTGTGCTTACAAATCTAACGAGCCATGGCTGCCTGCTCGGAGCTGGAGGCAAAGTCACCAAATACCCAGGGGATTGGGGTGCTTTTGCTTTAAATTTTTCTGCACACCCCTTGCCACTGAAAACCCCTTTGCCCTGCAGAACACTTGTGCTGGTGTCAATGACAGGAGAGATGCATGTGGCCCCAAAAGCATTGCAGGACCCAAATGAAATGAATGTGTGCTGTGGAGGATTTGTACTCTCCCTCGAATCTTTGGTGCTGTGATGAATAGAACGTTATTTGCTTTATTATGTGGGTGAAAGCCAAGGTAACTAAAACTCTAGTTGGCTTTCATCTGTAAAAAATACCTTGCATGAGCAAGTTGTTTACAATAGGTTGCTCCCAAGAAGAGTATTTGTGCACCTCGATCATAGAATCACAGACAGGCTAGAGTTGGAAGGGACTTCAAAGATCATAGAGTTCCAATCCCACTGCACAAGCAGGGACACCTCCCGTTAGTTCAGGTTGCCCAGAGCCCCATCCAGCCTGGCCTTGAACACTCCCAATGATTCTAATGATTTGATGCAGCTGCCACAACTTCTCTGGGCAGTGAGTTCCAGTGTCTCTCTATTCTCACACTGAAGAACTTCTTCCTAATCTCCAACCTAAATCTCTCCTCTTTCAGTTTAAAACCATTACCTCTTATCCTCTCACCCCCTGCCCTTGTAAAAAGCCCCTCCCCAGCTTTCCTGTAGCCCCCTTCAGGTGCTGGAAGACCAGTATGAGGTTCTCTTCGAACCTTCTCTTCCTCAGGCTGGACAAGCCCAACTTTCTCAGCCTGTCCCCAGAGCAGAGGAGTGACAGACCTCTGATTTTTGTGGTCTCCTCTAGACCCAGTCCAACAGTTCTACATCCTTCTTTTGTTGGGGTCTCCAGAGCTGGACGCAGATGGGGTCACCAGTGGATACCTCCAGCTGGGAGAGGGATTAAACTGTCACTGGCTTTTAAGGGTACTTCTGACATGATGGCATGAAGCTGGCTGTTCCCAATGCTTGCTGAAAGCATTCTAATATCCTTTTTTTAGCACTGAGAATGGGAACAGGCACAAACTGGAGAACAGTGTTGAGTGGGGACTTCTTCCCTCATGACCACATCTGTCCACTTCAAACGAGCCAGGCTGTTCTCAAGGTCATCTGGTGACAGGACAAGGGGCACTGGGTGCCAGCTGGAACAGAGGAGGTTCCCTATCAATATCAGCAGGACCTTCTTCCCAGGGAGGGTCCTGGAGCACTGGACCAGGCTGCCCAGGGGGGTTGTGGAGTCTCCTTCTCTGGAGACGTTCCAGCCCCACCTGGCTGTGTTCCTGTGCCACTTGGTCTGGGGGATCCTGCTGTGGCAGGGGGATTGGACTGGATGACCTTTTGAGGTCCCTTCCGATCCCTAAGGATTCTATAAAACAAAGCAAATGCTACCCCACAGGGGTTGTGGGGCATGAGAGAGAAAGCAGTAATCAAAAAACTGTAGACATCAAATGTTAACCAAGAATTTTTGTAGGACTCTGATTTTTGGGTTTGAGTTTAACGCTGTCAGGATATTTCAGATGCAGATGTATTTCTGATATGCTGTCTTTCCTGCAGCCCTGTCCTTTTCCTTCTATTGCTATCCCCCTGGGTTTAGTTTGCAGTCCAGTGGCACCAGTAGGCATTGCTGTCTTTCAGAAGCAGAACTGAACATTTGATGCTGACTCTACAGCTTCCTGAAAAGCTGAGATACGCACTTGGTATATCAACTTGATCACTCCTTGGTGTGGCTTCTTGTTACTCAGGTGGCAGTAGCATCTATTCCTATATAAAGTAGCATGGAGTCAGCTAGGAAAATTGAAAGTCAGAGCTGCTGCATGTTTTAATTGCAGGGATTTCTTAGGTTGTTGGCCAGAAGCTCTGGTACAAGACCAGCTCCACTAGCTCCCCCTCTGTCCTATACTGAAGAGCCCCAAGGCTTTCTGCCACATCTCAGTGCTCCTGACTGGGACATGGAATGCTCCAGGCTTCAGCACTTAGCTGTGGGCTCTGACTGGTATGACACTTCTGGAGGAATCCACTTTGCTGTAGCTGGAGCAATGGTTAGTGACCTGTTTAAAAGTCAGGAGCAGATGAGTGCAGTGCCTATGCTAGTAGATGTAAAAGGAGTAGACTAAGAATTTCTTTCTCCTCAAAGAAATGTCAGCCTTAAAAGAATCTGGGCTGTTAATGGATACGAGGAGAATGCAGGAGAATGAGTCTCTTCTATTTTGGCAGAGTAAGGCAGTGATAGAGTTGGCTGCTTTGTTTTTATCACTGACAGATGGGACAATAACATTTCCCCTTCAGTATCCACATCAGCATTTCATCGTGTTCTTCAGATAGTGCTGGTGAATTTTTAACTCAATAAACTGGGCAGTTAAAAGTTGGTAAATAGGCTTGACTTGGTGTGTTGGAGATGGGTGCCTGGTTGGCAGGTGCCCACCAAAGCTGCTCCATCATTCCCTCTCCTCAGCTGAAACCAAAGTTCAGGAGCAAAGACAAGCAAAGACAAGATCAGGAGCAAAGATCACTCAGCACTTACAGTCATGAATAAAGCTGACTCCACCGATTAAAACAGACTAAGATTGTGAGAAGTAAAACTAAATCTTAAAACATCTCCCCTCTACTTCTCTCTTCTTCTTGGGCTTAACTGTTCTCCCAGTTTTCTCTCCCTGCTCTCCCACAGTGACACACAGGGCTGGGAAATGGGAGCTGTGGGCAGTTGATCACACATATTCTGCCACTACTGTACCTGTCAAAGAAAAAGGCTCAGAACCATACAACATTTTGGGCTGAAAGAGACCTTCAAGACCATCCACTCCAACCTTATCCTAGCACTATCTAAACCCTGTCCCCCTGTGCAACAGCTACCCTTCTCTTCAACACCTCCAGGGATGGGGACTCAACCCCCTCCCTGGGCAGGCTGTTCCAATACCTGACAACCCTTTCAGGGAAGAAATACCACCCAGTATCCAACCTGACCCTCCCCGGTGCAGTTTGGGGCCATTTCTCCTCATCCTGTCACTGGCCTCTAGGGACAACAGACCAATCCCTGCCTCTCTACAGCCTCCTTTCAGCTAGTTGTAGAGAGCAAAAGGTCTCTCCTCAATCTCTTCTCCAAGGCTACACAGCCCCAGCTCCCTCAACTGTTCCTGTATGACATTGCTTCAAAATCATAGAATCCTAGAGTGGTTTAGACTGGAAGGGACCTTGAAGATCATCTAGGATAGGTCCTGGCAGTACAAGTCTTGCCATAGTCATGTGCTTGGCAGATGCAAATCACTGGATGCAGAAGGTATGGATGGGGTTTGCTTTTCAGGATCAACAGGAAGGAGGTAGGATACACAGCGTTTCACTGGAAGTGAGACCCCAGGACCTCTTGGTCTGAAAACAAAGAAACAAGAAGTCCCTGATAGGGATGCGGGTCATGCTGTGCAGATAAGCTCTAGCTGTGGTCAGGCACTTCCTGAGCACAGGGAGAACACCATTCAGCAGTTGGTGACAGTCAGCTGAAACAGACTTGGGGTGTGTCTGGAGGGCTTTTGTGATGGTTGCCTTTTCAGTCCTCATCATTACGGGATGGAAACCTTGGAGTGAGGAATGATGCAGCTTTTTTGTGTTAGTGTGGAGCACAGCAGCAGGGGAGAATTGTAAGAAGGGAAATGTCTCTCATTCTTTGTCAGAGTGAAACATCTCATGTGTTGGTGAAAACGTGGTATTGGGAAGCCGGCCATTTGTTCCCCTTTGATTTCAGAAGGCAGCATATGAAACAATAAGTTCTGGGTATGAAACATATTGCTCTGTTGAGGAGATTGTAAGCAGCTCGCTAAATTGCTTGTGGGTTTGATTCCTCTGCTCAGAAATGGAGTTTTATAACTCTGCAGAAGTGCAATAGCCTTAAAAGGACTGAAACCTCTGTTATCCTAAGCTGTCATCTCTAAGGCATGTTACTTTAACATACTGAACATGACATTTGAATCCTGAATGCTAACAGCTCTGGATTTCTGCAGTTTGATTCTGAAACAGGCTGCCCAGAGAGGCTGTGGAGTCTCCTGCTCTAGAGACTTTCAAACCCACCTGGATGCATCCCTGTGTGACCTAGCCTAGGGGATCCTGCTCTGGCAGGGGGGTTGGACTGGATGATCTCTAGAGGTCCCTTGCAACCCCTCTGACAGTCTGTGATTCTGTGAAGTGTATGAGGATGATACCATCACAGGCTGTAAACTCTGTCAGTCTGAGTAGAAAGGAGCTCAGGAGCGTAGTGTAGAGCATGGATGTTATGGTGTCATGGGTAACTTATGTAAGGGTTTTATGGATTAGTCTTAGGAAGAAGTTGAGATCACAATTGTGTTCTCAGAATGCAGGAACTGAGTTTCGAATGGTTCTAGCCCCAAATAGGAGACAATTAAACAGCTAAATTACATGAGGTAGTCACTGGCTCCTCCACGGCAGCAGTCTGCACCGAAACGCTTAATGGGGGAAAACCCCATAGTACTTGGTTTCAGAATGTTAGTACTAAAGACATCCACCGTTTTCCAGGAAAGCAGTGTGTAAGGGAGAAGCAGGTAAGAGGATGTGCATTTTTATGGTGTTATTTGTGGGTTATTCAAGCACGCTCCGAGAAAGACCCCAGTTTGCGGAATGTAGGGCACAATCAAATGGAACTACGGGGTGACGAAACTCAGAGCAGCCCTGTTCTGTACAGGTGATGATACAGAGCTGTGACAGCCTTTGTGTAGGCTGTGCTGAATATCAGAGACTTAGACAAGTTTAGAAAAATCACTGGCAAAGGGTAACATTGGGAAAGGGATCCAAGCCCCCGGCTGGATAGAAAGGAGGGGGAGAGAAGGCAAGTTAGGGGAAGGTGTGTAAGACAAAATTGACTTGCTTTTCCAAAAAGGTTTCACCCAAAAATGGGATCTTCAGGATTTACAGCATGGGAAGCCAGTAAAGCAGACATGAAAGTGGACACGACCTGCCAGGCAGGGAAGTGCAGTCCCTGCCTCCTCTGCTCCTCAACCTGCCTGGAAGGGGTTGTGAAAGGTGGCTCTCAGTCCACAGCAAGTGATGCTGATGTGGTTTGGCCTTCTGGTTTATTTTGGTGAGTGAAAGGGAGTTGGTTTTGAAACTTGTGCAGTTGGACTGTCAGCATGGAACGACTTCACCAGCTCTACTCTACCAGAGAAACTCTCATCCCTGGTCTTTCCCCAGCCTTGCAGGTCTGTTAGTGGAGTAGCTGCCCTCCCCATTCCTGCTTGGGAAGGGCAGACATTTCAGATGGTAGTTTGACAGCACTGGAGCGCAGAGGAACAGCTCATCTTCTCTCTGTGAGCCATCTCTCAAGGGGTTATCTCAACTCCAAGAGGAGCAACCAATTCATTTAGTTAGTGTGCTAATGGGCCAAAACAAGGAGGGTTCAAGAGCCCTCAGGAAAGCTGCAGGCTGTCAAGACCTGGGCACGGCTTCGGTGGTAAAAGTAGCTGCCTTGTGAATTTAGCAGGAAAACCGAACTCCCTAGAGTTCCAGCTAGTGAAGAGGAGCAGGGGCTGCTGGATTCAGCTCCTGGGTTATGAGTAGCTGATTGCTGAGGTCGGGATTAAGACACAAATGAAGCCAGACATCAGGAAAGTACCAACAATTTAACACTAAATACACTTAGAGAGAGAGAGAAGAGAGAGGTGGAAAAAAAACAGAGAGGAAAGGTAGAACGAAGGTTCCTGAGCAAGCAAGAGTTGAATCTCCACCATGGTCCAGCAGGTCGTCTTAGCATTGGTAAGGGAATTCCAGTTCCCAGGTGACAACTGCCAGACTTTACAGAAGCTGAGTTTGCCTGGCACATCCTATGTCGTGAGTGATTGTCAAGGTTACTGCACACTCGTGGTGAAATTGCACATAGTCTAGTGGTTCCAAGGGGTTTCCACAGTTCCTCTGGGTGATGATGGTGGTGGCAGGATAGCCCATCCTGTGAGATGCCCTTTGTCAGTCAACTGTTGAAATGTTTATGCCAAGCATCCGGTGTAGTGGTGACAAAACCCCTGCTCTGAAGGTCTGAACAATAAACCCTCTTCCTGGAGGCCCCGTGCTTGGAGTGAAATGCAAGTGTTTACAGTTTCTCACCAGCAACCCTTCTTCCTGGAGCTCCAGATGCTTGAGGTAGGAATTTCAGGTGTTAGCAGCTTCTCACACCACCCTGTGGCTCACGCCTCAGGGTGTGCAATCTCATAATCTTCTTCCACAGGAACGATCTGCAAACAATGTTGAGAGAGAGCAAAGTAGTGAAGCAGTTATACATTTTACAAGCCCAGTGGCAGTCATTAAGAAGAATCCTAGTAACATCATAACTCCAGTTCTTGTCAACGAGGCTTCCCACCCCATCAGCCCTGTTGAGTGACTGTTGTATGGGAGACACCGCACTCCTGAAAGCCTGTCTTGTTGTTGCAGTGGCTGGAAAAGTTCTCCCCTTTGATCAGCAGTTTTTCTGATGGGCTTCTGTCGAGATGGAAGCATTAGGAATGGTAACACATCACTGCTTCAGTCAGGTCTAGCATTCTGCACCCTCCTTGATCTTTTAACAGCATAATCTGCAAGGATAAGTGGGTTTGCAGAGCCATTTCTGAACCGTGCTGGAGCTGTGTGTTTAGTTCCCTAAAGCTGTGTTCAGTCCAAGTAGATAAATACATGGACCTGCCAAATAAGGTTCTCCTAGGCATATTGGTAGATCTCCAGTATCATATACGAAGCCTGACGGTCTCCATCCATGAAGCAAATACTTGTAAGACAGGGTAAGGGTCAGGTGCTTGCCAAGTGCTAATAATTTTTCAAGTAAATTCTAGTTACCAGGGATAAAGCTTCACCTTTTCTGGGTTTGGGATGGACACAATCATAGAATCATTCAGGTTGGAAAAGATCCTTGAGATCATAGAATCATCAAGGTTGGAAAAGACCCTCAAGATCATCAAGTCCAGCCATCCACGCTGCAACCCTCAGCCACTAACCCATCTCCTGAACTGCCCTGTCTGCCCATTTGTTGAACTGCTCCACTCCCTCCCTGTTCCAAGGCCTCCCCACTCTTTCTGGGGAGAAAGTTTCTCCTAAGATCCAATCTGAGCCTCCCCGGCACAACCTGACCTCATTTCCTCATTGGTCACTGAAGAGAAGAGGCTAACATCTGCCTCACTACAGTGTCTGTGGAGAGCAGAAAGGTCTCTCCTCAGCCTCTTCCAGGCTGAACAGACCCAGTTCCATCAACCTTTCCTCCTAAGCCCAGCTGTTAACCCTGCTCAACCGAGTTTGCCACTAGACCAGATCTTTAAGCACCACATCTAAACAACCTTTGAATACATCCAGAGGTGGTGACTCAACCACTTCCCTGGGACCCACTGAGGGAATAATGACTCCACACTTCAGTCCTGCCTGTCCTCCTGAGTGTAGTTTGGAATAGAATTTTCCCTCCTCGTACCCCAAGCCATACCCAAAGGAGCTGGATATTGAGCCGTTCTGCGAGTCCTGGGTATCACCGTCTGAGAGCAAACACGGAGGAGATTTTAGTGGAATTTGAGTGCTCTGTGGGTGTTGTAGTTTGAAAATTGCCATTTCGGGTGTTGAGTTGCCAAATTGTCAGGTGTTTTGTCTAACACCACATTAGCAGGTTGGGATGTTGTTTCCATACACCCCTCAGTGAGGAGACGGCCGGCTTTCTGTGGGTAGCAAATCTCCAGGCAGGATGCAAAGCCCTACTTGTGTAGGGGTTGGACCAGATGACCTTTGGAGGTGCCTTCCTGTGCTGGTAGTGAGGATTGTTCTGACCCAGGGGCAGGACCCTGCCCTTGGGCTGTATTGTCTGGCAGTGATTCCTGAGTGTTTGCCTTCTCAATAACAAACCTGACACTGCTGTTGGCAGTTCTCTTTCATGAAGCAGTTTAGGAGAAGCCCTTACTTTCTGAGTGTTTCTGCTTTTATTCTCTTTCTGCCCATTTACAAACTGCCTGTTCTGCCCTTCCATCAAGGCAAATATCTCCCTGCCTCTTAATTGAATTCTTTCTAATTCCGCTGTATCCCCTGCTGCCGGGAGGAGATTGGAACAGACCACTAGCATTCACCGTAGCTGCTTCAGCTGCTTATCTGTTTGATGGTTTTCCATTCATTTCCCTGTACACCTGAGCACTTGATTTCTTCTGCCTGACGGGAAAGCATGAGTACAGCCTTTCCCTGTAAACCTGTGACAGCTCTTCTCAAATCCATGTGGAGCTGATGAAATATTAACAGCGCTAAAACTTGCTGTCTTATGTACGAAGGCTTCTGTCTGAGGAATGTTTGCATAATAGAAGAAAAGTGCTCTGTGGAGCATTAATGTCAGAGAATGGTTTAGGTTGGAAGGGACCTCAGAGATCCTCTAGTTCCAACTCCTGCCATGGGCAGCAACACTTCTGTAGTGGTTTAGAGCTCTCGCTGAGAATTCAGCAGGCAATGAAGCAGCTTTGCTAAAACAAATAATAAATGTATTGAACCCATCACCAATGAGGAAAAAAATCCCCAAATAAGTAAAAGAATCAAAAAGGTATCAAACTGTGTCACGATGCTTTTACAAACCCTGAGAGAAAAGGGAGACAGCTAACACATGGGCTTTTGGCTTTAGATGAGAGCTCTGGGGAAAGGGAGTGTACACCAACCGTAAAGCTCCCACGTGCACGCACACACTTACATCCCACTTCTGGAAGGGAAAGGAGGAGGAGGGGGTAGCAGAAATACAACACAAAATGTGCATTTGGTGCTGTGGGAAAGATCCTTTTCCAGTCTTGTAGACATCAGGCCTTCCTAGTGTCTCAGCCCTACTTCTAACTCTCCTTGACTTGGAGGCTCTTCTTTGGGGCTATAGCAGCATCACATGTGGAGGATGTAACAGAATCCCAGGCTCTCTTTGTCAAAGTGTAGAAGATCAGTACTTTATGATCTTTCTCTTATCAGTGGTTTCTCTCAGTGGTAAAGCATGCAGCATCTTGGTGGGGACAGAGGCAACATGGTGCTGGTCATGTGGGGCCTGTCTGTTGTCGTAGATAGGCCTGCTACAGGGCTTTCTGCAGGGCCTTCTCCTCTGTGGTTAAGGCTCCAAGGGAGGGCAGTGGTTAAGAGCTCACCGTTGTCTGGCATCTTCCAAGGCGATCAAGCTGTAGAAGCCTGGTGGAGGAGCTGCCCTCCCTTCTGCCCACTGCCAGGAACCAGAATGAGCTGGTACTGGCTTTCTGCGTTGAGCCCTCAAAGGAACAGGGGAGGGCTGCAGGTGTAGGCAGTGGCTCATCTCTTTGGCCTGCTGCTGAGAGCTGGATTGAGTTGGTGCTGGCCACAGTCCACAAGGTTTGCTTTCTCTGAATTCAAACTCTCAGGCAAAACAGGGCCATAGTTGCCCCTGTGGCTACTACAGCCAGGCTTAGGCTTCTGTGTTCAATGGCAGGTAGGCTGAGAGCCATTGCTTTCCCCCACCACCCTGGGGGAGCTCTCTCTCTTGCNTCTCACCAGACCAGGTTGCTCAGAGCATTTACTTCTCACACATAAAATTGTTGTTTTAAAGTGTGTTCCGCTTCAGAAGACTTCACCACACACACACACGTGTGTATGTACTAATATATATATAAAATATATACTTTATAGTGTGTATATATATATAGTATAGTATATATATACTATAATATAGTTTATACTATATATTAGTATAATATATATATATATTAGTATAAAGTATTACTTCTAAGCTGTTATGTTTAACTCCAGCTTGAAAGAGGTGAACTATAAATACCAGGGGGTAGCTGTTATTTGCTGAGCAACTGTCTTAACTCCTCAGATATCTTTATGTGAACTGCAAAGGTAACAGAAAGTTGGACTGTGTCATGTAACGTGACTGTGCTGTGGTTGTGGAATAAACCAAAAGGCATCAGGGCTGACTGTTATGTTTTGGGAGCTTCCCCAGGTCAGGTAATCCCGTAAGTATTCG
>VZRI01012659.1:10355-20448 GCA_013397515.1 Upupa epops | reverse complement strand
GTCTGCTGGGAAAGCTACCCCCAGTTTCAAACTAGAATGCTTTTTTGGCATAAAAGCACCATAATTAACACTTGAAAATGTGATCATTTCCAAACTGACACAGCCTCTCACCAGACCAGGTTGCTCAGAGCATTTACTTCTCACACATAAAATTGTTGTTTTAAAGTGTGTTCCGCTTCAGAAGACTTCACCACACACACACACGTGTGTATGTACTAATATATATATAAAATATATACTTTATNCCGTAAGTATTCGCAGAGGCGATACATGCCACACAAAGAGTTAATGTTTAGCTTTACAGTAGAAATGGTGACTGCTGTGATAAAAATGCTAAAGGAAAATAACTGGTAACACGTTTTCTGCTGCGCTGGGTCTTTCCCTGTTGGTAGTTGGGTCAATAAGAAAATACTATCAAATATTTCTGGAGGTGAGAGAAACGTTTAACAACTCACTTCTCCTCGGGAATATTTTGAACAGACATAGTCTTGGGCTGGGATTTCAGTTGAATCCTTGTTGTCAATAAAGAGGAGCAGATCCATTTGTATTGAATGCAGTGGGATCACAGAATAACTTGGGTTGGAAGTCTGAGGAAGCCCCTGATCCAGCTCTGCTGCAGCCAGCTCAGGGCTGAGGTCAGATGGGGCTGCTCAGGACTATGTCCTCTTGGGGCTGGAAACTCCCTAGGACAGAGCCAGCACAACCTCCCTGGGCTGCGTGCACGCCTGCTGGCTGTGGCAAAAAAGCCTTTTCCTCAGGGCCTGTCTCAACCTTCCTTGCTCAGTCCAGCCGAAGCTCCTGGCATCCTCTTCTTGACCACCTCCCTGGTGACGGAGCTGCCTCTTCCAGGTCTTCCCAGGCTGAGCCCCACTTTCCAGTCCTGAACTTTGCCTTTGACCCCACTGAATTCCACGTCATTCCCTCTGGTCTGTTCTTCCAGCCTGTCTCCTGGGTGGGGTTTCCCTTCCCCACCCTAACTTGGTATCACCTGCAGACTGGAGTGCACCACATCAAACCTTCGTGGCCACAGATAAAGATGCTGAAAGGAAGAAAAGAAAAGCAGCAATGGTAGTATCTGCCTTTGACTGCAGTGTGACTGGTGTCCAGCTGTTAGGAGACCGCCCAGTCTTTTTGCCCTAATTTCAGGCTGAAGATGGTTCTCCCAGTGGAGTGGTAATGATGTAGACTTTAGCCCTTGATCCATGAGCAACTGCCCAGCAGATTAATCCATGTGCATGTGCTTCAGTGCTTCCTGACTTTCCAACATTCCTTTTTACCCCAAGACTTAGCAGCAGAACACTTCTGCTTCTTCATGCTGGAGAGAAGAGAGGGAATTAAAACCGAGGAACTGATTTGGGGCAGGAAAGAGGAGAAAAATGCCTTGAGCTAATGATTAATGGCACACAGACAAGGATTTGATATGGGCTGGGCTGGCCTCTTGCTAACACTGATAACCCAAGGAGGAGAACTATTTATAGCCCTGTGTTTTGGCAAGCTCAGATTGACCTGCACTCTGTGAACTCGGCAATAGTGTCAGGGTTGCTCATTAACTGCCTTATAAGAGCTTTTATAACTGGTTTGTGTTTTTACTCACTGTTATTAGCGTCTTAATTAGGTTTGTGATAGCCACACAGTACTCCATTTGGGTCTTCCTGATTGTTTTCCTTAAGAAAAATAACTGCCATGAAAAGAAGTTTAAACACCCCCCTGCTTTAATTAAATAAAGGAAAAACCCAGATAAAATTGCACTTGGAAAATACAACTCACGTTTTGCCTTGAAAGGCAAATGCCACGCTGGCATTGCTATCGCGACCAAACCTTGACCCACAAGGATGCTCCTGCCCTTCCCAGCGTGTGACTGTGGGATGATTACAGAGTCATTCTGCAAGGGGGAGAAGAAACTTCTTGTGGCTTGCTGGGTTTTTTGCTGATTGTTCCTGTTTGTTTTTTGCTTTGAAAGATACCCTGGATGTGTGCCCAGGTAGCCAAGAAAGCCAATGGCATCCTGGCTTGTATCAGTAATGGTGTGGCCAGCAGTACTAGGGAGGTGGTTTTTCCCCTGTAGTGGGTACTGGTGAGGCCTCATCTTGAGTACTGGGTGCAATTTTGGGTGCCTCTGTACAAGGGAGATATCAAGGTGTTGGAGTGGGTGTGGAGGAACTCGTGAAGGACCTAGAGAATAAATCTTGTGAAGAGTGAGTGAAGGAGCTGGGGTAGGTTAGTTTGAAGAAGAGGCGGCTGAGGGGAGACCGCATCACTCTCTACAACTACCTCAAATGAAGTTGTAGACAGGTGGGTGCTGGTTCCTTCTCCATGTTCTTTCCTTTTTGTGGATTTCATCCATGCTCTGAAACAGCAACTTGAATCACCTCAATGTTAGTCCCTTCATCTGGATGCGTTGGACCACATCGCACAGTGCTTATTCCTGATATGCATTGCCCTGCTGAGCTTGGGAGCTTTGGTAGCAGGATGCCTAGCTACTGCCGGGTACCTGATGAACAAGCTCGTGCTTCTAATTAGAAGCAGACTGTATTGAGTATCTGTTTAAAGAACAGTAGGAAAAAGCAGAGAACCAAATGTGACTGTGTCACGCGGTTACAGGAGTCTGGCTACTCACATTGCCCAGCTTGGGAGCTTTGGGGAACTCTAGCACGTCATAACACTTGAGAGGAAAACAAAGTAGGAAGGCAGTGAGTGGAGTGAGAATTTAAGAGGCTGCTACTAATTCAGCATAAGATCAAAGAAATACATTAGGATTGTTGATAACTGCAGAGCTTTTCTGGATTAAGTGAAAATACGTCAGAAAATACTTGAGCTTTCTCTCTGGCCCTTGTCAGTAACGAATAGTGACTTGAGATCTTGTCCATTACTCCCTGACACGTTATGTTTCTCTTAGTTACACTTGTTTCATGAACACAAAGCATCTGTGTGTTTTGGTTCTTTAAAAATTACTCATCAGCCACTCTCGCTAGGAAAGGAATGAAATGCAGCATCGCTCACTTGTCCATTGAAAAATCAGAAATGAAATCCAAACTGCTGGAAGGAGAGGCTGTCTGAAGAAACATCATCTACCTGTTTCCTCGTAATAAGGAACTAATTTTTCAGTCTATCCATTAAGAGCCCATCTGACGCTTGGGAGGTGTTGGAGGAGGTAGAAGCTTTGGAGAAATATGCTTCCCTTGAGTGACAAGCTGTAGGCTTCAGGTTTGTTCTGAAACGCAGATCTTGGTAACAGTTGCTAAGTTGTAAGATAGGAGCTGTGTGGCTTACTCATCAGACTGCTCCGTTGTCTGTAACGGGATGATGACTCGGATGGTTCATTTAAGATTTCCATTTTGTGTGTGTGCGCAGGTGTAAACAGCAATTGGAACGAGTTGAAGATAAAGTATCTTCGGCATTAATGGCACCTCTGCTCGATTTCATAACGCCACACTTCAGTGCTCTGTTTTCATCCTTTTTCCCATTGGTGTAGTTACTGCAGATGGATCGTTGGTTCCCCCACTGGTAACTAAGAGTTGGGGGCCAAAGCAGTTTGACAGCATCTTAATTGCTGCTTTCAGGGCAAATGTAAGGCAAACCTCTTCAAAAGTCTACAGAGCATATTGAAATCTCAGCTTACCTGGGGAAGAACACGTGTATCATTCAGAAGCCCCCTGGTTTTTACAAGGAAATAGTGATTTGTTGTATACAGTAGGCAGAGACAGCTGAAGTTGAGTGAATAAACTATACCAGAGCTAAAGCCGATGTAGTTGGGATGGCTCAAGGCGGGATAAACACTGATGTAGTAGATGTAGGCAACTATATGGGCCAAGACTTCTAGACCATACTATTCCTTCCTTGAAATGGTTAACTGCATTTGACTGGAATTAGCCAGCATTTAGAAAGTGGAAGGACATTGCCCCTTCTGGGAATGGCTGTGTGGTTTGGCCTTCCTAGTTTTTGTTTAGTCAAGGAAAGGGTCTCAACTAGGATGTTTCTGTGCTGCACCAAGAGTTTTTCTGTGGTGTTGGGATGGTTTAGGTAAGAAGCAAGCTGCAGATATCGGCTTGTAATGAGTGGTACCCGTATCTGAAGTATGAAGGTAAACTCTGACCTTCCTTCAAGTTTCTCTGCCTTATCACTCTGTGGCTTCTACTAAAAAGGAACCATGAAACAGTTAAAAGCAGTATAGAATCATATTATTGTTTAGTTTGGAAAAGACCTTTACGATCCTAGAGTTCAGCCGTGTACCCAACTGTCCCAACCCACTGCTGAACCCTGTCCCTAAGCTCCAAATCTCCATGACTTTAAAACACATAGAGGGATGGCGATTCAATCCCCTCCCTGGGCAGCCTGTTCCAAGGTCTGAGAACCCTTTCCATGAAGAAGTTTTTCCTGAGGTCCAACCTAAACTTTGCCTGGTGCAACTTGAGGCCATTTCCTCTTGTTCTGTCACTTGACTAACTCCCACCTCTCCACAACCTTCTTTCAGGTAGCTGTAAAGAACAACCTCCTTTTCCCCAGACTTACCAGACCTGGTTCCCTCAGCTGATCCTCACAAGATTTGTTCCCTGGACCCTTCACCAGCTTTGTTGCCCTTCTCTGCACCCACTCCAGCACCTCAAAGTCCTTCTTGAATAGAAGTGCTCCAAACTGAAGCCAGTACTCGAAGTGTGGCCTCACTAGTCCCCAGTACAGGGGGGACAATCCGTTCCCAACACCTGCTGGCCCCACTATTGCTGCTACCAGGCAGCCTAGCTCTCATTACCTTCCTACAAAGCATTCTGTCCTCTCTGGTTGTTCAGTACTTTACTGCTCAGCAAAGAGAGGTTTGCCAGGCAATTGGCTGGAGCTCAGCGTGTTATCACTGGGTAGTCAGGTGTGTTGTACAGTCGTTTGCAAACCAGCTCTGGTTTTTGGTGCAGATGGATCGAACCATCAGTGCTGCTTTTCCTATCAGTCATCCCTTACACAAAAGAGTTTCATTTTTCCAGGGTGTTTGCACACTAAATAAATTAAGCAGTACTGGAATAAGTGCAGAAAAGGCCTTACCTGGAAATTTCCTATGCTTTTTCGTTGCCTTTTAATTAGGAGCCTTGTTACAGGATTAATAGGGTAATGTATTCCTTTCAGAGTGTGTAGTAGAAGGAAGTGCTCTGCCTCATCTTTCCTGTGTTAACGGGCGATGCCCAGAACAGCAGATGACGAATATTAGTCGGATGGTTTAATATATTCCTAAAGAGGCTGACAAGCTCCTGTGAGGAGTAGGAAATACAAGAAAAGCAGCTTATCTGTAATTTAACGTAAGGCATTCGGGAATACTGCTTAGCATTTCCATCAGGCTTTCTGTCTGAGGATTTTGAAGGGTTTTTGCGATACAGATGCCTAATTAATCTTCAGAATACTCCTTAATGTTTTTATTTTCCCTCTTAGCTCCCTTTTTATATGCAGATATATTAGATTTTTTTAATTTCTACTGGTTTTTGCAGGCAAAAGGTTAGTTCTCTGGATCTGAAATTCTACAAATGGGTAGAATCTGTAGGATCCTGAGGCCTGCTGCTAAGGAGTAGCAGGGGTTTGCTCACTTATCCCTCTAATACAGAGCACTGAATACAGAACACATGAATTATTTCCTGATGAGCACATTTAATATGATTGGAGAATCCTGTAAATCAGGTTAGATGCCTTTGCTCTGTTGCCATTCTAAGAGGTGTAGGGATTTCTCCCTCTCGGTGTGTGGCAATGCCCTACATTGATGGTAGCACTCTTGGATGAACTTCTGAGTTGTTAAGAGTCCTTGGTTTCTGTCTTCTAACCAAAGCCCTGAGCTAAAAGGGAAGTGAATTAACGTCCTCAGTGTCTCTGGCTGCTGCTTAGTGCAAAACATCATCTGAGAATCTGTTACTGGACCATTAACAAATACAAAAGTCCCCTTTGGGGTTTACTTGATTAAGTGAAGCCCCATGAGGAAGCACTCACGGGAACCTTTCCAGCCTGCACGGAGCTTGTCATGTACCTGTTAAATTAGAAGCAGTGACACTTTGGCAGTGACAAACGCTGACAACACGCAGCTGCTTTTAACTCTGGATGATGCCATTAGGAAATGAGGTTATAAACAGCAGAAATCCGTCAAGCTCCTGATTTGCAATAATCTTCCTACTGACAGATAAGAAGTGATTAGATGGATGGGAAGATTCACAGTGACAGGATTTATTTTACATGTCTTGAAGGAGAAAAGCCAATTTCTATTGCTTGTAGAGAAAGGGAATGTGTTGTCATTTGTATCTGCTGTCAGACGGAATGAGAAAACAAAGGAAACTGCCCAATGGGATGCTGCTGCTGCTCTGGGTAGCTGGCAATTATTCTCCAGCTTTATTTCTGCAATAAGAAACAGGAACTGGATTTAAGAGCTTAGAAGAGAAGTCTGTTGACTGTAAGTGCTGATTTTTACTTTGAAGTCCAACACCACACACAATTTTATCTCAGAAAACCTGAATATAAACCAATTTTATCCAGTTTTTAGAGTGGATTTTCATCTTCAGTCAAGAAGCTGACTTGGAGGGTTTGTCTTATGAAAAGTTGCTTAAAGCTGATGTTGTTTCGGCAGAACAGCAGCGGTGGTGTCCCTGAACAATCCAAAAGCAGGCACCCATCACTCATAGTCACTGCTTAGAAAAGCGTGTAACTGCAACAGAACACCCTACCTCTCTCCTTAGAATTTCCACTGAGCGGAGGGAAAACCTGCAACTACCAAAAAAAGTCCTCAAAACGCCAATTTGATTATTTTTAAGGCAATGCAAGGTGTTTTCTAGTGTTTGAAGTGTGTCCAGATGGAGAAGACATTGCAATGTGTCGTGAATCCATGCAAAGCTAGAAGATGGGCTGAAGAGACTGAGGTACTACCACAGCAGTGCCAGGGAATAACGACCGAGGTAAAGGTCATGCTCTGAAACAAGGGAAGTTGTCCATCAGTTTCACAGTGCAGCTATCCTTAGTCCTAGGAAAATAAGTGTTATATTGAGATCTAGAGCAAAATTCATCTGTTACTTGGTGTCTCCTAGATGTAAGTTCCTCCAGACAAAGCCAGTACTCTCAGCTAATAGCTGACTTTTATTTAAGAGTGCAGCATTGCACAGCTGTGAGGATGATGAAACACAAGTGCAGCATCTTCAATGATTAAATATACAAGACAGGCTGTGCACTGCCAGAAAAGGCTCCCATTATACTCTGTCGATTCTACAAGACATTAGGCAGAGCTCCTCTGTGCGTAGTAGTGAATCAGCTGAATGAGATGGCTCAGTTTTTCACAGAGAGGTCCTGATCGGTGACAGTACCGTCAGTGACTCTGTTACCTTCACTAAGAACACATTTCTGGAATGAAGTTTTCAGCCCTAATTCAGTTTGGCTGCTGCTGTGGGGACTGAAAATATTTGCGAATAGGCCTTTCAGTGGGGTTTGAGCAACAGCCTCTGAAGTCATAGAAGTACAGAATGATTGAGGCTGGAATAAACCTCTGGGCTCATCCAGCCCGTGACCTAACATCACCACATCGGCCAGACCGGGTCACTAAGGGCCATAGCCAGGTGTCCTTAAGCACCTCCAGGGATGGTGACTCCACCAGTGCCCTGGACAGTCCATTCCAGGCTCTGAGCACCCTTTCCCTGAGGAAGGGCTTCCTAACATCCAACCTAACCCTCCCCTGGCAGCTTCAGGCCCTGCCCTCTTGTCCTGTCTTTATCTGCTTGGGAGAAGGGTCTGACCCCCACCTGACTACACCCTCCCTGCAGGTGGTTGTAAAGAGGGAGAAGGTCCCTCCTGAGTCTCCTCTTCTCCAAGCTAAACACTTCCCTTCCAACTTCAGCTCACGAGCCTCACTGAGGTGCAGCTGTTTGTTAGCTGTAATGGGAATGGAAAGTAAGTAGGGCTTTGTAAAGCTTGAGCTTTTGCTAATGTAGTACTGTCACAGAGCCCGGAACCAGCTGGGGGTTGTGCTGTGGTGAGGAACTTCCGGCAGTGCAGATGCTAGGAGGCACTGTGGTTAGTTCATCTGGGCCACTGGCTAGCACCACCCAGGTGTTGGCCACCAGGTGGGCTGCAGGAGAGAACTGGCAGAATGAAAGTGAGAAAACTGGTGGGTCCAGGCAAAGACTGTTTTTTCGGGGGGGGCAGGGACAAGAGCTGCAAAGGCAGTCTCTCACCGCCTCCCAACAGCAGGCTGATGATCAACAGCCATCTGGGAAAGGAAAACCCTCCTTCCTCTGATCCAGCTTTCATTGCTGGGCATGGTTTTACATGGTAGGGAATAGTCCTTCGACCAGCTGTGTCCTCTCCCAGCCTCTGGCCATTCCCTCCAATCTACTTGTCAGGTGGAGCTGGAAAGGAGCAGGAGTTGGAAACAGAGAACCCTTGATATAGTAGCAGCACAGTTGGGCAATTGCCAAAGCACTGCTGCATGTCACAAAACCTGCTGTGGCCAAAGGATTGGACTGAATGATCTTTCGAGGTCCCTTCCGATTCCTAATGATTCTGTGATCTGTTCCCTGGGATCTCCCTCCCCACAGGCAGGGACAGGGGATGCAGGTTGACTGCAGCAGATGCTCACTGCATTCGTAAAGCTGGGCCTGTGAGAGCTCTAGAGCACCCGAACACCCCCAAATTGTCCTGTCAGACAGATGTGCACTCAACTAGCAAAGAAACCTTCCCTCTCCCAAGCCAGCAGTTCCTCTAGAAAAATCTGTTGTCATTCCTCAAAGCCTGGCTCTGGCTCCATGCAGGCTTTTTCATCGCTGTTAACTCCTCTCTGTGATTCGAGCGAAGGACAGAGGGAAGAGGAAGGGGCAGGATTACTGTTGTCAGCATGGTCAAAGGCTGTTGCTTTTAAATTTAGAATTCTAACTGTTGTTTCACAGAACTATCCTTGACACACTTGGCCTCCAGAAGGTCTGGCAGCAAGGGCAGAGCGGTGCTGCTGGCTGGCAGCCTGGGGCTGTGTCTTTGCAAAGGTCTGCAGTTATCACTTAGTGTGTAGCAGATGGCCTCTGGCATTCCCAGCCTGGCATTCCCAGCTCTGCCCTGCTCTGGAAGAGGGTGGGAGCAACAAGGTTTGAAGTCAGGCCCTTAAAGCAGATCTTCGAGGTGATGGTTGTAAAGGGACGTGTTGGAGGGGCAGTGGTTCCGCAGCAGACCTGCTGTGCAATTCAGGAGGGGTAGATGAGCTGGGGGCCATGTGCCCGGGCTATCCCCAGGCAGGTCTGGCAAATCGTGGTGGCAGACGGTATCAGCTGTCCTTGAGTAAAGCTGCAGCCCTGGCTCTGATGTGGGTGTCATCTGCTCCTGCCACAGACTTGCAGTGCTGGGCTCCCCAGGGCTCTTTCCCAAAGCAGGGTTCATCCATGGTCGCTCTACGCAAAACACGGGTTGCAGTGATGCATTGTCGTGGGTGCCATGACCCCACGGCTTGGGGCACTGACAGATCCCATCACCCGACCAGCGTCTCCTGTACTGTCCCTTCTCCATGGCACTGTACCTGGCACACGGAATGGCTGAACTTCCCCTTTAGTCCTTGAGGCCCGAGTTGCTGCTGCCTCCTCCTCGCCACATGGCCTTGACGAGTATCCCTTCCATCCTTCCCCTTGTAACCCCTCCCTTTCCTCTCTGTTTCTTTCATCTCTCCCTCATTCCTGACCCAGTCCCGGTATCATTTCATCTCCGCATCCTTTTCCCTTTCTTTTCTCCCCTTCTCCCTTCTCCCCTGCCCATTACAGCTGCTGCCCTCGTCGTTTGCTCTGTTTGAGGTTTATTCTCTCTGTTCTGGTGTGGCTGAGATTTTGCCACTTGGAGGGGGGGTGGGAAAACACTTCGTCCATTGTTTTTCTGTTCCCTGTGGTGGTGGAGGCACCCACCAGTGGGACTGGGGAGAGAAAGCCTTTGTGAAGTTTTGTGCGGTTCTGGGTGGCCACTGGTGTGCTGTGGGTTGCCAGAAGGTGGGCTGGGTTGGGTCTCTGGCGGTTTACAGGGGTCTTTCCCCTCTCTCTCTCTTTTCTCTCTCTCTTCCCCCTCCCTCTCTCTTTCCCCTCTCTCTCTCTTTTCTCTCTCTCTTCCCCCCCCCCTTCTC
>VZRI01012659.1:0-10081 GCA_013397515.1 Upupa epops | reverse complement strand
TCTCTTTCCCTTCTCTCTCTCTTTCCCCCCTCTCTCTCTCGCTCTCTTTCCCTCCTTCCCCCCCGTTTATCGTTGCTCTGTCAATAAAGCCTGTTGTTTCTCTCACTCTAAGTGTACTCTGTCTTTTGCCTGTTCACCCCGGGAAAGAAATCACATCCCGGGCACAGCTTTGCTTGGAAGAGCCGTGGGTTGGCTTTGCGGGATGACTTGGGAGGAGCTACATACTTACAGTAACAGGGGCTGATACCGAGGAACCTCACAGCCTTTCCTAGCTGCTCAGCCTGCCCACTCGCACTCCGTCTGTTGTTTATTCCTGCTGGCTTTGAACCAGGTAGTTTTACACCAAAAAGAAGCCTTTTTCCCGAATCTGAAAACGATTCAACTCAATCTTGACCTTTCTGTTATAGGTGAATAAACTTCTTTAAACATCTTCCTTTAGACATCACCCTTTAAACATTTCCAGGGGTGTTTGCTTAAATGGAGTCAAATCTGACTTGCACTGATACTTAAAACAATAAATTCGCTTTCCAGAACTGAATTCTCTTAGACTGTCCCTCGCCCACAAGCACGCAGCTCGAGGCAGAGGGGGCTGGGACACGTAGGATTCTCCCTGTACCCATCCTGCTGCCTCTGGCAAACAGTGCCGGCGTTTCTCTGTATTGAGCGTTCCATTCTCCTGGTGCATGCAGCATGGCTTTAATTAAGCCTTGAATTAAAGACGTGCAATATTGGGAATATCCTCAAGTCAGTGTTTGCTGTGGCTTCTTGCTAAATCAACATTATAATCCTGCTTTCATTTCCCCACAGATGATGAAACATGCCTGGGATAATTATAAGCGTTACGCATGGGGATTAAATGAGCTGAAACCCATATCGAAGCAAGGACATTCGAGCAATTTGTTTGGTGAGTAGAGCGTGTTTTGGAGCTTAGTGACGTTAGCGGAACACAGGAAATCAAGGGAGAAGCTTCCAGTGGCAACTGTTCTGTGGACTGTCTGTCCTGCAGGGTGGCAGTTCGTCCTCGTGTCCCGTATAGAAAATAGCAGCAAATAAAGGTGCTGCTTTCTGCGACTTACACAGATTCCCTTCAGAATCAGAGCAGAGGCGGCGTGCCATTGCTGCCTCATCAGTGTGGAGTCATGGAATCATGGCTGGAAAGGGCCTCCAGGATCATCCAGTCCACCCCCATCCCAACATCTCCCTAACCCCTAGAGCATGGCCTCAAGTGCTGTAGCTACTGGCTTTTTAAGCACCTCCAGGGATGGGTTGGTTGCATTGAGTACTGCCCTTCCTCAGACTTTGCCTGTGAAGTGAAACTCACTGGCACCACGTTCAATAAGCAGGAAACAAAACTGCAAGGGTGGGCAAAAGTGAATGGTGAGCAAGAGGTAATCTCTGCAGCCATGAAAGGAGCTGGAAACCTCTGTGATTCTCAGGAATTGATTTCCATGCCTTTAACAAAACCCTTGTCAGTCTGTATGTGTCAGGGTTCCTCGTCAGTCTTCCAGTAACAGAACCTCTTTGCACCTCTAAATGATGCTTAAACAATTCCCAGGTTGTTACCAGTGTGGAGCCAATGAGAGCCTGAAAAGCTCCAGCCAGAAATCAGGGTAACCAGGGAAAACTCCTCTAGTGTCCAGCTGGGACTGAGGGCTGGATCATTAACAGCTGAAGAGCAACAGCCTTCTGAGGAACTGTGAGACAGCAGTCCTGAGCTGTGGTCATCTTCATTTTGCAGAAATAGGAAGAATTCAACTGGTCGACAGCAATCATTTGTTCAGTCAGCTTGTGTTTCCCCAACAGAGAGCTGAGACAAAACCAGGACGTTATCTTGATTTTAAGGTTTTGTAAAAATATTTGGTAAAGATAGTTTGAAGCCAATACTGGGCACGGGTGAGGTCTCTTCTCGAGTACTGGGCTCAGTTCTGGGCCTCCCCTCTCTTCAAGAGATTGTGGTGCTGGAGTGGGTCCAGAGGAGCAACGAGGCTGGAGAAGGGACTGGAGGGAAAGTCTGATGGGGAGAGGCCGAGGGAGCTAGAGGTGTTTAGCCTGGAGGAGACTCAGGGGGGACCTGGTTGTAGTCAGGTGGGGGTCAGGCTCTTCTCCCAGGCAACTAGCACCAGGACAAGCAGGCAGGGCCTGAACCTGCCAGGGGATGGTTAGGTTGGATGTTAGCAAGCCCTTCCCCATGGAAAGGGTGATCAGACCCTGGAATGGACTGCCCAGGACACTGGGAGTCCCCATCCCAAGAGGTGTTGGAGGATGCCTGGCTGTGTCCCTTAGTGCCCTGGTCGGGCCGATGTGGTGGTGTCAGGGGCTGGGCTGGAGGAGCTCAGAGGGCTTTTCCAGCCTCACTAATCCCGATAACAATAAAGTGGAAATATTTCCTCAAACAGCCTGAACAGAGCACTTAGAACTCCTTAGCTAGAGCACGAAGCTGCTAAGAGACAGCAGCTGTGATTGCAAAAGGAATTTTGAAGATACAACATCTCCGTTGGTTCTTGCTGCTCTGCTTGTCTGTTCAAGGCAGCAGAAATGATGTTACTGAGCGCTGGTTCCGTAGTTGGACTTTAAACCCAACTGGGAGCTTGAGGCCAGAGCAGTTAGGGTAAACTTCAGGGTTCAGTCAGCCCTCCGTTGGCTTCTGTTTGGTGAAAATGAACACTTGTTTCTCATCTTCATGCGGGTGACTTACAGTTGTGCAATTAATATCAGCTTTGAAGACCTAGTTAATGCAGTCCCCTTCTCTTTATTAACTCAGAGGACAACAGAACAGCACACGGTGCTTTGGAAACTAAAAGGCTTGATGTGGTCGCGTTGGGTAGCAGAAGTTGCATGAAAATTTGTGAGTGTTGAGTTGTTGGTGCAGCACAGATTAGTGAAAAAAGCGCTAGATGCATCGACTTGTGAAATTCTCCGGCCGGGGTTGTTTGGATGCTGTGTAAATCACTGCGGGCACTATTCTGTGCGAAACAGGATGAGGTTTGAGCTTGAAAATAAAGCTGTATTTAAAGAAGGAAGAGCCACGGTTAGTCTCCATGCAGAGCACTTTCTTATCGTGGTCATCTAATGCGCGGTCTTATTGCTGAGGAGATTTCCCAGCCTCGCTCCTATCGATCTTGGTAGCAAATCCAAATAAGCATTAGGTCTGTTTCTGCCGAGTTGCACTACAGAATGCTAAAGAGCCAGGCTGCCAGCAGCTCAGCTCCTAAGATGCCCACTCTTGAATCCATTATCTCCCGTTGTCTTACAACAACAGATCTGTTTCCAGAAGAGTGTTTCCAGGCCATTAGATCTCATCTGCACATTCATGTTGAAGTCAAATCAACAAGGATTTATCCCAGGGTGAAAATAACCACTTAATGCAGTTAATGTGTTAATCAGCCAAACCAAACAAAAACAAAACGAGGGGGATGTCAGATCCCGATTAACAACAGGGAAGCTGGCTCACATGATTATGAGCAGGAGGGTGGGAGAGGCGCTGCCCCGGCACAGAGCTCTGTGCTCCGCAGGGAGAAGGGAACAGGCAGACCCTGAGACGCTGCTGTTCTCTCCGCTCATGCAGCGGCAACACAATGAGTTGCCATCTCAAGAATTTAATCACCACTGCTTTGTCTAAGTTCCCAAGAACAAAGTCCCCCACATCAGTGGGGGTGAAGAAAATGCCCTAGCAGTAAGAGGGATGAAAGGAGGGATTCAAGCAGTTCTGAACAGTTATCAGCCCTCGCTGGTGACACCTCCCGTTCACTCTCGTATATCATACCTGTCTCCAGTTTGACAGGATCATCTTTCTCAGGCTTTCAAACCCACAAGTTTCTGAGTCTTTAACAACAGTGAAATACAGCTTACGTCATTAGCCAGTTGTTCTAATTTTGAATAATTCCCTTCCTAGGAATTCCTTGATGCAGTATATTGGGAGTGTCTGTTGGGCTGTCAGCACTTCACTGTGGGTAGCAGCAGGTTCCAAGGCTTCAGCTCAACGGTGCAGGTGATGCACGTTCCAGGTCTCGTGACCAGAAGAGGACAGTCGTTTTGAAATTAAGCGTGAAGGCTGAATGTTGCAGGTGTACGTGCTTCAGTCCTTGCTAGCACGCTAAAACACTTTGTAGATTATATTGAGCATGGTGTCTCAAAGGAAGGACACGGCCCTCACAATGAAATCAGACGGGCCTTTGGGAAGTGTGATTGCACATAGAAGTGACGGTTAGGTGATACCATCCTGTATTTGACAATCTATTTAGGCTGCGGAAGAGGGATATGGCCACTGGGAGAAAGGTTAGAATCAGAGCATCATCAGGGATCAGATGGGACCTCAAAAGATCATCCAGTCGAGCCCCCTTGCCACAGCAGGATCACCCAGACCAAGTCACAGAATGGAACATTATGGGTAGGAAGCGACCTGGAAAGATCATCCAGTCCAATCCCCCTGCCACAGCAGGATCACCCAGGCTGGTGATGATGGGAGAGAGGATAGGGATGATTGGCCGTTTTGATCCCAGGGGGAGGGAAAAACCAAATTAGAAGTAGGAGAGCTCTTCAGCAGCTGATGACTTCTTGCTGAACTTAGAAATGACGTTTTATTTGCCCTAACTCCAGACCACAAACTCAACTTTTGAAGACAAGGATCTGCCTGGATCTTGCTGGTATCCTGTGAGCTGTGTGTGTGGAGGGCATATTGGCTCAGCTGAGGAGCTCTTTAGTCAGACTGTAGAGATGGTCATGGTATGAGCAGGAGTGGATGTTTTTAAAGCACTCTAAGAGAAGGGCTGAAACATTTGCACAGTGAAATATTTCTGCTTCAAATCAAAGCCACAGGCTTGACTCTGACCACGACAAACTCTTCAGCTCAGCCTTCTCATGGTTTGATTTCCTTTTTATTTGCCCCTTTAGCCTTTACCCTGTTGTCTTGGCAAGGGTCTGACGTTACTGCGAGATCTTTTAGTTACTCCAACCACAAGAAGCTCCATTACAGGAACTTTTGGAAAAGACAGGAGTGAAGCATCAGCTGCTGTTGTCTCTGTAGCATTCCTGTTAGTTTAATTCAGTATACGACTGAAATAGAACCATCGAATCACAGACAGGTTGCAGTTGGAAGGGACTTTAAAGATCCTTGAGTTCCAAGCCTCTGCCATGGTCAAGGACACCTCTCACCAGACCAGGTTGCCCAGAGCCCCATCCAACCTGGGCTTGATGGAGCAGCCACAACCTCCCTGGGCAACCTGTTCCAGGGCCTCAGCACCCTCACTGTGAAGAACTTCTTCCTAATCTCCAACCTCAATCTCCTCTTTCACTTTATAACCACTACCCCTTATCCTGTCACCCCCATCCTTGTAAAAAGTGCCTCCTGAGCTCTCCTGTAACCCCTTTCGGGTGCTGGAAAGCCACTGTGAGGTTGCCTTGGAGCCTTCTCTTCCTCAGGCTAAACAACCCCAGCTCTCTCATCCTTTCACCTTAAGAGAGTGCTCCAGCCCTCTAATCATGTTTGTGACCTTCTCTGGAGCCAGTCCAACAGCTCCACATCCCTCTTGTGGGGGCTCCAGATCTAAATGAAGGACTCCAGGTGAGGTCTCACCAGGGCAGAGCAGAGGGGCAGAATCCCCTTTCTCGATCTGTTGTCCACACTTCTGATGCAGCCCAGGATGTGGTTGCCCTTCTGAGCTTCAACTACACATTGGTGGCTCATGACTACCTTGTGGTCCACTAGTTCCCCCAGGTCTTTCTCCACATTGCTGCCCTTTAGCATGTCCTCCCCCAGTGTGGATTCGGATCTAAGGTTACCTCAGCCACGGTGCAGGACCCTGCACTTGTGGAACCTCTCCTGGTCCCATTTCTTCAGCCTCTGGATGGCATGCCATCCCTCTGGCCTATCCAGAGCTCCTCCACCCAGCTTTGTGTCGTCGGCAAGCTCGCTGGTGGTGCTCTCAGTGCCACTGTCAATACTGTTAATGAATTCATTAAACACGGTGAACCGCATCGACTGAGCCGCTGCACAGCTATTTCTAGCCTAATCAAGTGCATTGGAATAGCTAAACTTCATTGGCATCCCTGCATGTGTGCAAAAGCTATGGAGAGCTGGAGCTCGGGAACAGAGTTTCCTAGTGGCTAGATTCAAGGATCTTAAACGACTTTTCCAACCTAAACAATTCCATGACTCTGTGATCTGTTTGCATCCCTCCTGTGCATAAGCAGAACAGGGCGCATTTGAAGTGCTGGTAGGACCTGTGCTTTGAGTGCAACTTCTCTGCTCATTCCTGCTGCAAAGGAAGCCCTGAGTGTGTGCTGTTAAACATTAATACCTCATCCTTTAAAGTTCCCGATTACTGTGAGCAGTGTTCACTGAAATGGAGCTCTATCCATTTACCGGCCTGGTGTGCGAGTGGCAAAATCTCAGTGGGGAGACCTCCTTGCTCTCTACAACTACTTGAAAGGAGGGTGTAAAGAGGCAGGGCTTGGTCTGTTCTCCCTAGTCGCCAGTGACAGGATGAAGGGAAATGGCCTTCAGCTGTGCCAGGGGAGAGCAGGTTGGATGCCAGGAGGGATTTCTTTGCTGAAAGGGTTGTCAGGCACTGGCACAGCCTGCCCAGGGAGGGGTTGAGTCCCCATCCCTGGAGATGCTGAAGAGAAGGGTAGATGTTGTGTTGGGGGACAGGGTTTAGTGGTGCTGATAGGGCCAGGAAAAGATTGAATTTGATAATCTTGAAGGTTTCTTCCACCCAAAACTGTTCTTTGATTCTTTATTGCCTCTTTTTTGCATGCCCAGCCGCCTGTCTCTAACCCAGCAGCTGTTCCTCCCCAAGCCTCCTCTACTCATTTTAAAACTCATAAGCATTGCTGCACTAGCACTGAGCTTCTTCTAGAAGTGAAGGAAACGTTACTGAAGGGCTCTCAAAATTACCTGGGACTGTATTTCTTGTGCAGAGTTGCCAGTTTGATAGCCTTCTAACTTGTGGGCACAGTGTGATTAGTCTCTGCAAGTGAAAAAAGACCTTTTCTGGAGGGGGGAAAGCGAGGCGTTTCAGAAACACAGTCTGCAAAGGCTAAGTGCTGTAATTTAGCAAGAGGCTGTTTCCTCCCACCTGGAACTGGTTTTCTGTAGTTTCTCGTGGGGAGCATTGAAACCTGTGAAGGTTTGTAAAGGCTTGCAGTGTGCAACAACGAGTCTTTGAAAACCGTGGGGTTATTAGCACAGCTCCAGAAAACGAACGGCGCCTGCGTTGAAGCTATTCGGTCCTTTGGAGATAAAAACATCGACGTCGCTCTGCTCTGCCCCGCTCTGTTGTAATTCTTTTCACTGTTGCTGTTGCAGTCCCTGGAAGTTTGGGGTTCTGTCCGTGGTGTGAGTTTTGGGAGTAAGCCTGACAGAACTCCCCACCAAAGTAAAGCAAACCCGCAGCACGAGCAGGCGTGTGGGTGAAAGGCACAAGGCAGCGCTCGCGAGGGGAGGGCACGCTGCACAGCTGCTGTTTTCTCCCAGAACTCAGTCAGTGGGAAGACAAGTTCATTGTCTTCTTTAGATTCCCAGAAAATTTTCCAGAGTCACAGACTGCAACTCGGATGAAGAACTGGCTCTGTAACAGAGCCCAGAGAGCGGTGATGAATGGTGCAGTATACCTAGAGACCTGAAACCAGTGGTGTCCCGCAGGGCTCTGTGCTGGGTCTGGCTTTGCTTGAAGACTTTATTGATGATGGGGTAGAGTGTCTCCTCAGCAAGTTTGCTGCTGACACTGAGCTGCGTGGTCTGGCTGATGCCCCTGACGGCTGTGCAGCCATTCAGGAAGACTTAGACAGACTGGAGGGATGGGCTAAGAGGAATTGAATGAGGTTTAATAAGTGCAGAGTCCTTCACCTGGGAAGCAGTAATGGAGTACAATGATACAGGTCTCCACGGAGAGGGACCTTGCAGTTCTTGTGGACAAGCTCTCCATGAAACAGCAGTGTGCTCTTGTGGAATCCTGGGATTGATCAAGAAGAGTGTGTCCAGCAGATCAAGGGAAGTCTCCTCAACTCTGCCCTAGTTGAGGCCACATCTAGAATATTGTGTCCAGTTCTGGGCTCCCCAGTTCAAGAGAAACAGAGATCTCATTGAGAGAGTCCAACAGGGGGCCACGAGGATGATTAGGGGACTGGAGCACTCGTCTCATGAGGAGAGACGGAAAGACCAGGGACTTTTCAGCTTGCAGATGAGAAGATTATGAAGGGATGAATAACTATAAATCCATGAGGGCTGGGTGTCAAGAAGAAAGAGACAATCTCTTTTCAGTTGTACCCTGTGGTAGAACAAGGGGCAATGGGTGTGAGTTGGAGCACTGGAAGTTCCATCTCAACTTGAGAAAAAACTCCTTTACTGTGAGGGTCACAGAGCACTGGAAGGGGCTGCCCAGAGAGAGTGTGGAGTCTCCTTCTCTGGAGACGTTCCAGATTCGTCTGCATGCATTCCTGTGTGATCTGCCCTAGCTTCTGTGGTCCTGCTCAAGCAGGGGGGTTGGACTCAATGACCTCTGGAGGTCCCTTCCAACCCCTAATGATCTGTGTGTCTGTGTATTAGTGGCCTCTTGCCAGGATCCATTGTGGCTGAGGCTGTGCTCTCAATTACTCACCACAGGGCTAGTAAATGAAGTAGCTACGTCGATGGCAAACCACAAGCAGTTCCCTAGACATAGAAGGATTCTTCCACAAGGTAGAACTGCGGTTTGAAATAGCAATGGGGGCTAACAAACCTGAATTCAAAGAGGCAAGCAGTGACTGACAGGGGAGGTGCAATTCTAATCCACAGAACTATCAGACTCCAAGTAAGCGGTTGTAGTGGTGCAGTGGTAGTGTAGTTGTGCTGTGGGTCCTTATCTGGATCCCCACATGGGTTGCCACCAATGTCATGGATCAGAGACTCTGACTCTGTTTTACCCAAGAGCTTTTGGCTAAAGCATCAGTCACACGGGGAGGGTTTAACAAACCCACTGATGGATCCGCAGGCAGGGAAACAGCTGACTCCCTTTGGAGAAGAAAGGCACTGAGACAGTTTAATTCACTGCCCCCACCACACATCACAGAAAAACAACCCTGCAAGACAGACAGACAGTTTGGTCCCAATGGCTTCTACACTGAACTGAGATAATATGTAGATTGGCTCTCTGCAAACAGTTCCTGCTTCTCTCTGAAATCGTGGTGATCATCGTACTTCAGTCTTGATCCTCACAAATCTTCCCAGTTCAGAATTCTCCCAGTCTCTCCAGATCCAGGCACATCTTCTCGCTCACCATAAATGTTCTTCAGCTTGGGGAGTGATAACACTCTAAGAAGCCGTAACGTTCTGTCTCAGCAGCAGCACAAGCTCCCAACAGTCCAAGATGGTGAGAAGCAAAGAAGAGCCCAGAACTGTCTCCCTGAAGGGAGGTTGCAGTCAGGTGGGGGTCAGGCTCTTCTCCCAGGCAACCAGCACCAGGGTGAGAGGGCAGGGCCTGAAGCTGCCAGGGGCGGGTTAGGTTGGATGTTAGGAAACCCTTCCTCACAGAAAGGGTGATCAGACCCTGAAATGGACTGCCCAGGGCAGTGGGGGAGTGCCCATCCCTGGAGGGGTTCAAGGACAGCCTGGCTGTGGCCCTTAGTGCCCTGGTCTGGCTGCTGTGGTGATATCAGGTCCTGGGCTGGGCTGGATGGGCTCAGAGGGCTTTTCCAGCCTCAGTCATTCTGTGATTGTCTGAAAATGTCTGGTCCTACTCCCCACATCAAGAAAACCTTGACATCAAGAACATGAAGATGAACGGGGAAGATTTTGTAGAGTCTCAAAAGTTCAGGATGGGGTTGAGTACAATTCCATTACGGTGATGTGTAGGGGTGTTTCCAGCTATGTATGTTTTTTATCCCCCACAGTAGTGAAATGTAACCGTGGAGAGTAGTTCTTCCAGAAAACAATAAGGAAAACTTTTCTGACCATTTTCATTCGCTTGGAAGTGATTTCTGTGATTGCTTGATTGTCCTGAATTTCCGTTGCCTTTAAAAAACAACAAATAAGAACATCCCAGGCTAATTCTCATCCTTTGCATCAGAAATACAAACAAGCAGCCCTTGCCCTTGCCCTTGCCCT
>VZRI01012658.1:181577-199579 GCA_013397515.1 Upupa epops | reverse complement strand
AGTTGTGCATATCAGATACTTACCGAGTCACTATTTCTTCTATTAGATTCTTGGCACTGGGTCCCTACTCAACTCGTGGTGATTTTGTGGGGTTCTCAGTGGCTAGTGATGCTTTCCAGGACCTCTATGAACATGTGGGACCATGAAGAATGGTGGTTTTTAAGGTTGGCAAGGTCTGTGGGTGCTGAAAACTAGATCTCTGCAACAGGAAGGGCAGCGGCACTGCTGTGACTATAAAGTGCATGTAAAGCACAGATGAGACCTGAATAGTGAAAAATAAATAAATAAAATGAAACAGAAAGCTCTTCCTAAGGAGATGACATGACAGAGCACTAATGTGACTCAGAATTTTTCCTCTTGTACTCTTCTTTGTAACAAATTACCGTTCCTGGAGGCATGTAAAAGGCATATAGAAGTAGTGCCAAGCGACATGGTTTAGGGCTGACCTGGCAGTGCTGGGCTGAATGTTGGACTTGGTGATCTTAATGGTCTATTCCAACCAAAGAGATTCTGTGATTTCACGAATCTGTAATTCAGTTCCCTTATCCTTACCTCACCAATACTGGAAGAGGTGAATTTTCCATACATTCCTTTGGTGTTTGAAAACCCTGCTCCCTCCTTGCCTCTCAGTGCTCCCCACTGAGTGCATCTGGGTGCTCTGACGCTAAAAGATAGGGTCTCTGCCTGACAGTGCAGGCACACTGATGAGAACCTTCAATGAACAGGTAGAATCATCTAGATCTAACCCCCCTGCCATGAGTAGGGACACCTCTTGCTAAACCTCATTGCTCAAGGTTCCAAGGCCGCAAGCATTCCAGAATCAAATGCATCAAGCTCTCAAGCCATAAGTGAGGCAAATGCCAGGCAAAGCAGCACCACTGAGCCCATCACATCAGACAATGGTGGGACCTGGAGCAGAAGGGTGCTGCAGGACTCCCGAAGTCACTGTGGCTTGGATATTCTTCCCAGCAGAATAAGTATGGGGCCCAGTCTTATTCAACATCTTTACTGATGAACTGAATGAGTGGACTGGTTGGAGAGGACCTCAGAGTTCATCTAATTCCAACCNAAAAAGTCCCTCTCCAGCTTTTCTGTAGCACTAGGGTCCCTCATAAAAAGTCCCTCTCCAGCTTTTCTGTAGCCCCCTTCAGTTACTGGAAATCTGCTGTAACATCCATCTGGAGCCTTCCCTTCTCCAGGCTGAACACCCCTGGTTCCCTCAGCCTCCCTTTGCTCTGCTGTTAAGGAATCCCACTCCCCCTGCCTGATTTCCACTATTGCCTGTCTCCCCTGTAGCTTAAATCCACAGAGTTGTTCTGGTTAGTATTCAATAGGGGGAGGACCAGCGAGCACAGCTGGGTGCTGCCAGTGTTTTTTGCACAGGCACATACACACACACAGACACACACGTGCATTTGCCTGGCTGTGCTGGGAGATGTGGTCTGTTGGAAACTTTATTTGCCATGTTCCCCTGCTTCCCCCCACCCTCTCACATGACACACGTAATAGGACCAGTACTTCCATACATGATGATAACCCCTTCACCTCAGCTCCCTTTTGCCTGTTTTTAAGTAAAAACCTCTTAAAATACTTAGTTGGGAATTAAAAAAGTCCTTTGTTCCATGACTTTCAGCCTGTAAATAAAGGAGTAGTCACACATGTGCCATTTGCACATGACCTAACCCTGAGTTGCTCTGTGTTGCTAAAGCAGACATTGCCGTGACTGATGTTCTCAGCTGCTGTTTAGTTTCTTAAAATTCTGAGCCTGGGGAACATATTTCAGTCCATTTGGGAGCTGCCTAAGGTCACTTTGAAAAATGCCTGGAAGCTAGTTAGGGTGTGGAGGGTTGCTGCTCTTGTTCAAACATCTCTACTCTGGGCCAGTGTTTTCAAACACATTTAGAAACCTAAGGGTTTAGAGCAGGTCGGTGCCTAGAGGGTTTTCAAGAGAAGCTGCAGTTCTTATCTGTAAATTGCAACCTTTAAGTATTTGTGAAAATCCATCCCTGCGTTGTGGGCTGAATGAAATCAGAGCAATGACAAGAGGCGTTAGCAGAGCTCTCAAAGATGTCCTGGGTGCAGCAGCTCTATTCACTCCAGCAAAATCATTTCCACATGGAGTTGCACAGCTGGCTTTGCTCTGGCTGGGCAAGATGAAGCATGACACCAAGGCAGTCAGAGAGAGCAACGAACTGCAAGCAAAGGCTTCTACTGATGATCTGAAAGAAGTGCTTTGGGTCAGCTGAGAGCTGTGCATTTCTTGACCTAAGGCTGGATGGCAAGATAACTGAGTACTCCTAAAAGATAAACGAGTTCAACAGTTAAGCTGCTACCTCAGAGCATACACAGCTGTCTGCAGGTAGCTGCTTGAGAGCAGCATGGAGAGTCCCACGAGGGGAAGGTTTAAACCTTCTTCCTGCTGCTGTTTGCCTAGACTAACTGTAAAGGGATGGCTGGGCTGTCTGACTGGTAAGCTCATTCCTTCCAAATTTGCAGTGTGGTCACTGTACACAACCTAGAAAACAGGAGAACAGACTCATTAAGGATAGAAGAGACCTCCAAGATCATCAAGTCTAACCATCATCCCAATGCCCCCATGTCCATTAAACCAGATCTACATGGTTTTTGAACACTTTCAGGGCCAATAACTCCACCATCTCCCTGGACAGACTGTTCCAATACTTCACCACTTAGTGAAGAAACTTTTCCTCACGTCCAGTCAGTTGCTGTATTCATGCAATATTTCTTGCTTCCTGCTTAGTACTGTGCCCATACTACAAAAATGTACCCAAATCCCATCCCGCCTGCTGTGTCCCACTGAGCTTAGGTCTTGGTGATGTCTTCCCTGCCCTCCTGTTTTGGGAAGGCCCAACAGAGAGCCCCAGAGAACCCTCCTCAGCAATCATGCCCCCAAATCTTGGAAACTGCAGGAGAGATGTGGTTTCCACTTCAGAGCACACACAGGATTCTGGAAAGCCTCAGGGTTTTCGTCTGGGGCTTTGTTCAGAGAAGGCTCTTGGGGAACATAAAAGGACATAATGGCCCCAGGTGTTATGTGGGGAGCCCTGAGCCAAGCTGCAGGCTCAGGATGCACTCTGCAAAATGGAAAATAACTTGGAAAGGATTATCATTCCCAAAGGACAAAGCTGTGGATTTGGCTTGGGTGAGAAACTGCCAAGTTGTGCACTGAGAGGAAGGAGACCTGCTACTCAAGGGAAGAGAAATTGCTTCACTACCAGGTCCGTCTGGGGATGTGGGAGAAAAACACGTGCCCTATTAAAGCATTTCCAGCAAGACTTTTTCATCCCGGAATGGGAAGCACTGATTTAGATCAGAGCACTGTTGTCTGAGCCTGGGTCTCCAAGAGCATCTCCAGGCCAGCAAGTCTCCAGCCACTTTGTGCAAAGAGAGGAGCTACCTCTGACAGACTTGAGCCACAGCTTTCTCCCTGGTCTGAAATGCAAAGCTGCTGCAAGACACTGCCTGCTTTTCTTGCTAAGGGAGAAAACCAGGGGAAGCACTGAGGTTCTGCTTTGCTGGTGCATCAGCTTTACAAGTGGCAGAGAGGTAATGCTTCCCTAGCAAGGGCACAGCGAACCAGAGGGTACATTTTTCACGCTCTAAGGGGGGTTTGGTGTCACATAATAAAGCTCAGCACAGAGCAGTGCTTGGCTGGTGGGGTCAGCACCTCTCAGCAGGGGACTCACAGGTTGAGAACTGGTGAAAACAACAGAACAAAAGGCTTTAGGAGTTGTCCCTGAGAGGTGACAACGCTGCCTCCTTTTGCAAATCCAAACGGAAGACAAATAGCTCCAGAAGTCATCTTCCAGCAGAGGGAAAGAGGCATTGTGGAAGCCCCACGACAGGTCTGGAGTTGCATTCAGCATCCACCTGAAAAATCTGACTTGTGCTGAGGTATTTCAAGGGAGACTAAATGCTTAGAAACTCTAGTCTGAACTGCAAGTGCCCCTGTCCTCCCTACCACCATCTCAGATTGGTTTTATGAAGGAGAAATAATTAGCGAGGGTGAGAGTCATCTGCCACGGCCCAGCCAGCTGTTCCTTCTCTCAGGACCAAGAACATGGCATTTTCCATGAAGCATGGCAGGATCTCACAAGATCTTCCGGAACCTCCGAGAAGCAGACACTCTGCACCAGTTGTCCCTGGGCTGGACACTGCTCACAGCTAAAGAAGCTGCATTGTTACCGAGCTTCCTCACACTGCCATCATGTTCCAACCACGGCAGAGCTCTGGGGAACGATAAAGTTTGTGTTGTCTGCAACAAACGGCAACTCCAACTGCAGGCTTCAGATTGACTTTGAACGATGCTGTTGTGGGTTCTTGAAACTCAAAATAGATAATGTTTCATATTTTTGCTTGCTCTGCCTCTTTTGGGTTTGGAAGTGTTCTTCCAAAACCACTTTTCTCCACTGAAGCTCTCTCTCCCTCACTGTGTGGGGAGCACAGGGCTTGGGAAATACTAGACCTCATCCCTGGATGTTTACAAGTCATGCAGATTTGGAGTTAGTAATATGGTGTAGCAGTGGCTTTGGAACGGACAGTAGTTGGACCTGATGACATTGAAGTTCTTTTTCAACCTATGCACTTAAAGAAGCCCACTATTCTGTGATCTAAAGCCTTAAAGCATTTGTCAAAAGTACTATCGGCTATTGAGAAGGTCTTATATCGAGAAGCATGAGGCCATCTCAACGGTATGTGATACTACCGGTGCAGCTTCAAATACAGTTAAAATGTACTTTGTGAGGCTTCATATACTCAGGTTTGGTTTCTACAGCACTAGTGTGCTTCATCCCTGAGAGAAGAGGGTGAGTTTCTGGCAGGAGAAGAAGCAAAAGCCAGGAGGAAAAGGTGTGGAAGGAGAGCTAGATGCCACCTCATTTTTCTGTTAGCCAGTGCTCCCTGATCTTTGCAGTTGCCAAGAGCTTCTGTTTGACAACAGCAATAACAGACAAACATGCTAAATGCAGATTTAACTGAATGTAAACCGAGGAGAAGCATCTATAGTGGCCAAGGTTTGACAGATGCATCTTCAGCATGGCCTTGCTCCTTATTACTGAGCTCTGCACATCTGCAGATAATCCATTAAAACAAAGAAAAGTTTTATAGCACACTGCTGCCAGCTCAGTAAGCCAAGGGTACCTCAGTTCTGTGGGGTTTTGCCTTTACAAACTCAAGACAGTGAAACTTCACGGGGTCTGTCTCCAACCTTCTACTTCCCAAGTTGCCAATCATGGCATACAGCTCCAACACATTCCAGACTCTTGTACTCACTTTTTTAAAAAGTCTTTGCAAGAAGGGGTCCAACAACCTATCAAGATGCTCATGATAAAGCCTGAACACCAGTGCTGAATAGCTCTCAGAAGGGCCAGACTCTGTGTGATTTGGCAAACAGCAGGTGCAGTTGTGTGCATACTTAAAACCATGTCCTGGGGCTTTGCAAAGACCACCACAATATGCTGAGGACAACCATGATGTGCTGAGGGGATGGATGAGGAAATCATCAAGGGGTCACTGTTTGAAAATGAACTGAACTTGCTACACCTTTTTCAGTGTTCAGTCAGTTCCAAAATATACCATGGTCATCCTGCCTTTCCTTCTCTCCTCTCCATCCACGCATATGTCCTGCAGGGTAACACCCTATGCCATTCCTTTTATAACCTGCCTACCAAAGGCCATGATTAACCCAGAGTCCCATACTAATGGGATAATTGACCCTGTTAATTATTAACAGTGTACTGTGAAAGGTCCAAAATCCTGCCCTCTGGGACCAAAACTCTGAGCCTATAAAATATTATGTCCCTCTCTCCACACAAGCATGACTTGTCTGACCTATGGACATTTCCAGTGTGTAGCTGGATGTTGAGACAGCTACAGGAGTCACTGTCCATTTGTTTTACTTCATTTCAGAAAAGCAAGAATTGCAAAGACTTGCAATGAGCTCAGAGCTGCTGTTGCAGTGACATTTTGTGCTATGAAACTACAAGAAATGAAATTCTCCTACCTAGTGCCGGGCCTTTGAATGCCTTGGGATTGGAAATTTATGTGACTCTTCACCCCTTACATTGTTACAGATTTTGATCCCAGATAGTTTAATAAGGTTTTTAAATAGCAGCTCCTCTCCCTACTCCATCAGAAGGCTGCTCAAGATAGATAAGGAGGCAGGATTCAATCCCAAGCCTCATATTTGCTGTCAACAACCGTGGCAGGCAGCTGGGATCATCTAGGCTGCCTGTCTGTGGGGGAGGTAGCAGCTGTCTCTATTGGGGTAGGGCTTTTCTCTCTCTTGGCTCTGGCCAGCACAACTATCAGTGCCCTTAAACTCTACTTGGCAGTGCTTAGTCTCCAAGGTGCTTGTTTCTACCCTTCCCCTCAGCTCTAAACCTGTGGGTGCTCCCTGCTCCTGGCATGAGGGATCCAGTTGGACCATTCTGGACATCAGCTGCTTCCACTGTGGGATCCCATCAGCAGTCCTGGCAAGCAGGGGAGGCACACAGCACTGTTCTGCTCAGCATGTGTGAATCAGAGTCCTTGCTCCCATTGAGAAGGAGAGGCAGCTTGGGCAATGGTGTTCCTGCTCGTACAGTGCTCCACCATCAGGTATCTGATGCCTGGGGAGTCTCCCTCTCTGCCTCAGGGAAAGGAGTGCATACCAGCCTTTGGCCAGAATGATGTCTTCTTTACTCTTTTCTCTGCTGTGGTCTTGCAGCACAGGTTTGGCATTCTTCAAATGAACTTTGCTTTACACAACAATCCTGACCAAGTTTCTAGTTTAGCAGCTTTTTTCGCACTGCTAAATAATCAAGCTTTCCAAAGTCATCTTTGTAGGGAAGAGAACTAGGAATGTACTTCTTTTTGTCTTATGTACATTTTTCAGTGGAAGCCAGATGCTTTTTTCCTATCATTTGACAGGAAATACATTTAACAAGGTCTTCCCTTTGTCTGCCTACACAGTGCTCTTTGCAGCACAGACCTTTCCCTTCCTGCCAGCTCACAGACTGACAGCAGTGAGGACAACATCTCCCAAATGGCACTGGAAGAGGAACTGGGCTGTAATTAACCAGGTTTGTATTTCTCATTGAAAATCCTAATGGTTTGCTGTTACCGTTCTGTAGCTCTGCTCCTGTTTTGAATATTTTCCTCCCTCCCCAGATTGGGAACAAACCAGGATTTCTTCCCAGGATGCAAACCAGCCTCACTCAAATCACAGTCACCATAGCTGTGCTCAACAATCCCAAGCACACTGCTCTGTTGTGGAGAAGCAGGGCTGAGAGCTGTACAAAGTGAAGGTCTGTGTGTGTTGCAGTGGCAGAAGAATAGCAAATGTGACAATTTAAGGAGAAAAAATGAGTTCTGACAGGTGGTCTAAGCTCAGGCAGTGACTCAGACTCCCTTGTCACTGGGGAGACAGGCCACTGTATGACCAAAATCAATGCTATGGACTTTGTGATGTAGTTATTTGGATTATTAAGATGACTTGATCTGCCCACTGGAGTGTACAGGACAAAACATATGGTGCTAAACAAGCCAGAAATGCAGTCAAGGGGCTGCTATATGAAAGGATTTGTATGTAAACATAGTGGTTCAAGGCAAAAGCCACGCTCCCACTATGTTAATTTAGCTGAGTTTGCTGTAATGATAATTATAGGAGAGCAGTTCAGGAGATTTATCCTTTTAATCAGAAAACTCCCTTGTCCTTCAAAAATCTCCTTTCACAGCTACTCAGCCACCTGCGTCAAAGTGCAGCAGGGAGCCCTTGCTTACTCATGGCTCCTGCTCGCCACATCGCCCCACGCTACAGAGCTGCCACAGCTCCAAGCAGATGGTCCCACATCAAACATTTCCTTCCCATGTCACTTACTATTAATTAATTGGAACATTGTTAGTGTGCATCATAATTTCCTCAGACATATTCCTCATGTCAGTAGATTTCCTGAAATATGTTGTGAGGTGTATATCTTAATATGTTCCTGAAATATACTGGCATCTTAAATACATGCACCTATTACCCAATATTGAAGTTTCCTAATGGTAATTTCATCTGAAAAGGGTCTTTTTTATTCCCTGATACAACTCATTGTGTTATCAGCACTCCCTGAGTTTGCTGTGCAGGAGCAAGCCAAGCTCTGGGAGCTCTGCCAAGAGCCAGAGCCCACTCCTGTGGAAGATGAGTTGTGCCCAGGCAGTACATACCTCCTTTGCTGTCAGAGGGGGGCCGTCACTCACATACATGGGAAGCCAAGTGACACATAGTATATCTGAGCCATATCCTGGACATTTTTTGTGACCCTTTATGTGTTTTCTCCCCTTGCTGCAGTTGGTTTAACTCCATGTATGGGACCCACTGTAAGAAAAGCTTACCAAACTCCTCAAAAGTGGCATAACATCATCACTGCATTTTCAAACAGTGACTACAATGTTTTCTTATCCTGGCCTTGCCACAAATTGAGGTTTGTGACCCCACACTAGTTGTGTTTCTGGTAGCACCAATAGCTGGGGCACAAGCCAGGGTCCTGGTGAAGGATTCCACTTGGAGGCTCTATCATAAGGATCTACCAACGGGGATGACAACAAATCTTGACATCAATGCAGAATTGCCTTGGTTAAAAACATGATGCTGTTATTTTCTTTCTTTTCAAGTGCTAGCAGGGAAGGAACCATGCATGAAGATTCAAATTCGTGATGTGAAGTGTCTGTGCTGAGGCAAAGCATCACTCATCTGCCCTTGGGGAACAGTGGGGCTGGACCCCTCACATAAGGTGCGTGTTGTCTTCTTGCCTCAACCCTTGGGGAACAGTGGGGCTGGACCCCTCACATAAGGTGCGTGTTGTCTTCTTGCCTCAACCCTCTAGGAAGACATTGGGACTGAGCACAGATCCAGTGTCAGCATATTCAGGTTGGCAGCTGCAGGACAGCTGGGGAGCCACTGGTGTCCTGCAGTTCTCTGCAAGCCCCATTTTCCATGTTGGTAGGGAAAACACTCAGGCTGGAAGGTGAGGAAAAGGTGCACGAGCTGGAGTGACTGAAGCTGGTGCTTCCTTCAGTGTGCCTGTGTCCTTACCATCAGCTGCAGCCAAAACCAGAAACATTTGCTGATCCTTCCTGACATGAACAGTTCCCAGGAGGCACTGCTTGAGGAGTTCTACCAGTGCCAACCTGCCAACAGCACTGGGCCCTCAGGAGACTGTTAGAGTGAAGGCAGCACTTAGATGTTGCTGGCACTCAGGCAGTCCCTAGCATGAGAAGCTGTAAAGAGGAAGACATAGCAGAGGAAAAAGTTGTTCCCAAAGCAAATCAGCTTTCTGGGAAGAACTCTAAGCCTCGAGACGGAGACAGCAACAGCAAATATTGCAAATGACACAACAGCCTTTTGTTTCTGCTCTTGCCATATTTTCACTTAGTCCTGCAATGTCAAGGCAAGAAGAACTAAAGCCATGAATGCTGTTGAGGGATGAGCATATTGGAGTTTGTTAAAAGAGAAATACTAGTTTTAGGCGACGTGTGGTTTTTCACTCCTGCTGAGTTTAGTACTGGTTTGAATACAGGATTTTCTCTAAACGATGATCACACAACAAACGATGGCTGAGCCAACCCGGCATTATGGAGACCCACTGATTTCCTCCCCTTCAGGAATCTCAAAGGCATTTGACAGGAGAAATGAGCAGATGAATGGATGCATTAAATCTTGCATAACCTTTGGGAGGTGAAGCCAGCTGACACTATTTTCCCATTTTGAAGGCAGAAATGAAAGCAGCAGCCTGTCACCAATGGTTTGTTTCAAAGGTGTCATGCAGAGGAAACGTCACTAACCTAACATGACTCTTTCTCTCCATGGGACGTAAAGTGAGTTGAGGCCAGGGAGCTCAGATAAATCCAACCCCAGTATGTTTTGGGCTGATTTTGGATCATACCCCAAAAAAGCAGGAATATGAAGAAAATCTGAGCTCATAAATGTTTTGCTTAGACAAGGTGTTCTTCTAGACTTGGCTGGGTAATCACAACTGTGTACGAAGCGACCAAGAACATTTGGTGTATGCTCTCTAGTTGAAACCACCTTACAAGCTAGGTAGGAGCTATTGTACCAGATATGTCTGTGGTCCATCCACTCCTGTCCCTTGTACCTCTCTCCCATCTGTGTGTTGTCATGTTCAGGAAGATATCATCAGCACCAGCACAAGATAAATCACTGAAAATTCCTAAATCAGGCAGGAGCACAAGCTGAAAGTATATATGCAAGATCCACACAGTACCTGTGTCTGCTTCTGTGCCATGATAATAGAACGTCCCAGGTTGGAAGGGACTTCAGAGACCATCTAATTCCAACAACCTCCCTGGGCAACCTGTTCCAGTGCCTCACCACCTTCATAGTGAGGATGAATTAAATCTTATTAAAAGCCCATATCACACGTTTCTTGTTGGACACAGACCCATATTGGAGCAGGAGAACAGGGAGGGAAGCAAAGACTGAGCCCAGGCTTACATTTTACTTAATCTTTTCATCTGCTTGTTATAGAAGTGTTGCTGTTTTGTTCTTCCCCCCCAGTTATTATAAAGATATCAATAGACCCTTTATCAGACTATCAGCTATGCCTGAGTATGACCATGCTCTGTTTGACCACCAGCTGTTTGCAAATATACTTGGGCTATATCCTATTACTAGTGTATGTTTTTAAAGGCCTTCAAAGCAAAAGGTGCTTAAATTTGTTGTGATTTTGATCTGTATGGTAATAAAATCTGTGTCTCCTTTTAAAAATTCTATTTAAATGGGACTTTCATTGACAAAGTGCTGCTTCAAGGCAGAACTTTGCATTATGTTTAACTCTAAGCAAGTCTCAGTAAGCAAATATTTATTTTAAACGTGAAATACTTTAGATCTGTGCCCCTGTAGTGGCTAGAAGGATTTGCAGCATACTGGATCACTGTGTGACACTGGGAAAGGCTTTATTCATGGCTTCCAAAAGGGTTATTAAAAATATCCCATAAGAAGATAAGTTGCTTAGAAGGTATCTGTGTAGCAGAAGATTAAGCATACCTTAGCCAGACAATGTTTCATGGTTAGACCAGCCAGGCACTTCCTCTTCTCTTCATATACCCCAATCCACTACATCATTTCTTCTTTAATGTGCTTTACCTGACTTCCTGCTGAGGGTGATCTATGTGCTTTGTGGAAGCAAAAGCTAATATTATTCTGGGGAAGGGAAGAGGAAATGCAACTTAAGCTGACTGTTTAATTTTCCACCAGAAAATTTTGAAGACTGAGCATCTTTTCTTTTTAGACTAAATTGCAGCTTTTTCTCTTTACTTTCACTTAGAACATGATAAATAAACCTTTCCTAAGCTATATTTTGCATAAAGGGGATATATTCAAGGATAAAATCCAGTGTACCGAATATGTGGCTGGGAAAGTCATGTGTAACTCCAGGAAAGTATGCAGAGATAAAATACATCTGTGGTTAAATTATCTGGGAATAGGACTCAAGAGCTTACCAAAATCAATGAGGCAGCCTTTTACAGCAGGGAGGGCCATGGTCTGCAGGCTGCTAAGTCAATCCTACAGCTATTTGCGAATGGTGAAACAGAAGAGTTCCATTGCCAGGGAATTGTGGTTGCTTTTACCTTGGCACTGTACTAGGCAGGAACCAGAGAAATGTGGCAGCTCGTGTGTCCTCTGCAGCTGGCATCATCTCTCCCATCAGCTGTGGGCAAAAAGGGTTCAATAAAGCAGCTGTGGGAGTTTTAGTGACTCGGACAAGGTGACATAGGGGAGCAGGGGCAGAGCTCAGGTTGCCCAATTCTGACATCTGCCCCTTAGCCATAAACCCAGTTGTCATCTTCATCCCCCCCTTCTTTCCCTGCATGGGAGCATCTTAGGAATGTGGGTTTAGGTAAGACACATCAGAGCTCTCTTATCTACTAATCTTTGTTATTTCTATATATCTTATCACGAAAGTAATAGTCTTTCCAGGCCACCTGCTTCCTCACCAGGCTGTAAAGAGAACCATTATTATTTTGGCCACTGGGATTAAAGCACCTCTGTGAGCAAAGGCATGTGCTTTCCCCAGCCTTGTCACTTCTGAATGGGGTAGTCCTGATTCACATTTTTTGGACTTCTATATGCTCTCCATTTTAGGTGCTGTCTTTAACTTACTCTCCCCTTTCATGAATGTAGGGAAACCAGGTTCCTTTTGTAGCAAGTATTTACCCACTGGGTCAAAAAGTTATCATACTAAGACTATTCTTCAGCTGAAAGTCCATTTCTTCTTTTGGGGCAAAAGAGGGTGAGGAGAAAAAGATGGATGCCAAAGAAAGAGAGAATGATGGGCAGCTGGTAGATAAGGGAAGCAGTGAAGTGGAAATGAAAGCTTCCATATCATTGCAGAGGGATACACTCACGTGCTGCACTAGGATGTCACAGGCTGTAATCATAAAAAGAATCAAAGATACATAATAGCACCATTACTGGAAAATATGAGAGACTTGAGAGATAAGGTATCATCAGAGCTCTCTTACACCGAATATTTTGCCTCAGTTTTGTGCAAAAATAGGCAAGGAAATTGTTCTTTCTGCCCCCTATTATAGGCAAGTTATTGCCCTTTCTCCACATATCTTTTGGTTTAAAGCACAAATGATGGCAGTACCTAAGATAAAGCTATATGACAAATGAAGTCATAAAACACCATACGCAAAGTCCAATATTAGAACATTCAGGTTTTTCAAGGCTATGAATCCAGGTGCAGGGAAGTGACTGCGGTAAAGTTGCTCTTGGAGTTCTCACTCCAGTAACTCTGTATGTGTGTGCATGTGCATTACAATACAGATTTTCACTGAGCCCTCATATAATTGTTTTATCAGGATCTTTATCTCTTCCTTTGGAAGGATGGACACTGTGCAGCTCTGCAATAATAATCTTCTTATTCTGGTTTTCTTTATGGCACAGCTCAATATCTCATGCAGAGCATGATGAAATGTATCAGCCTGTATCAGTCATTAGGAATTTCCTACCCAACCTTGAACTTGCCCCAAGCCACGTCCTCTATTTTTATTCTGGGAGTTTCCGTCCTCTTTCCAGCACGCAAGGCAACCTGAAGAGCTGCATACGTTGGTCTGTTTTCCCCATTTTCCAGCCACAGAGGTGAAGCCACTTGCTACAAATCAGCCAGAATGTTTAATGACTGAGAAAGTTTTCAGCAATAAGTATTTATTTTTTTAAAATGTTTAAATACCTAGGCAGCACTTCCTGCAATGTAGAAAACTGTCCACTCGCACGTGTGTGCTGGGGGCATTGGTGTCTGTCCATAACTATGCTACAATTTCCACCTAAAAGCTGGCGAGTGGCAAGGGAAGAGCTTCCGGAATACAGAACAGTTAATAAACAATATAAACTAGCAGCAAAAGTAGGAGATTATCTGTGTCTGTAATCCTCCAACATGGAGCAAAATACACTCTTGTGCCAAGTGGATCTGCTTTTCCACAGCAATTAGGCTTTTCTGCATTGACAGATTAGTGAATTAGGATTTAGCTGAGAGTTTTTAAGCCTCACTGGAAGATTTACTAACTCCTGGGATTCTCGTGGATGGGCATAAATGCTGAACAGGAATCTGCAGCATGCATCTTTCACTTTTGCTTCATGCTCTTAGAAAATCCCAACCTCTAGAGTAACTTGGGTCTCTGAACAAAAGTAATATCTGTGATGGTCTGATTTTTAATGCTCAGTGAAGATTTATGATAGTCTTGGGTTCATAAGAAGCTGGAATCAGAAATGCTTCACCAGTAGCTCCTTCCTTTCCACACCAGTGATCCAGGGTTGTTTTCTGACTTTAAAGACATCTCTGTGAAACAGTGCTAGCAACCTGATGGGGAAGCCAGATGGTTGGCTGGATCCTTCCATTATTTTCCAGTTAAGGTGAAGATGAACCACAACCTTGAATCTTCTTGCAGTTCAAGGTCTGTGATTCCTCCCTGAAGGAAAGCAGCCAAGAAGGGAAAGAGGCAGGATGGTTCCCACGGGCCATCTGCAGTCAAATCCTGGAGGTAGCAGCTCCAGCAGAGCTGCCTGCCTATCCTTCCCCGGTGCTGGTGATGCATAGAGTGGAGTTGGAGGTCACTGACTCCAGCAGCAGATGGGGTTATAACCCCTCGGCATGGGAAAGGGCACTTCCATTCAGATTTTCACCCCTTCCTGACTTTCTAGAGATATGAAGAGGACTGACAGCAGACCTCCCCTGTGTCCCCTGTGTCCCAGACATTCCCTCAAGGCTGTGCTTCGGTTTCTGGGAAACACTGGTGCAAAAGATGAAGGTTTCCCCACAGCAAAAATACTGTCATGGATAAATAGTGAGGAAGCAGTTAACAGTGAAGAAAACAAAAGTTGGGTTTTTTTGAAACTGAGCTCTAAATGGCAGGTAAGAGGGATGCTGAATTTCTGCTTTCCAGATTGTGATCAGCAGAGTAAGAAGCCCAAGTCATGAAAAATAGTGCGAGTTTGACAGTGGACAGTTATAGTTTATGATCTCAGATCTCTGTTTAGACCCAAAGGCTTCCTACAAGAATAAGACCTGGAACAATGCCCCTGGCTGATGTATGGCAAGTCATTGGAACAAAAATCCCTTGTGTAGCATTAACGGGAACGCATTTAATACTGCGTGCCCCACACGGCTGGGCATCAAGTGTATTTGCTTCAATATGTTTTCTGTGGTCACTTCACAAGCAAGCAGGTACTGCTAGGAGATCATCATGATAATTCTTGATGAAGTACTAAACCAGTAAGCTTACTGAGGAATACGGAGCTCTGTGGAGCTGGTGCTGTTTTTGGTAGTGGAACTGCAGCATGGTGGTGTGGGAAAGGTCATGGGTGATGCTCTGATATGTATTACAGCAGTGGAACCCTTTGTATGGAGACCCACTTAGGTTTTCCAAAGAGCTCACTTTAAAATCTTCCTTTCCTGCCCTCTCCTTGCTCTGAGGGCTGTTAGAAAGTGATTTAGCCAAATGCACCTTGGAGGACTGCTGCAGATTCCCAATAAGGTAGCATTAAACTATTTAGAAGTATCCCCAAGAAAAGAGCAGGAGAGTTGCCAACTCTTGCTATTTTGGTGTCTTTGAAGACAGTAAAATGTGCCTTATATGAGCCAGCCTGAACTGTCCTGCCCTGTTACTGAGGCCAGAGAATGAAAATCTAAATCCATGTCTCCATTTACTCTTCTGTTTCTCCTCGATTTTGACCTCTGACATTAAATCCTTAGTCAAAATTTTTCCACTGTCTAAAAAAGTAGCCAGGTTCTTCCTCCAGTGTCTGCTCTAATAACCTGTCACATAAGATGATGACTGATGATCAAGAGATCTGCTGGCTGCTTCATCACCTAGCGCCTAATGCTCCTGTAGTCCTGTACCACCTCCTTATTGCAGGAATCCACAGCTTTTGTAGTCCTCCCTATCACAGAGTAATGTGGGCTTCACTTGATGTAATTATACCCTGTTCAGAGCTTCTCACTCACTTGAAAAGAAATTTGGTCTGCAAAACTGGAAATCTTGTTGAACTTGGTCAGAGATCATGGACTTGGAGATACACATTCTCTGAACTGCAACCTGCCCATGATAAGACAGAAAATGATGCTTTTGAAAACAAGCTGCCCTCATGGTTTTCTAGCACTTCTCAGACTGGAACACCTTACACAAGTTGTAAGGACTGCCAGCATCACTTCTTTGAGCACTGGGTCAGCAGCGCTTGGGTTATAAAGGCTCCTTTTTCTCATGAGCCTACAGCTCAGCTGTGGAATTTTCTTCAGGCTCAAAGCTTCCTTTCAAAGGGAAGTAATTTTCTTTTCATTAATTTTCACTATTTTTACAATATAAACCGAAAGGTGAGTGTTTATAAATTGTAACGGAAGACAAAACCAGAAAGGCCCATGTTTTTGTTTAACCTGCTTTGTTTCTCTCATCTTCTCACACTTGGAAAGGTTCACATTTAAAATAGTATGCCAGAGCAGCTGATCACATATAATGAGGTTTTTTTTCTTTAACTGCTGTGTGAAAATCCTATAAAAATGGATTTGAATTAAAATATTTGACTTAGTAGGGGCTCTCTTGGTATGTGAAATCAGAACCAGACCTATTGCAGGAAACAGTGTCTCTCCTTCACACAGCATATTTAACCTGCAACCCTTAATTGGTCTAATGATTAAGTAACACATTATTTTTCAGACACTCAGGCTCTAACAAGTGAATCTCAAAGAGACATTATTTGATTTAAAATCAGTATCAGTGATTTGATGGTTAATGACTTGCTATTAAGTTCCACTGGCACAGAGACAATACAACCTATCCTGGTAACAAAGCATCGTATATGAGTGTCTCATAGACTTTTAATTATGATTATCAATCTTCTTTTCAGTCTCATTCTTTGTCTCTTGAGTCCATGCATAATCTGTATGTTGCTCTCTAAATAATTGGGCAAAGTAACATCCTGCCCTAAGGAAGCTGCTCTGATTTTTCATGACGCTAAGGATATGCAGAACCTAATTCACATTTGAATAAGGGATGGGTGCTATTTTGAATGCTTTTCCCAGGCCACGTGGCATCTTAGCCATGACATAGGAAGCAGGGCATTAACATGGAATTGGAGGCAAGCTCTGTTCCCTTCTAACTGTTTGTTGCTACGCTCAGATTCCAAGTCCCTGCAGCTGGTGTCTGTCTGTGCGAATGGCCCCACATGATGTCTTGCAGGGTGCGTGGCAATACCACGATTCTGCCTGATGAACAAACCTTGCCAACACACCCATTCTTTGCAGATGTTGCTCTACCCCAACCCTTGAACCTTGTGAGTGGTCCTGACTCAACAATACTCCAGTTTACTCAGGCTCTTGGGCTCTCCTGAAGTATCTCAGAAATAATGCCAAGTTGCACCCACAGGTATTGTTCACAGAGAGAGAAGAAGAACAGATGTTTAAAGATTCATTGGTAAAACACACATGCATTAGAATAGCATCAATTCACAGTGAATCGTTAGGTGTTGCAAATTAGGAAGTGACTAAATGCACTATAAGAGCAAGAACACTATAAAATGTACCCTTTTCTTTCATTCGGATAGTTGCAGTTCAGTTTTTAATTATTGAAGGCAATACTTCTTAATGTGCTAGTAAATGTGATGTTTTATTTTTAGTAAAAAAAAATGAAGTCTTAGGTAAAACGTGAAGCCATTAAAGCACTCAGCTGTTAATTATTGCTTAGGGATGGAGGGAAGACTACAAATTCTGTGAGTGTTTATGAAGAACGAATCACCTGGCTCCTACTTCACGAAATGGTTTAATATCTTCTGTACTACTGCAAACACACATATTTCACACTGTTCAGTTTTGCACTGGCCTGAACATCAGCCCCTGAAAAAGGACCTTAAGAGACACGCTTCAGAATTCCAGCAGCCTGCCATATCAGGGAAAGATCTGATTTCATCCAACGCCCACTGAATTCATAGGATCACAGAATGCATTGGCTTAGAAAGGTCATCTAGTCCAACCCTCTACAACAAAGCTAGAACATGCCTAACCAGAACAGACTGCTCAGAGACCATCAAACCTGACCTTGAATGTGTCCAGGGATGGGGCCTCCACCATTTCTCCATGCAATCTGTTCCAGTGATCCACTACCCTCAGATTGAAGAACTTTTTCCTAATGTCCAGCCTAAATCTACCCTTTTACAACTTAAAACTCCCCCCTTCCCTCCCTCCCCTGCCTCATCCTATTGTTCCAAGCCCTTGTGAGCAGTTCTTCCCCAGCCTTCTTATAGACCCTTTTCAGGTATTGAAAAGTTGTTATAAAGTCCCCCTAGTCTTCATAAGAGAGATGCTCTAGCCATCTGATCATTTTTGTGGCTCTGCTCTGGACACGCTCCAACAGGTCCACATCCATTCAACAGGGCTTTGGCACTAAATAGGACACTGACATTTCTCTGGTTCTGTTTGGATACAAGAAATAAGTGGTGTGGATTG
>VZRI01012658.1:108872-180594 GCA_013397515.1 Upupa epops | reverse complement strand
CGGAGCCTGAGAGCAGAATCCTCGAGGACTGCAAGCGCTCAGGCAGGAGGGGATGAGGGGAGGGAGGGTAGTTCCTCAGAAGACATAGTGTCATGTGTGAAATCAAGCAGTGTTTGTTAAATATATTAATTATTCATATTGTCTGTTTTTTCATGCTCTGTGAATGTGTTACGAGTGGTGTTTCCTATACACAGAGGGTTGCTATGAGGAAACCTGAACTGCAACAGCTGAAGCCCCTCAGACCAGCCTGAACATGTAGCTGGGTCATGCTCCTCTGNTATGCAATCTGTTCCAGTGATCCACTACCCTCAGATTGAAGAACTTTTTCCTAATGTCCAGCCTAAATCTACCCTTTTACAACTTAAAACTCCCCCCTTCCCTCCCTCCCCTGCCTCATCCTATTGTTCCAAGCCCTTGTGAGCAGTTCTTCCCCAGCCTTCTTATAGACCCTTTTCAGGTATTGAAAAGTTGTTATAAAGTCCCCCTAGCCTTCATAAGAGAGATGCTCTAGCCATCTGATCATTTTTGTGGCTCTGCTCTGGACACGCTCCAACAGGTCCACATCCATTCAACAGGGCTTTGGCACTAAAAATGACTCTGACATTTCTCTGGTTCTGTTTGGATACAAGAAATAAGTGGTGTGGATTGTCCATGTTGAATCCACGTGCATTCATCAGAGGGTCTGAGGGGTGCCCAATCGTCAAAAGTGCTAAGAGGTTAAGCAATGAAAATCTGACCCCCTCTGCTGACCCATTCATTCCTCAGATAGTGGGCAGAAAGACCAGAAGAACACTCACTTTGCAATGCTACTTAAAGCTACCACATAAAATTCTGAGTATGCTGCTAAGTTGACCATCTGGTTGAATGAAATTTTCACACAGCCTCTGTGAACAGCATTTCCTCTACCTCACAACTTGCCACCTTTTGTTTAGTTGGCAAGAAAGACCCTTTGCCTAGTACAACAAATGGCTGTTCACAAATGCCTGTAAAAATAAAAGCTGCTGACTCACATTGCTGGTACCTCTAGTCCCTTTTATTGCCTTTTACAGGCATGAATGTGTTCTGACTTGCAGAATTACTTGTGGAAACCAAGTCATAAATACCAGCAGACAAAAAAAGCTGTGCCAGCATAGCTATCTAAAATACCTCCATGTTAGATTTGCACAGCAATTGCAGATGGGAGAGGATATAAGTCCTGGTTGCAATTCTTTGGTTGTCCTAATCAAAGAAGAAATTAGATGGCAGCTCTGGTCACAAGTTGTACAACAAATGACTGCTGATGCTCAGAGCTCCTGGCCCTAAAACAAACCATGAACTAATGCAGACTCTTGTAAAGAATCAAACACACTTGTAAAAGGCATTTCCTCACTGCGAAGGCTTCATGAATGGGAACAAAAAGTTGCATTCATTACATAAATTAGTAACAGTAAATAATTCAAGACACTGAGCATTGGCATTAGAGGGAGTGAATTCTGACCCTGTAGAAATCTTAATCTGCAGCTAGGGTCTGGAGACAGAAGGGAAGTGCTTTCTGTCTCCTGGCACTATGAGATAAACATGAGCTAGGTGGATAGAAGGACCACCTGTCTGAATGTTTTTGTGGGAACTGCTCATGCACAGTAGGATTCTCTGCTATTTACAGGCATCTTTCAGCTCTTTGTGTCCATTACAAACCAGGCTGCTCACTGAAGGTAAAGGATTTCTTTGTGTGTTTTCCTAGCAGCCACAGAAGGTACCTACCACAGGAAAGTGCTACCGCAGGCAGGTTTGCCCCTTGTTGTTTCGTGGTATCTCCAATGATAGGAGCCGGTCTCTGCACCCAAGCTGTTGGTAGTGAGGTTTGCTCAGAAGGACAAACTGCTTGTCTTTGTTGATGTTATTAGCAGCTGACATCACCAGCAGCCTTCGATCTGAATAGAAATCAAGGAATTTTTTCCTAAGTATGCTGCTATTTTTCTTTAGTGTTGCTTCTAAGCAANGGAGTGATTCAGCCCTTGAGGGTTGTGTCTGCCCCAGCAGTTGTGATTCCTGTAAAGGGTTTTGTCGGGGTTTGTGGCAAGACTCAGCTCCCATTGGGATAGGAACAGATTGGTTTTCCTCTTCCTGCTTTTCTGCTTTTGGATATGCAGACCAGTCCTCTTGATCGTGGGACAGAGCTTAGAAAATACTGATGGTGCAAATCAAAATAATTTCATAGAATCATTTGGATTGGAAAGACTTTCAAGCATGTTGAGTCCAACCATGACCCAGCTGTCCCAAGGCCACCACTAACCCCTGTCCCTAAGCTCCAGATCTACACGACCTTTAAACATGTCCAGGAATGGTGATTCAATCCCCTTCCTGGGAGGCCTGTTCCAAGGCCTGGTGATCCTTTCCACAAAGGAGATTCTCCTCAAGTCCTCCCTTTTGCATCTTGAGGCCATTTCCTCTTGTCCTATCACTTGTTGCCTGTGAGAAGAAACCGACACCCATGAGATATTCACGGGGTTCTTACTTAATCCAGCAGACACCACGTCTTGCATACCATGTGTCTGCCTTCTCCTGAGATTCCAGGGGTCATGTTACACAAAAACATGTTAAAGAGGGACCTGTTTCTGTCCTCTCCAGAGCCACCATCTGGCAGTCATCAGTCATGGAGATGCAAGACATATGTGACATGCTCATAATTAGTCATCTGGGGTCCTATTGAGAAGCTATCCTCAGTTTTGACAAAATCCATCATCAGATAAAAGTTTGACATAATTTTTCCAAGTGAAAAGCAAAGTAAAACCTCAGTAGAAGCACTTGTGTTGGACTTGACTGTGATTAGTAATGAAACTACATCTTTTGGAAATGTTTCTGCCCCATTAAAGGGGTGCTTAACTCATAAGTGAGACAGACTGAGAGAAAAAAGATATGACTCTGATCTTCTGTGATTTACTTGCCCAAAGAAGGACTCTTAGCAGACTAGTTAGACCTTGTAGCATCCTAGAGTCAGGATTCATAGCAAAACTACTGCATAGAAGCTGGTGTTGCTGCTGGCAAATTTGCTAGAATATATTCAGGAAGGGACACAACAAGGCGAGGTTTCTTCCCCTCTCATTACAGTGTTGTCTGTGCTGCCCACCACTGGCAAGCAGAATCTAATTCAACAACCATGCTGCAGATGGGGTTATCCCCCAGGACCTCAGTGGGCTTCTGATCAGTTCCAGCATCCTCACAGAGAGAAGGGAGGAGAGCAGGGAATCAGGAAGAAAGCATTCAAATGCTTCTGATTTGGGATGCCACATTCTGCTGCCACCCATTCCTCTTTGCCTTCTCTCCATACAGCTGAAAATGGCAAAGCCAGAGCTGCCAATCCCAGAAACCTTGGGGACTACTGGATTTCAAATTTAAAGTGAATTTTCAGACAGCTGCTGCTGTGCTTTCCTCAAGAGCAAGGAGGTGCTCTGGGGACCCAGTAACAAGCCTGGGTGTTTCATCTGCTTCTTATTTGCCATAGCCTTTGTCCCCGCTGGCAGCTTGTCAGTGGCTGTAACGGTGCCTTGTTATGAAGGAGCTAAAAGCCCCACACCAGTGAGCACTGGGCTGTAGAAACTGGGGCAGTTGTGGTAGTGCTGCCTGCTGATGATTTGGACACTGTGTGGTGGAACAGGGTTTTCCCCTTCACACTGTGTATGGGGGACAGGCTTATCTTTTATGTGTCCTTACAAGCAGGACTGGGAGCCCTCATTACAATTAGAAGTAAACACTGAAACGAAGTGGAGAGTGGAGACTGTTGGGCAGATTTCCATGTCTCTAATGCAACTAGCAGATTTCTGGGTGTTGCAGAAGGCTGGGGGCACTGTGGGGGACCAGCTTCTATCAGGCTATGCTGTTATATTAGAGGACTGCTCTTCCTCAGATACACACTGGTCTTACTGGCATTGATAGAGGCACAAGCAAAGTTTGCCTTCCTTACAGGCTGCCATGGGGAAAAGGCACAATGAAAGGAAAAGGAATACAGTTTCAACTTCATTATTGTATTTATGAAAAAAAAGCACCACATCCTCTTAAAGAAATATTTTCTCTGCCCCTTTCTTGCCTTCAAAAGGAATTAATTAGCTATTAAAAAGTACCTTCCTTTTGAAAGGGACAATGAACACCCTGATTAAAAGGAGGTTTTGAGCAGTTATCTGATTATCTCTTTTGTCACCCGGCAGCATCTGTCTTGTTGACTGCTCAGCATCTGGCATGTGCTGCCTCATGTCAAGAAGGCCTTCATTTCTCATTCAGACAGGGGGTGGGTGAGGGAACAGACGTAAGTGTGCATGTGGACATTTCTGCCAAAAGAATAAGGCCATTTCCCTGGCTGCCACTGCTGCTGGGTCTTTGGCCACCACAGTTTTCCTGGAAAACAACACCCCTTTCTTCCCACTGCAGCAAGCTGTGTATACCAGATGGCCAGCTCCTTGGGGTCAGCCCTCCATCTTCTGTGCACAGCATGGCCAGGCAGAGCATCTCAGGTTGGTATTCCTGAAATTCCCTCTGCCCGTGGACAAGATGCCTTCCAGGCTTTCTTGGTTTTCAGTGGATCATGTGGAGGCATGGCACAACCTCCAAAGCACTCGGTCCAGCAGTCGGCATTTTCCTTCCCAGGGTGGCAGAAACAGGCTGCAGCAGGATGGGGGAAAATCCCAGCACTTACAACCACCACACACACAGCGGGAGATCTATGGATTTTGCAGGATCAGCCTTATTTTGTGCATATTCATTTCTCTAAAACTATCTTTGGTAGCAGGGTGGATGACTCACGCAAACATTAGTCATACTTTGCACTGCATCTAATGCCTTGCCTTGCTGAATTTCAGAGTGTTTCAAAGATGATTTCAAATATCCACCATCTGTGAAAGATCAAGAGGAATAGGTCCATTTCAAGTGTAGCTACTTAATGAAGGCTGAGAGAGCAGCAACTTGCCCAAGTCAGACATAATTCAACTAAGTCCTGAATCTGCAGCTCCTGGAGAACACACATGCTCCTTCTGCAGTAACTCTTCCTGATTTAATTTTAAGATACGATCTGTACCAGCAACCCTACTTATAAGTCAGCAAGAGTAAGAGAAACTTTTTTGACTCCTACTCCATCATCCCCATGCTTATAAAGTTTTTCTTCCAAACTGAGAACTGCATTTCTCATGTTTTCTCTCTGCCAAATCCCTAAGTGAAGAAAGCTGCTTGTTGTGGGGATGGTTGTGCCTTCTCAAAGTGCAAATCTGAAGTGCACTGTTTCATTAATACCTATTAAAGCCTTCTACTGGCTTGCTCATTTTGCACAATAGAAGATTTCCTTGTTCTGTGAGTGGGAAAAGCTTGACTTGCAGTTGTTTACAAGAGCCTTGTGGCCTGAAGGAACAGATAACTGCTGAGGCGAGAAGTCAAAGTAGGACGACTTCATCTGTGTGACTCTTCCATACAACTGATGACCCATGTAACCTTAGTTGCATCCGTTGCAGTTCAGGGAAACAGAAGCTAAGGAACCTTTTTGAACTCTCTTCTATTTTCACACAACAGCCCAATTAACAAGCAACAGGCAGGGATGGTGCCTGAGCTTGGCATGTGGCCCCTGTGTGTGAAAGAAAATAGAAGGAAAATCCATGAGAGCCTGGCTCATGGAGGAACAGGTGGCAAAGCTAATGGTTTTGTTGCCATTCTTTGTCCATGCTGTAAAGACCACTGCAGCTCGAGACCTTTCTTTTTGCCTAATTTATCAAGAAATCTTAGGGTTCATTCTTCTTTTAGATAGAAAAATCTTACAAAAGCAAAAAAAAAAAAAGAAAATCCTGGTTCAGTCTTGAAAATCAGGTTGAAATGAAGGACAGTTGTTCCTGTTTAGTATATCCTGGCTACTTCTTTTGGGATTTTTTCCCCTTTTTTTCTTGTATAGCACATTCAGGTCATGCTTTTTCACGCTTGTTTTCCAGACGACTAGAAGCATAAACTTCTGGTTTATATTAAAAAAAAAAGAAAGGTAGTATTCTCATTTATTTTCAATGCCCAAGGCTTCAAGAAATTGAACATATTGTGAGAGACCAGCAATAAGATACAAACTATTGGCAATACTGCGTCAGTGATTTAGATGTCTGCTCTCATTTTACCTGCTGTATTAGAGCACAGTGATGCACCTATCAGAACAAATAGCACAGCTGGAAACAAAGTGATTTTATTTTACTGAGGAGAGGAACAGACTCTCTCTTCAAATAATGTGCAATCATTATCCCTCCCCATTACAGTGCAACACAAGGAGGGTTTAATTTAACCTAATTTTACTCACTTAGAAATTAAGCATCTGACCTAAATTAGTCGGTTAATTCTTTCTGCAGTCAATGGAGGCAGTGTCAGACAGTGAATCATCCCACCTTACCCATATACCTGGCTTAAAAAGGAATTAGTCAGACAGAGCTGCCTTTCTCCATTGCCACTGGTTCCAGAGGGAGCGCAGACACCAGTTCAGATGAAAGACCTTGCTTCTGGCCAGGCACATTTGGGCAAGGTGAAGCCCTTTGTGTGCTGGCTGAGGAGGCAGACCCTTCTAGCTCAGAGGCCATGGAGTCACTGAGTCTGAGTACCTCCTGAGTGAAAAAGTTATTGAGGGATCTGAGCCATCTTATTTGGACTCCTCATGCAGGCACTCACATGTCTCCCTGTGACACGCTGGGCCCATTCCCTACATGTCTGCAAAATAAGCTGGATCCTGAAATGAAAAGCAGAATAGGCTTAAGAGGAAGCGTAAGCTACATGGGGGCAGACGGTTGTGAACAGAGAAATACAGCATTGTGGATTAGTGCAGACAAACCTGAAGTTCCTCAGTGGTGAAGAATACCATCATGCTTATTACTCTCTTGGTTTCAAGCACAAAGGAATCAGTACCTGTGCTTTATGATTGAACTGTAGCTACTCATAAGTATTTTAACCTACCTGTGCTGATCATTGTCTTACCCACAGATGCATTAAGCTGTATATCCCTGGTTAAAACCCCTCAAAATTATATAGTGTAACTGTGGTGGATTTATCATCCATATACACAACTAGGCTCTTTTTCTTTGCTCTGAAAATCAAGGTCCCTGTGATATTGCTTGGTTAGATCTCTATCAGATTATTATGCATGCGGCAAAGCTCATGCTTTGTTCAGCACCTTCAGATGTCCTGTTCATCCAATATCCTGGGCATCTAGACATAAACAGTTTGCCTTCAGGTTATTCTTAATTGATGACTTCTGGTTATTCTTAAGTATTACCTAGGTTTGTGTACCCAGAGGATGAGATTTACCATAGTCTACCCACATTTTTAACACTCTTGGAGAAATTGCAATGTAGCAGAATTGGAACCAAACCATCCTTGCTCTGCTGTGTAGGAATCTGTACTCGAGTTGCACCTTCTGGCTGTTGATGAATCTCATTGTCTTCTCCATTCCTGTAAAAGTGGGTTAACATGGAACTATAGAGTTGTTGAGTTAACAGTAGTTTGCTTGATTTTACTTACTAGCTACATCTCTGGAGACTTCTTAGGCAAAAATAAGGTAATCTTTTTCCCTTTCTATCACTCTTTGGAGTGGAAGCAAGCTACTAAGCAAAGAGAACTGTAGCAGATAGGAAACAGAAAATAAAATAGATTTCAAGAATGTAAAGGAAATAATAAAGAAGTCAAAGTGGTTGTAGAGCCCAGAAGATGTGAATCCAAGGACTGGGATTAGATTAATGGAAGGGAGGTGCTGCAGAAGACAACCAGATGAGTGGATGCATGAAAACCTTGCAAAATAAGGAACATTCAGAGAAAGATGAATTGGCACATGGACTTCACATGCAGATATAAAAGAAGCTCAGCTTATGAAGAAAAGAAGTGTAAGTAGAATTGAAAAGTAATACTGTCTTGCTCCTTCATCTGTAAGAATGCTGTAGGACAAGGAAAACAGGAGAAACCTTCTCTGTCGGTGTCAAACCTCACACTAGGCAGCATTACTTGTAATTAGATCTCAGAAGTAAATTTATTGCCAGCAATTAATAAGAAACCAAGGACATTCCAGAACAGCTATCCAACATCCATCCAAGTGTGTTTTGGAAGGGGGTTATTAGTTTACATAGAAACAGTTATGGTGTCTGCCCAATTCTTAATTAGCAGTGGACTCTTGTCTACTTGTTAACAAGCTAATTCCCTTTGAGGATTGATTGTCCATAATTGAGAAGCAAATGCAACTTAGCAACTCTGGAAGTAATAGAGTCCCTTTAAGAAAAAATGTTTTGCTGTAATTTTCTGGATTCCAAGCCTGTGATAACTGAAATGTAAATACTCACAAAGGCTACAGCTTTCCAAGCTCCTAATTCTGCTCTCGCTAGAGGCTGATATACATGACAGCGGTTTTGCCAACTCATTTGCTTCCCCAACTAAGGCTGTTATGCTCCCATTTCACTATCCTGCCAAAAGCTAGTGCAGATACAACTCCTCCAACAAAAACAGTTTTGACAACAAGTTAAGACCAAATTCTTGGAACTGATTTGAGCTCTACCTCTGTGTGTGTGTGTGTGTGTGTGTGTGTGCATGTCTGTGTGTGGGTGTGCACAGGAGGGGGACCTGAGTTATGTTTTCTGCTGACTTTGTCAGTTTATCAAGATGTGCTGTTCCCTAACAGAAAGCTGGTCCAGACATGCTTCCAGATGCTCTTCAGCTTCATGGAGTTTAGAGACTAAATGCAGACCAACCTTTCGGGACTGTCTGTAATCTGTGTTCACATCTGCTCGTTCTGAAACAGACCCCAACCCTGCAGTCCCTCCATAGGAAGCAGAACTGTGTTTGAGAAGGTAAGTGGATCTAGGAGGGATATTTTATGGCAGTGTGAGTAAAGAGGTCAGAAATGGCTTGTAATGACAGCTCAGCCACCTGCCTCCTTTACTCATTAACATAGGACATTAAATGCTGAGGTCCTAATGTTGAGTCTGGAGTGACAATGGGGAGTGTGCAGGCACACAGCTGGGAGCTACAGCTTTAGACTATGAAAAGTGCCTTCTACACTTTTAAAGTCTTGGTTTAGCTCATCAGGAAACACTGAATATGGCAGTGGGAAAGTGGTATTAAAAAGTAAAATGGGAAACATTCTGTATTGCCCTGGTAACCACATAAGCTTTGACAAAAGCATCACTAGAGTAAGTGGCCTTATGTCACTGTGTTGCCATAAGTTAAATTTTGAGAGTAACAGGGCATCCCACAAGGATGGGAAAGGAGGCAGAGAGGCTTTCTGCATTATGCCCTGGCTTAGACTTTTCTTCACCCTTTCTCGTCTGTGTTTACATGAAGAGGATATTGATTCCGGAAGTGACAAAGACAAGACAAGTCAAAGTTCCTCTTTGCTTTTCTGGAGGGAGGGGGTTACCCTTGTTTCAAATCTAGTGCTCCTGGTGCTGCCTGGGAAGTCACAGACGTAGCTGTGTGGTTGCCTTTATGCTAATGACTGTTAGCATCTTGCATCTCCCTGCCCCCCAAGCTTACTAAGCTTTCAGCATGACCAATAAAGCATGAATGCAAATAGGCCTGAAGGGGCTGGGGTTTTTTCCCTTTTCATTTTTATTTTGCCACTTTTAGAAGTTGCTGAAGAAAATAGTGTCATTCTGTTCCAGAAGAGCTTTTATATCAAGCTGACACTGTACATTTAAATATGTATTGCTCCCTCTATCATTTGCATTTTAATGTTCCAAACCAATAATCATGAAGCCTTGTGTGAAAATGTGAAATAATAAGGATGGGGAGAAATGTGGATCTGATTCTGAACCTCGCTGAATTACACCTAGATGTGGCATCTTGGTGAAAGGACTCTAAGAAATGTATTTAGATAAATGTAGAGCTTCTTTGAGAGGCTGTGCTGACTTGCCTAGGGTGTTTGTAGTCTTCCCTTCATATACTGTCAGTAGGCTTTTTCCTATGCAGCTGGTGCCCTGGCAATGTGTCTTTACTCTACTTTGTAAGAGTCACCCTCCAGGCATGCTCAAAGTACAGACTCCCTGATCGTTCATTATTTGGCCAATTAGCAGTGATAGCATTAGCCTGGTGACATTTCATACGTACTCATCCATCTACCCGAAGCTGGTCTGAAAACAGTGCATGTGGTTAACATTGCAAAAACAAGTGCCATCCTAAGTTGTAGTCATCATATTTTTGTGTTCTGCTTCATTATTTCCATCATTTAACTCCACAGAGTAGAAAAGAAGAGCAGGATATCCAAATCAGATTTCACCCTGTGGACTTAGGAGTTTTGTCTTATGAACAAAGTCACCTACTTGCAAGAAATCACTCTGTAGTCGGTATTGTGCAATGTAAGGCAAGGTTTTTTCTGTGCTTCTGTTGAATAGTCTCTGTAGATGAAGACTTGGAAGAAATAACTACTGGTGGCCCAGTTTTAGCAAAATATTTTCATCTGTATTTGATTCTGCTTTATTTGCATGTTTTCAGGAGAAAAACCAAGATATAAAATCTAAATTCATTTCTTGTATCACAGCTGTCATGAATTTAAATTCCCTCTTGCATGCTCACCACAGTGTATCTTCACTGCAACAATTTGCTCCTTTTATAAGTACAAAGCACTGAAGAACAAGATACTGAATATTTGAGGTGTAAATCTGACAGGACAGCTTCTTCTCTGGATGTAACTAGAAACTAATGCAGAAGGATGAACCCCTCAGCCAAAAAAAAAAGTGGTATGGATGTGTACTTAGTGCTCAGCATATTTCTGAGCTTAGGAAATGGCCACATACGGACACGGCTTTTCATGTATGACTGCTTACTTGTGGCTCCAGCTATGAAAATTATCTGGAAATACTGTAAGAAGATTATTTTCCACAAATCCCCTATCTGACTGAAGCCAGGAAGCCTTGAAAACCATCAAAAAGCATCTGTTTACATCAGCTTTCCGCCTATATGTAACCTGGCTAGTTAAATCGTTAGAAACTGAGATAAGTATCTGAGCGATTTGAGATCCATCCATTCCTCGCACACTCTCAATTAAACTGTCTTACTAGTTCTTTGCCTATTTTAGTACCTTATCCTCCCAGGCTTTCCTCCAGGGTGTTCTTTCACCAAGAACAACCTTAAGATGAAGCTAAATAGGCTTTGACCACTAGTATATGGTTGTGAGTGATCTATCTCTTCTCCCACATTTTCCTCCCTCTCTTCCTTTCATCTCAGTAATGATGCAATCAGTTTCAAGAGGAGATGAAAGAAAGAGGAGAGCAAGTAAGAGGAAGCATGAACACAGTCAGAATAAGAAAAGAGTGGATATCTGGAATTTCCCAGCTTTATAATTACAGATTTGCTTTTCCTACCCTTTGTATTGTGCTTCATTTGCAGTAAGATTTCTCTGAAAAGCTGCTCTATTGTAATTAATTGAATTAAATTTATGTATTTGCTGCTAACAAGATGTTATCTTCATCGTTCTTGGAAGCTTGTCTTTGGTTGTGGGTTGATGTGGCTTTGCCACCGGCACAGAAACATTTCCTGCACAAACACAAATTGCAAAACTCGCTGTTCCTGGCTCAGGGTGACATGCTTCTCAACTCCTTGTGTTTAGGTAATAGGATTAAACGCACAGATCCATCAGATGGGCTGAGTGTTGGCTGATAGCAATCTCAGCAGAAAGGGAGGTTTAGCTCAAGCCCTGTTCTAACCTCAGGTGCCCTACTGCAGCTCACCACTGAGATGCACAGGCATGGCAAGGTTCTGGTGCTAAGCATGTGCTGTGCTCGGCAGCCTCCTGCCTCATCCACCTTCACAGCTGTGTCTGGAGTTAGATCTCACCCCATCAGCAGCACAATGTTGGCTCCTGCCCTATGCCCATGGCACAGCTGCTTGTTCTGGAAAACAGACTTGGTAAGAGATCCGAGCATGGGGGGTGAGGTGGGCACCAGCAAATGGCATTTGTGAAAGGCACCACACTGATCACGCACTGCCTAAAATACATGGCCTTGGAAAAAGACTGTGAGGAAAGGGGGTGGATCTGGCATGAAACTTGTTTGTGAACTCAGGCCTTGAACTAGAAGAGTCCTTTCTTGCAGAAAGTGGTGGTGTTCGTGTCCCTGTGAAGCACTCTCCAGGAATTATCACATGCTTTCAAAGACCCCAGCCGCTCGGGTCTCATTTTCCTACGTAATCCTCTTCTGACCTCATCACACTGGGTATTTTCAGGCTCTCTCCTTGACACTGTAGTAGTTTACACTGGGTTTTGTACACCCATGAGACCATGAACTTAACTCTGTCATGTCCCTGGTGGATCCCCTATCGTGTGCTTGGGGGAAAGTCAGAGTGCTACCAAGGGGTCTTCAGCTCCATATAACTCAGAGAGCTGTGCACTGCTCTGGAAGTGAGGATGCACTTGTTCAAAGACCGGATCTCATGTGGCCAAAGAAGGTGACCATGTGAAAGGGATTTCTCAGCATCTCTTAAGGTCTTTGACCTCCCAAGGGTGTGTTTACTGGCCTTGTGTGTGCTGAAACAATAAAGAGGGGATATTAGTTTGCAAAACCAGCCAGAACTGAAACATCAGGCAGAGTCTGAGACTCTGGGTTTGGGATACAGGTATTGGAAACACCAGTGAGTTACTAAAATCCCACTTGGGAGAGCAGGCTCAGACATTGCAAGGGCACAGCTGAATGTCGCACTATCACATAATCCTTTTGCCAGACACTGAGTCCCAACTTTCTTCCTACTTTCAGAGGCTGGAGGAACTTTCCCTGGATTTCCACAGTTTCTGAGAAGTGCTTTGAGATGTTTGGTGTTTATGGAGTATCTCTGTCCCACACATTGATTTACACTGAACTTGCACCTTTCTGCAGAAAATAGAGACTACAGCATATTCTTAACCCAAAAATGGAGTGCTTCAGAAAAGGTTCATTAGAAGAGACACCTTGTAGATTTTGTGCCTGACCCAAAGCTACCTAGAATTGGTGGTGAGTTTGCTGCTGGAGTTTCTGGGTATTTTATCTGGCCTTTCCAGGAAGCTGGTAGGAAATCACACACCTGAAGACACACCTGCAGGAGCAAATCTAGCAGTTAGACACTCATGTGCACGCATCCTTATCTGTCATGAGCAGGCAATTATTTTTTGCTCCCAGGAATATAAACTTCTTTATTCACATGCCTGTGAATGCTCCTGTCTGCATGGTATTCCATCCATAGTCAGTGTGAGACCAAAAGGACCCAAGATGTTTGGAGAGCAAAGGGATCTGCTAAAAAGAGAGGGCTTAAGACAAATGACAACTGTCTGGGGCTCCTCTACAAACCAAAACCAGTCCAAGCAATCATACAGAAAAAGGAAGAGAAGGAGATGAGCAAAAAGGGTAGTGAATATGGGAAGTGCCTTTAAGATATCACCTTATTCTGGAGGGTCCAAGTATGTGAATGCTAACTCTGAACAGGGCAGAAGCCTTCTCTGCAGTTTCTAATTGCTTATGCTGTTAGCTACTAAGAGAAAACTGAGGATTGCGCAATACTATTCCTCATGCTGCTTATGACTCTTGTTCCTGGTTTTCTGGTATGTGTGAGGGATAAAAAACAAACAAACACAAAGGTGCTACTTACATGATTCTCCAGCTGCTGGCTATAAATAAGTTTGGTTGTTTCCATCTATACCACGTCTACTAATTTTGAAGATGTCTGAGGCAGCATTACTCTGTTTTGTCACTGTGGCTATACACAAACAAGACCCCTGAGATGGTGTCTGAAATCCCCAGGTCATTATTAAATGCCTGCTTACTTTGAAGAAGGAGAAAATATGTGACCAAATGTATTGTATGTGGTTGCTCTCTGATGGATAGAGTTTTGAGGATAATATATGAGGAACTGCTAAGGAATGGTTTTGGTCCTGGTACCGTTCCGTGCATGAAACAACACAAAAAGCCTCAGAAGGATTTCTGGGCAATAAGGTACTTCGCACTATGAGCCAAGACTGCAGAACTTGCTAAGCAAATTGTATTTATCTTCTTCAAGGATACACCCACAGGATCAAAATCTGGTCCTCAAGGAAATCCATCTGGTAAAAGAACACATGTCACTCCACAGTAATGCAATTGCAATGTTATAACAGAGGTCCAATCAGACACAAACACAGTAATTTAGAAAACATCCATTTTGATTCCACCCCTTTTATCTTAAATTCAGTTTATAGTTTCCAAACAGGAGTCAGTTTGAATTGCAAACAAAGCAGAATGTTTTAGTCATAAAAGGCCCAACACCACAGCTCATATCCCAGTATTGTCATCTGTCTCCACCCCCAAGTATTTTATCATGTGTCAGCAGGTACAGCCAAACAACAGGCCCTCAATAACCTGTTGGAGATTCAGGGAATCAGTTCTTCAAGTGAAAATTATTTTATTCTTAACTAATTTAACTTTAAGCCATTATTAAAAGTATAGTGATTAATAAGGTGGAAGAATTCAAGCAAGTGCTTAAGCATGATGTTGAGAACATCAGTTCTTTTGTGTACTGCAATTCCTATGCAATGGTCTAACGATTTGTAGGGCACCGAATTTGTGTAGTCGCTTTCCGTGCTTAATGCAAAAGTCTAGCTGTTCAGTAATGAATATAATATACAATAATGAAACAATAATTTCATTCCTATTACGTAATGCACTCTACCAGCTTTAATTAAATTTAACAACCTCATTAGTGATTATCATTATGTTTGCTTTAGGGAGGAAATACTGTCTAGTGAATAAAGAATTATCACACAGCTTTGGAGATCTGGTGTGCCAGATGGGTTGCTCTCTGACCCTGGGCAATTTGTTTAGAGTTGCTGGGTCACCTTTTCCCACTGGCCATGCTGGTTGGTGTCCTCTGTAAAGCACTCGGCATTGCATGGATTACAAATGTCCCGTCGGAGCGCTGTGTGTTTGCCACTGAATGAATGCAGAGAAAATGTTCTGCCAGAAAGTGCAAAATAAGGCCTTACCAGTTTATGGGATAGTGTTAACCAGGTGCTCAGTAACTTCAGTAGTTCTTTTTCCATGGATTAGAAGGCATTCATTCTGCACCATCTTCCTTGCTTTGTGCTGATTGGGAGCTGGCTGTGCACTCTGAGCAGTCACCTGGAGCTCTCCCGCTACTAATGTGCCTCTGTGGGGGCATGGCTGAGGTTCGTGTGCCCACTCAACAGTGGCTGCCTCTGCCTCAGTGCTTCACATGTATTTGTAAAAGGACTTAGATTGAGTTTTGTCTCCTCTTGCAATTTACTTGACTGTGGGTCTTGCTTGGATTTCAGCAGAGAGCTTTGCCTGAGTGGCTGGGTGTTTGTGTCAGGCAACATGCCCTTGGAACATGCTCCAGAACTGCAGAGAATTCTACCTGAAGGTCTTACCAGGAGTCCAGAAGTGGAATTGTAGCTGTACCTCTGAGGTGAGCGGCTCATAAATGGTTGCTTCTCAACTGAATGGGGCATGTTTCTTAAAAGGAAGGTCTAACATGGCAGGAAAGGGTCATGTTGGACTGACAGCAAGTGCTGAGGACCACAGGGGAGACCATCAAGACACCAGCAGGTGAAAAGGCCTGAAGGAGGGCAGTAGCAGGTGGATACAACAGCAGGGGTTGATAATGCTTGAGCTGCTGTAAGTTACTTTTCCCTCAGATTCACACACTTGGAATTGTTACCATCAGCAGGGAGCCCATTTTAACAGAATGGATTTTTCTAGTTGCCTTTTTATTTCATCTCCCTTCCTGCAGGCTGCAGAGGGAAAGCCCCAGTTTTACCGTGCTATTTCAGAAACTGAGGAATCATAGAATGGTTAGGTTGGAAGGGACCTCAGAGATCATCTATTTCCAACCCCTCTGCCATGGGCACAGACACCTCTCATGAGACCAGGCTGCTCAGAACTTGATGGCTCCTGGTGAATCAGGCTATAGAGGCAAGTAGGACAGGGATTCTGAATATCAAACCACTGGCTGGGGTGCAGCATGTATGGAAACACATATATTTCCATTTCTGGCAGCTTTAAAGTGGTAGGAAGAACTAGCTGGGATCATTGGCAGCCCTGGTGCTTGCTAGGAGGATGCTATTTGGTTATTAGTTGCAGCAACCAGGTAATTCATTAGTACTAACTGGTTGTAGTGGCAGGAGAGCAGCACAGAAATGTAGATTTGTCAGGAGTGCACAGCCATAAAATTCAGGCTATTAAAAAATCCTGTCCCACATGGAATAGTTCATGGGAAAATTAACATTAGATGTTTGTACATTAGTAGCCTTAAGATGGTGTGTCTGACTTCCTCCTCTTATTTATGGTAGCTTAAATCTCAATTATGCATTAAACTCATACCACCAGTGTGAAACCACAGCGGAATTAAGGTTAGTGGCTCCAGTCTCATGAGGGTTAGCAGTGGAACGGTGCGGGTGATTGTGAGGTACAACACAAAGTGGCAATCTTTTCAAATTTACCCTCTGGTGATTTGAAGTAGTTCACTCATCATGTTGTCTTGGTCCAGGGTTTCTTCTGAAGGAAAAACATGTCAAAACTGAGTGTCCTGTGAACATCTGTCTATTTTACTGCCCCATTTTTCTAGTAAATTGGAGCTTCCTGGAAGCTTATCCTGACTTGGATATCCAAGCTGGCTGTCTATGCTCACAAGTGAACTTGTGAAATAAGCTAGTAATATCGTCATTATTATCACTAATATCATATGTAACAAATATTCATATTTTACATGAAATACAGCTGTCAGTCAAGGGTGGCCAAAGATGCTGACAGAGACAGATTTCCACTAGGGAATCCCAGTACCCAACCCTCCAGTCTTTCCCTTTGCTGGACTTTATACAAATAGGTTTGTATCACAAGATGTGCAGACAGCAGACTGAAGGTCAGGATACATACTTCAGGATCAACACATCTAAATCTCAGCCTTGATTTCCATGCTGGTAGTGTAGATCTGCCTTGGTGTTCATATTGGTTTGTGCCATCAAGTGGGCAAGAAGCCTGCCCCTGGACATAGGACCTGTGCCCTGGATGGACCTCCTGAATGGCACAAGCAGTAAATGCTGTGAGCACAGAAACCAGCTTCCTTCTGTCACCTCTATGCCCACAGGCTGAGCTCTCACATATCCGTGGCAATCATATGTGTCCACTGCTGATATGCTAAAGGAGATTCTAAAGAAGTTGACTTAGGGAAAACCACAAGAATTCATGGATCACCTAATATCTCCCAGAATCTAACATGTAGGTAGGGCACTTTCTCTCCACCCAAGTCTAACTCTGTAGCCAGTCAAGAGAGAGTTCACTGCTACCACGTCCACTGGTGACCTCTGACATCCTGTGCTGAATTTAGCTTCACAGAATAGGATTTGACACTAGGAGTAAGTATTTGTTTGCTGATTTACACACTTGACTACTGTTTATGAAGAGCTTTATGAACAGTCTCAGTGTTAGCTTGGTTTCCTAAAAGAACAGGTACCTCTGCCTATTACTTACCCTCCCAAAAATCCCTTAGATTTTTCTCAGCTACATTTGATGAAGAATTAGAGATAGCTCTGAGTCATTACATTCTTGACTGTACTAGGAAAATCAGTGGGAGAGCGCCAGAGCAAGGTGAATAAAGGCCCACCAGCACCACCCGACAGTAACTGGAGCTTTCCCCCTGCAGAGGGAGGGCCTGGCTGCACATGTATTGCCCCTGCAGCGACGGCAGCAACAGCACCATTGCCACCATTGCATGCTGGCCTTCACCCAGCTGAGAGCCCTAACTGGGAGGAGAGAAGGACTGGGAATAGTGGAGGAAATAGAAACTACAAGAAAGGAGCAGGATTTAAGGAAAAGTAGCACACAAATCTCTATGAATTAGAACACAAGCCTTCTCTTGTGCCTGTGCAGAAGGCAATGTGACAGTTGTTAATTTTATCACATATTTCACTTCAAAGTAATAGAATGAATTGAATTAGCTCATTAGATCTCAAGCTATGTTTGTCTAATGGCTTCGATATTGCACTGAAATCCAGATGGCTTTTCCTGGTAATGCTTTCAGTGCCAGTACAATGACTGCAGTTGCATGTGTATGTACAAGACACCCAGGTACATTATGTATAATTAAAGGGGAATGCAATTATTTGTCTTTCTATAATATAAACTTTACTTGTCTCAAGATACATGGTTGATGCACAGATGCCTTGTCTATACATACAGTTCCAGCAGATGCAAATACATTCCGAGGCAGTCCAGTCTGGGTAATGTCATGAGCAGGTCATCGGCAAATTATACAACAGGCATTTGGATCCTACTTCTGGAGAGAGTGTGTAGGTGCTGAGAGAGCCCTCCAGTCTCCAGCCTGTCCCAAAATATTTGAGACATTAATGAAATCAGGCTTGCAGCACATCTGCACTATTACCTCTTTTTTTCTTTACAAGGAAACTGAGACCTAAGGAACAAGATGTCATTTAGGAAAATTTGTCATCAGTATTCATTTGTGAAGATCCTGATGTTAACCCTGAACTCTGAGATCATCCTTACATGATTCAGGAACTGTTTCTTCATCAATATGCAGGGGGTGAGAGAAAAGCAGCCCAATGGTGAGATTTTGGCTGTGCCTGCAGCCTGAATTGGCCACAGTGTCTTGTGCTGGAGGTCATGAGTTTGACAGGTTCCTGCTGTACAAATCCCACAGCAGTACAGAAGCAGAAAACAGATGATTTCCATCAGCTTATTATAATTGTAAACAAAAGACAATGAGAAACATCAGGGAGTCACATTTCACTGGAGCATAGAGACAGTGGGGGGCATAATTAGCATTGGAATCACATCTGCATCAAATCGAAAATTAGGAAAAATAAAGAAAACTCTTCACTTTACCACTTCTCAGATGAAAAGCCACAATTCTTCCATGCATTGCCTTTTTTTATTATTAAAATGGCTTTCTCACTACTAGCAAGATTTAAATAAAAGATCTGTAAAAATAGACAATTCATTTTCCCAGCCATCTGAGGGTACATTCCCCACATGTGCTATTCATGCTTTTAACAAAGAAGGGTGGATAGATACCTAATTGCTGCTGGATTATCAACTTGCAGAAGCAGCCAGATCAGCTTTTTTCCTCCTTTCCATTAGATTATGATCCCTTTAAGAAAGCTGATGCAGGCACAAGTCACACCTCAGAGATAGGATGAAAAGCAGGAATTTGCAGTTCCTCTATTTATCTTATGCCCTTTGCAGCCCAGATAGTTTGACCAGGACAAGGATGTCAGCAACAAATTGATTTTGGGGGAAGATGATGTGCTCTTCTTCACAGAGCATCACCCTGGAAATTCAGGGAACTGGTAGCCCTTTTGCCTCTGCCACTGGCTTGTGGATGACCCTAGGGAAAAATTCACTTTGCTTCTCAAATCCTTTTTTCTCTCAGCTGTAAAATGACAACAGTGATGTCAAAGTTCTGTATGAACATTAAGGTAAAAACAGTGTCATAAGACATACCTGTGTATTAGTGCTCCCTGGGATGATGGGTGATAGAAACAAGTGAAGTCAATATAGATGGTCTAGCATCCTTTGTATAAAAGGCATCCTGGGGCCTTGGTGAGGTGTAGAGCACCTGCTTGAGATCATCCATCTCAGATGCAGAAATACCTATATTGTTGACTCTTATCCCTGTGAGGGGCTTTCAGGGGTAGCCAGCTGGGAGAATGAGTAGTCCCAGCAGGACAACACAAAATCTCTGTCCCCTTTTAGGTCTTGGCGTGGATCCATCAAGAATGGACAAACAGCCCAGAGACATCCCTGAGCATCTCTGCCATGTCCACTTTGGACATGTGGGTCAGGGTACTGTGTATGATTCCTCATTCCACGCATGCTGGGGAGCACCAAGCACTCCCCTAAGCCCAGGGACTGATCTAAGTGAAGCTGAGATGTGAATTGTAATTTAAAGCTTTTACCTAAGCAGGCTTGTCTGGCATAGATCAAACAGTGGAAGCTGAGCTGACAGGTTAATCCCACTGTCAGGAGATTTCAGTATTTCCAGAGCAGGTTTTGTCTGCATTTGGAATGAAAAAGCCGAGACTATTTGTTCTGGGAGGAGGCAGAGTTCCTATGGACCTGTGGACAGAGTTACTGGTGGAAAAAGGGTCAGGGTTCAGCCAGCCCTGCACTCTGTCAGAGCTGTTTCTAAAACTAGTCATTCATGGAACAGTTTGACCTTATCAGCCGGAATTTCCAACAACAAAAACAGTAGGCTTTTTTTCTCTTTCCTGAGCAGCTCTACCCTGGCAATATGCAATATGCAATATGCATTCATCCAGAAAGATATCAGCAAACCACCAACCCTACAAGTCAGCTTGTAGAAGCTTCACAAACTCTTTGAATACCTTGTTTCTCTTCTGACAAAACAGAGAAGGGCCCAGATGCAAGCAGCTGTTCTACAGCAGTTATCAACAGAGATGAGGTATATTGTAGCTCCCTTGAAGCTGAGCACCCATCCTGCATGCCTCCCTCTGATTCTAGGCCTGATCTGTACCCACTCAAACATGAGGCCAACCTTTTGAACACCACTGAAAACCCACAAGAAATAGTTGTGTTCTTCCTGAAAACAACTTACCCCAATGATCAAAAAATAATTTCCTAATAGCTCATAAGATTATAGTCCTTCACTATCCCAGCCCCAGTAAGACACTGAGATGATAAATCTCTCTGAAGAGTGATGTTGTGATGTATTTGATGGGGATAAGTAAACAGAGAATACAAATCGCAGATTACATCTGGAGCCTCTGAATAGGTGATGTGTGCACAGGAAAGATGACGGAACTGGGCATTATGCAGTTGGCATCATCAAATTTTGTTTGTCAAGCTTAATTATAAACATAAATTCTAATCTCCATTTCCCATCCTTCGTTTGAATGCGGTCTGATAATTTGGGCGGCGCTGCTGATGATTTATGTGTCTGAAAATTAATTTTAGGTCACAATCCTGCTTTCTCAATGTGGTGCCAATGTGCACAGCATCTCTAGATCATGACTGTATCACACCAGAAACGCTTGTGTATGTGACACTGCAGGCACTGTCTGGTGTTGTCTCCCTGAGACAAGTTTGGGGATCATTTCATCAGTTTTCAAATGACCAGCTGAAAAACGATTTTATCCCTTCCCAGGCAACAAATACCGAGGGAATTTTTGAAAAAGATTGCAAATTGGGTTAGGCAAAGTAACAAAGCTTCACTTATAATCAGCAGTGAATAGCTGTTAACAAACACAGAAGCACTTGAACAGATTTGCACACAAATAAATAATTACGAAAAATAGTTAGGGTTTCCATTTAAAATATGTTCTAAATCTGCAGAGCATTGAAAAATATGTGCATTTTAACACATTTTCTTGTTTCAGAGCATATTATTAATTATTCTTTACCAAAATATTGCATTAAAGAAGCTGTCATTTGTATCTGTAAGTGAATGGCAAATCACAACTTAAATGAGACGGAAAAACAATCTGCTGTCTTTGAGTCTTTCTCTAAGTACCACTTTTTAATTTTATGAAAGGAAATCTTTTGCATCCAATAGATACATGTTTTGCAGCTAGTAAGATTGATTTGCATGCTGTTGCTTGACAGAAAGAAAACAATCCCATTTCCTTCTATGAGTGGAGTTTGAATTCCTTAATGATGCAAATCCTTCCCTGCTTTTTCATTCTGTCTTCAGGGTTTCTCTGTATTTGAAGTTTTCCACTCAGCCATGCAAAACCTGTCTCTTTTATTACTTAGAATCTTCTGCTTGTCCTTCAGCATTGTCCTTGTCCTCATGCTTTCCTGAGCTGGAGATATGGAACCTTCTCTGTTCCAGCTGGCACCCATTACCCCTTGTCCTATCACCAGATGACCTTGAGAAGAGCCTGGCTCCATCCTCCTGACACTCACCCATCACATATTTATAGTCATTAATGAGGTCATCCCTCAGCCTCCTCTTCTCCAAGCTCAAGAGACCCAGCTCCCTCAGCCTTTCCTCATAAGGGAGGTGTTCCAGTTTCGACTTGCAGTTTAATAGCTAGGCCTGAATAAATCATGTTAAGATAAAATAATTACTTAATTTCCTTAAAAATAAGAACAAATAATTTACATGCATCATGCTGTGTTTGCAGGATGGAAAGGCTTGTGATCAGTTACTGCATAAAAAATCTTTAGATGCACAGTTTAGGTTCACGTTGAAGGAAACTGCTACTATGCTTTCAGCATAGAAGACATTACAGTCTATTACAAATGTGCAAAGTGCGGTTTTATGCCTCTATCCTTTGTTTCACTATTTGCTTTTCTTCACTTTAAATGCATCCACATTCAGAGTTCAATTTGCAACTCTGAATTTGCAACATTTCAATTGGGAAATGAGTTTGCAAATTGAGGTTGGTTTTTGAGGAGTGCTTGTGTGCTTTGCATTTGTGTTGAGGTTTCTCACTGGGTTTTTTGGTGTATAAAGAGGCCATGCAACTGGGATAGAATAATACATAATCAGATATTTTGAGGGTAATCTAGTTCCTGGAGAGGGAGAATCCTGGCAGAACTCTTGGTCTTGTTTGAAAGCTACAGAGGACTTTGTGCAGAGGAGGAAAGGAAGTTACTGTACATAAACAATCATGACCAATAGGATGAGAGGAAATGGCCTTAAGTTGCACCAGGGGAGGTTTTTGACTGGATATAGAAAATAATTCTTTACTGGAACAGTGATCAAGCAATAAAACAGTCTGCCCAGGGAAGTGGTGGAGTCTCCATCCCAAAAAACGTGTAGAGTAGCGCTTTGGGGCATGGTTTAGTGGGCATGGAGGTGTTGGGTTGGTGGTTGGACTTGATCATCTTAGAGGTCTTTTGCAACATTAATGATTCTATGAGAAGTCAGATTCTGAGCACCAACAGCTCTGTACTGCTCAGCCTCATCGCCTGTAGCACTGATGGCTGACTTCTGTGGGATGCACTGATTCATGGACAGTAAGTTCCTACAAACAAGAAAGCAACCTCATTTAGTGATGCTTGACTTTAAAAAAAAGAGGGAAAGAACAGAAAGTTATATCAATCCCAGGATCTCTGGTGTGGTGGTCTTAATATAACAATGCAAGCACACAGGAAACAAAAGACATCACAGTTTGAAGCTACAACTCATCTCTGAATCACAGGAACGGCTTCTCACCTGGTAATTGTCTGATTGCAGGTACAACACTGCATCTAATTAGATGTCAAAAAAATAAAGCTTGCAAAAAGCATTTCACAACTGTTCTGTAATTTGAGAAGAAGTTCTTCAAATATGACAGTCCTTCTAGGCATGCCTATGCAAACATACACAAAATACCCTGCCTCAGGATTTTGAAGCATCAGTGTTATGAATTCTCCTTTAAGTTACTTTTCTGTGGGTGCAGCTGAATGGAGGTTCATAAAGACAAATTCTGACACTGGAAAGACAAGAAAAACAGAACTGTTGACTTTCTAGTCAGCCAGTAAACAGAAATGCCCTGGGCATAGCAGGGAAGTGCATCCCTCACTCAGACTTTGCCTCTTCAAAGACAGTAACGTGGGCTGATTTTCATGCAGTAACAGTTTGCTCTTGCCAGTGCATGTCTAACAGCTCACCCTGTGTCTCTGCTCTATTAGCTGTGATGAATTCCAGTCAAGGGAAACAGGTTAAGCTACAGTATCTCTTGAACTTTAGAACAAGACAGAGCATTAATGAGGAACATCACTGGCTTACCTCCATAGAGTGGTGTCTGATACTTCCTTTGCTTTCATGACCCCTACAAGCAGTGATTTGCAAGGCGCTAGTAATCAAACCTTACTTTTCCTGGTGTTCTCCACTGGCCACAGTAGAGCCTGCATATTTCTGGGAATTACTTTTTTGGCTGCACCTGTCCTATAGCCACCAAAAAAAAGAGTGTAGAGGATGGAGAAGGTAGTCCACCAGGACTGGCCATTAATTCAATAGCATGTGTTGATTTAGGAGCTCAGGACTGCACTCTTCATGCTGCCACAGTAGTGAGCTGCAATGATTTTCTATCCCCAGTTCTTCTGAGAACTGTTTGTATAGGTTTTCTGATTGGCAAATGAGCTGCAGTGTACGTGTGTGGAGCTGGCAAAGAACAAAGACACACTGAATGCTCATTAGACTAAAAGAAATCTTAACACACTCATCATAAAAGCCAGCATCAAAGGTTTAAACCCACCACAAAGGCTAAAGAACTGCATGTTAAGGCACAGTACCCTATGCTTCACCCACATCATCCTACCTTGGGGCTATGCTGTGTAGTGCATCAGAGAGCCACAGCATGCCTGTGGGAATGGGCAGATCTGGTAATGTGATCTTCATGTCCCATTTGTTGAGTGGTTGGAGAGCCCACGTGTTCTCACATGCTTCCACTCCCACTGGAGAGACTCCCTGAAAACTCCTGCAAAGCAGTCTCCTCTTTCCCATCTGCCTTCATGCACCTCCTCAGATGCAAGGGTAGTAGGACTGGAGGTGAGCCTGGCAGCACACCTGGCAAGCTGATGCACACTGATAGAATCTGTCCTCATGGGAATGGGAATAGTGTAGCTGTTGCTTCTTTCATGGCAGTTTGTTTGCCAGTTGGGACCATCTTTGGTTCCATTTGTGCAGTAGCTGGCACAGTTGGATCCAGGAGCAGCATTTTTAACTGCTGGCATTATGTAAATGAAAAGACACATCCCCATTTGCCTTTCAACAAAGCAGCTGGTTTGGAGCTGCCTCTGCAGTACAATGGAATGAACCTTCACGTTTTTCATATTGAGGTACGTGCTGCTTGCTAAGCAAGTGGGCACTCCTGGGCAACTGTCACATCTTCGGGAAGGTTACACCAACCTTGCCCAGGACAGAAGACCTCACAGTGAGTTGACTGGTTGTGCCATTTCTCTTGTCTTCTTCATGCCCATGGAAGCAGGTTGTAACACCAGACTTGAAACTCGAGATGGATGAACCAGTACAATGAGCAGCAGCAAGGCCATTGCTCAGAGTTTAATTGTTGCCATCTGGAGCATTAGAAGCACTTGAATAGCCTTTCTTTTTTTATCTTTGTACTGATTTTGCAGTCCTTGCACAGGTAGAATTATTAAAGCTGGGATCTAGTGGAGTCCCCCAAGGATCGGTACTGGGACCAAGTTCAGCAAGTTTGCTGATGACACAAAGCTGAGTGGTGTCACCAACACCTCAGCGGACTGTGCTGCCATTCAGTGAGACCTGGACAGGCTAGAGAGCTGGGCAGAGAGACATTTAATGAGGTACAACAAGGGTAAGTGTAGAGTCTGGCATCTGGGCAAGAACAACCCCAGGTACCAGCATAGGTTGGGGACTGACCTGTTGGAGAGCAGTGTAGGAGAAAGGGACCTGGGGGTCCTAATGAACAGCAGGATGACAATGAGCCAGCAAGCTCTTGTGGCCAAGAGGGCAAATAGCATTTTGGGGTGCATTAGAAGGGGGATGGTTAGCAGATTGAGAGAGGTTCTTCATCCCCTCTACTCTGCACTGGTGCAACCACATCTGGAGTATTGTGTCTGATTCTGGGCCCCTCAGTTCAAGAAGGGCACAGAGGTACTGGAAGGTGTCCAGCATAGAGCAACAAAGATGATGAGGGAAGAACAACTCCCTTGTGAGGAAAGGCTGAGGGAGCTGGGTCTCTTGAGCTTGGAGAAGAGGAGGCTGAGGAGTGACCTCATTAATGTCTCTAAATATGTGAGGGGTAGATGTCAGGAGGATGGAGCCAGGCTCTCCTCAAGGTCATCTGGTGATAGGACAAGGGGCAATGGGTGCCAGCTGGAACATAGGAGGTTCCATATCAATATCAGAAGGGACCTTCCCAGTAAGCACTAGAACAGGCTGCCCAGGGAGGGTTGTGGAGTCTCCTTCTCTGGAGATGCTCAAGAACCCACCTGGTTGTGTTCCTGTGCAACTTGGTTGAGGTGATCCTGCTGTGGCAAGGGGATTGGACTGGATGATCTTTTGAGGTCCCTTCCAATCCCTAATGATTCTATGATTCTAAAATAGCTTTGTGCCTTGCTCACCTTATTACTGTCTCCACCAGCCCAAGAGCATCAGTCTCACTAAACATTCATGCTGACAGATCCTTCTCCCAGTTGCCATGTTGCACACACAGCAGAAGTCAGCAGTGCAAATAATTGGATAACTTCCTCTTTATGACACAGGGTCAGGATTATTCCTCCCTGTAACATAAGTGTTTGGCTCCTCAAAGGCCAAAGATTCAAGTAATGTTGCTTTTGCAGCAGCCCTGAGCAAGCATTCAAGAGTCTCATAGATCTCAACATGACTATATTTTCATTGATGAGTTCCCTGCATTCTTATCATGCCAGTAGCTTACTTGTTTGTCAATGCCTAGGTTTTAGCATGTTTGACAATGACTGATTATAATGGGCATCGTGAGAGTCCTGAAGACCTTTGCAATTAATGGAACCCAATAGCAGATTCCTCTACCTGGGCCAAAGATTTGACTGGCAAATTATGGGTTTGTGTCCGAGCATAAAGTCTGCACTCAAGTACACCAGCAAAGGACACCTCCCTGAGAACTGTTTAACAAGCTCCCTGTTTAACAAGGTTGCATTTTTCTCTTTTGTTGTTCTGAAACCATGCTGAATTTTAAGCTTTCTTAAATCCAGTCCAGTAATTCTCATTTCTTTGAGCCAGAATTATTGACAATCAAATTAATCTATAATGAACAAGTAGAGAGTTTGAAAAGAGCTTTTCTGTTTCAGGTGTTTTTTTTTCTTGTGTCCTTCTCAGTGTCCTTCCTCAGTCCTAACTGCTTCCCTCCTCCTTTCCCTTTCTCCCTTCCCTGAAATCCTTCGTTCTGACACCTCTGAAAAAAATTGGAAAACAGAGAATGTTCTTTTGTCTTAGTATTTCCCCTCCATCCTTATTAACCTGCACTGTATACATCATCATAATTATGGTAAGATGCTGTCAGCATCACAGGCTAGTTTCACAGATTGCTCTGCCTGCTTTCCAAGCATCGCTAAGAATAGCTCTAGACAGTGATGTATGATGCTGAATAGAAAGCTAGCATTGCAATGGCTCCTCTCTTTCCATGGACCTCTATCAGAAATTACAAAAACATTAGATGGGAGAATCTCCACTGAATGTTTAGGATGGAAGAGGTGGGCAAGAAGAAGCTGAGGAGCATGTTCTGTGTTCCTTATACTCTTGGAGCAACACTGAACACAGGTAACATCTGAAGCTGGTTATCAGTGCCCTGTTTACTCACTCTGGGCAGGCAGTTTATTTATAAATGTTAATCTCTGTTGTTTTACTACCCAAAAATCAAAGTAGAGGACATTTGCTATTGTGATGGCCTTGTGAAGAAAAGCAGCACATTAAAGCTGTGCTTTATTTCACATTTATTGAGAAGGCTTCAAAATAGATCTTTCTTACAAATTTTTTCTGTCTTATATGGGCACACTCTTAAAGGTCTGCTGTCAACACATTCATGCTTTAGAGCCATGGACAGTTCTTGAAAAGTGTGCAAGGCTTGCATGCTATTCTCTTCTTTTGACCTTTATGCCTATTAGTAAGAACACAGTTAATTAACTGCAGACTAGCTGTCTCACTGCTGAAACCTGCAAATGTGCCACATAGCTATAGTGAAAGATAGCAGTGCCTTTGTGGACAGGAAATGTATAGACTTTTGCAAGACCAAGTGGACAAACACCATCCTTATACCAGTAGCCTTTCACCAGTATATCCAAAGCTTATAATCAGGATAAGGGGCTGAAACATACCTGACAGAGTTCACATGGCTACTTGTTTTCTTGGTCTCTCTCTTCGTTTTATCGTCCCTGTCAGAAAAGTTCCCAATGTCTGCTCCGCTCCTTCTTGGCTCTTGCTGGGTGGAGCAGAATGTCAGATAGAAGTTGGAACTGGCACAGGCTGGGATTGGCACATGTGAGGGGCTGCCTCCATGTACCTGCTGATGGGTTGTGTCCCTGGTAAGAACTAGTGTCCGTGGAGGTTTATGACCTAAACAGATATAGAGAAAGAAGCTTGAGTGATATCTAGTCCTAGGTGAAAATGACCTGGGCTCTGTTCCCAGTTCTGCCATGCTGTCGCCCTGGCATACATTTTTCTGTGAGCTGTTTTCCTCAGAAACAGTAACTAAGGAAGGGTTCAGCTAATGAGGAGAGCTGGTCACAGGGGTGGTGTCTCCAGTGCTTGGTCTCACTGGCTGGCATGGGTCAGCAGGGTCAGACTCCAGAGTTACAGAGTTGGCATCTACGAGCCAATGTCCTCTCTGCAGTGATGAGTTGCTATGGAGCAGGGTGATTCCCCCTTCCAAACCAGAATGCATCTTCTAGTTTTGTTTCATCCCATAGGACCACAGCCTGTGCACTCTGAGGCATCCTTGCTATGTTAACTTGAGCACAGTGAGAGACAGTGCCTGGGAGACCTAATCTAAGACAGGAGTGTTGAAGCTCTGTCTGGACTGTTCAAAGCAACTCCAGCTATAATTTATTATCTTGTAATCTGGCTCTGAGTGAGCTCTACCTTATCCAGACACTATGCTTTGATTCCCAGGAGAGTCTCCTCCTTGCAGAGGAAATGGATGTGGTTGATTGCTATAACTCTGATGCTGCTGGAGCCAGGCTGGGAGTACCATTGAGCAACTGTAAAGGGAGGATGGGAATATTTACCTGCTAGTAACTAAACTCATGTCTGTAATGCTGTTTGTGACCCTTGTGTCAAACCACCCCCTTCCATTCAGAAGCCTGTGGAAAGGGCTCAAGAAGGCAAGGATGCCTCCAGAGGTTCATTCACACTGCTTCTAGTTAGAAGCTGAGGTACAGCCTGTCATGAGTTTTGGGAGAGGATGTGCCCACACATCCTGCAATTAGAGCTCATCTCCATCGGGCCCCCACAGGCAGCTGCAGTTTGCTGCCTCTCTGGAACAGAACTTGCAATTTTCCACCATAAGTGCTCCCAGTTGTAGCAGCAGTTCTTAAGTCACATCATGTTTTCCTAACTTTGCATGCCTTTTATACCGAGTCGTCATCAAAGGCATACATATGTCTCGACTCAAAGTTATTCAAGATGTGGAGCCTCCAGATTTTATCAGTGGAGAGGCACATGTTCACCTACAGAACAGTTTAAAAATCACATGAAATTCATGTACAATGGCTCTGTGATGCTCTGACATGCTTCAATCCAATGCTTGGCTTAAATGACTGCAGCTTTCAAACTGCTGAACTCCACTCCCCCCCAAATTAGCTTTTTCTCTCTATAAAAGCTACAAATAAAACCCAACCAAATCAAGCTCAAAACATCTGGCCCCAGCCATTGCCAGTTCACATGCTCATCACTTTCAGTTTGAATCTGTACAAGGATAGAGGGTTTCCTCTTCCACCCCAGATTAGCATGTCTTGAGGACAGACTGAGCTGGTTTCCTCAAACTCTTCAAACTGAATTGCATTTACAAGGAGAATTTCCCTCCCAAAGAGCTTTCTTTGATAAAATTGTGTTTGCCTCAACAGTGTGAATGGCCAGAGGGAACCCATGGGCTTTCGCCAATGCTGTTAAGGGTCCAGAACCACCTCCTTCAGATGCAGGATTGTGACTTCAGGGAGGAATTGCTGGATGGAACATGAGCAAACATAGCTGACTCGGGCAGCATCTTTCTGGAGTGCCCAGGGCAGCAGCTGCCAGGGGTCCGGGGCTGCCACCTCCAGAAGGATGCCCTCTGTGAGTGGCCAGCAGCAGTGGGTGGCAAGGCTGTGGCTGTGACTTCAAGGAGATTGCAGCAATGCAGCTCAGTCCAGTGTACCCATTGATGTGGCTCTTGGCACCACATCTGAGGAGACCACTGCACAGCAATTATTTCACCTCAGGCATTCGCACTTGAAACAGCCAAAATTTCAGCTGGTGTTGAACTAAAAATACCCTGTTTATGTGAAGCTCTAGCTCCTCCCTGCAGCGGCAATGGTAAAGAAAGTGGAACAAAGCATTACTTGGAGTCTAGGGGCAGGAGGCAGAAGAACTTTAGAGGCTGAGAACATCATTCACTTCTCTAACATATCTAAGATCCACCCCATAAAGGTGATGGAATAATATAGCACTAAGAAATGAAGCCAGGTGAATGTAAACGAAATGGAGGATTAGCTTCATCGAATGCTGTACAACAGTAGACGTGTGTGCAAAAAATATGCTGTTGAGATAATTCCTTTTTCCTCCCCATCCTACTGCTACTTTTGGAAAATTTTGTGTGTCCTGCCTAAGCTTATGGTAATTTTAAGAGATAGGCTAGTCACCATCCAGTATACAGCAAACATTGTGGAAGAAAGGAGTGTCTTTAATACAGTCTCACTCCATTTTATTCTTCATGATGATAATGTGTTTAATATCCTTATACAGTGAGGCATTTTGCACAAGAGCACCAGAGGCAGGTTAATGTGAAACAGAAGCTTCTGCCTGGGGCTGGAACTGTGTAAAGGCTTTTCACAATCAGGTCTTCAATCATACACTGAAAACTTGCCCCAAACTTCACCCTGCAGCTTGCCCCAGACTTCCACCACCGTTATTATTCCCTGGAAAAACATCACCCAGAGCATCAGGTGCCAGGGCCATAGAAATGCCAAGGAACCCATGCAACAAGGACCGTGGTCTTGCAGGCCTTCCCCCTGCTGTGTGAGCAGGCAGAGAGCCTTCAGAGAGAAGGTGGATGGGCTCATCTCCCCTCTTAGGTTTTGACCTTTGCAAAGACACATGGGGGTTGATTGCAAATATCAACCTTTTATTGCAGATTAATATCCTTAATTGGTTTGATTTGGCGATGACTCAAAAATTATTGCTAGGTGGATCAAAAGGGTTGGGTTTTAGCAGCACTTGATGATTAATCAATTTAAGAACTAGAAACTGATCTAGCAAAGTAAAACAGAAGCTTGATTATGGAATACAGAATTACAGGAGTCCTGTTAACTTACTACAAGGGACTGTAAATAAAAATACATATCTATTTATAAACTACACAGACACATATGCAAACAGAAATACTTGAATCCAGAGCCTATTCTCAAATGCAGAAAGCAAAACTCTTAAACAAGTGGAGAAATGGAAGAAGGAGGTCAGTGTACAGTAAAAAGTTTTCTCTTTGCGTTTACAGTAAATACAATACATCAGCATTATTCAATGGGAGGTGGTTGAGTCTTGAGGAGGTGGTTCTCACCTAAGCCTTGTGTTGATCTCATTAGCAGAAGATGTGCTAGATGTTGGGGTCCTAGCATCTCCACTTTAGGCCACAACCAAGTATAAGTGTACTGGGTTGTAAGAAGGTCCAAGAAGACAAAGAGGGATTAGGAGCCAGGTACACCAACAGAGTTTCTGGTCTAGTGCAGGAGGTCGTTTTATTACCTCCAAAGAGCTGAGGAGGCAGGAGCCTGGTATGTTGGGGGGGGGTCCTTGGCCCTGGACCACCACCTTTCACAATTTGCATTGAACTTTTCCAATGCACCGTTGTATGACCTAGAGAGAAGAATTATACTGTGTATTGAGCAGCCCGTGAGATGAAGGGAATTGCAGCACCATGCCCATAGGTAGCATACCAATGCAGAGCAACACACTCCTGCCTGCATGCAGTCAGCTGCAAAGGCATGCATCCAGTCTGATCTAGATGTTCTTGGTGCCTCAGAGTACACAAGGCACCATGCCCCTCTGTCCTGGTGTTGTCCTCATTCTCTGTCTTGGTAAGGCCACATCTGGAGTACTGTGTCCAGCTCTGGGCTCCTCAGTTTAAGAGAGACAGGGAACTACTGTAAAGAGTCCAGCAGAGGGCAACGAAGAAGACCTGGAGCATCTCCCTTATGAGGAAAGGTTGAGAGAGATTGGACTTTTGAGCCTGGAGAGGAAAAGAATGAGAAGAGACATTAAAACTTCATCTGGATGCAGTCTTGAGTCCTCTAGACAGTCATGAGTGTTCTAAGCAGTGCTGGATTGGGCTAGATGATCTCTAGAGGTCCCTTCCAACTCCAGTTATTCTGTGATTGTGTGACTCAGTGATTCTGTGAACTCTCACTGATCCATCTACAGGAAGCTGAGAAGGTGACTTCGGATGGAGTATCATAAATGGGAGAAATAACAGGAAAGAGGAAAAGCTGGGATGTCTGAAATTATTCCACTCCAGTACACGTGCAGTGGATTGACTGCATACAAAAAACATCGTGCTTGCCTTTGCCAAGCAGCTGCTCTCCAAAAGCTTCTAAATCAGCAGAATTATATCTTTCATCTCTTAGACAGTCCTGCAAATACCTAGGTGATGATATCTGTCATTCAAATAAAAAATGGCAATGGGGCAGAACAGCTATAGTGGAGTTAGTCCTGCTCTCTACGCTTAGTAGTTCTACTCCCCATCTAACACGTGTCCTTAAATAAGGGCATTAAGTCTCTGAAAAACAGCCTAAAGCTTTGTGACATGGAAGTTACCAAGGGGCTGGAGCACCTTCCTTATGAGGAGAGGCTGAGAGAGCTGGGGTTTTTCATACTGAGGAGATGGAGACTGAGGGGAGATCTCAACAATGCTGATAAATATCTAAAGGGTGAGTGTCAGGATGATGGTGCCCAGCAATAAGACAAGGGGCACTGAGCATAAATTTTAACATAAGAGATTCAATTTGAGCATGAGGAAAAAATACTTCATGGTGAGTGTAACAGAGCCCTAGCATAAGCTGTCCAGAGACATGAAGTCTCCTGCTCTGGAGATATTCAGAACTTCCCTGGATATTTTCCTGTGGGATCTGCTCTAGGAGAACCTGCTCTGGCAGGAGAGCTGGTCTAGATGATCTCAGAGGCCTCTTCCAACCCTTACCAATCTATGGTTCATGGTTCCATGGTTCTAGCTACACCCCACTCCTGTGACAGCTGCCACAATCAAGGCAAAGCCCAGTCTTGTGGGAGACCTAGTTTTCTCCAGGGTTAGTCCAAAACTGAGATAAGAAGCTTCCCCGAAAAATAAATTCATTCCTAGCCCTCATTCCCTGCCACACTTACAGGTAATACATGTTTCTGTGTTATTTTCTTCTTTCATATAAATGTAAGGCAAAGTGTGTGCATGTTTATATGTGTATCCACATGCATGTATGTGTTTACAGATAGAAGTATGCACACACGGGGTGTTTGTATATACAAATGTACATTAGACAGCATTATAAAGATCTCAAAAATGAGCCTTGTGCTGTGCATAAATCTTCCTATGGGGAGAGGATGAGAGCAAGCACATAACAGATGTTGGTTGCATTGCTTATTGAAACACTGAGAAGCATTACGCTGCTTAATGTGGTATAACCAGCACAGAACAAACTAGAATCAAACTGTCAGGACTGGGTGCTGAGAAGGGAGAGGAGAGTTGCCTGGGGAGAATGACAGCTGCAGGGCTACAGGCGTTGGCTGGGGGAGGAAAGCAGATGTGCAGAGTGCTGTGTCGCAGCTGCTGGAGTGGGGTTTTGGAGTGCTTAGGTAGGGTGGTGGGTCGGGTAGTAGGGATTTGGAATGCAATCATCAGAGAGATAATGTGAAGATGGAATAATTTGGGGAGGATTGCAAATGGGTAATTCAATCAAAAAGATTTTTACATACAAAGGAGGTAAGGTGGAGGAAGGAAAGTTTTGCATTTATGGTGGAATTTATATCAGAACAAGATTTATAACTATATCTTTTGTATTACTAGTCTGTAATCTCATGGCAGGGCTGCCCAATCACCTTGGAGACCCTGTGATGTTGTCACTATTAGAGAAAATCAGTAGCCTGTGTGACTTTACTGAGGATACCACCAAAAAAAGTCTGCCATTCTCTGCCACCACATTCTTCACCTTTACTCTTACTCCAAGCTCAGTCATGAAACTAGAAAATGTATCCTGCAAATTATTTGGGACAGAAGCAAAGGAATTGCTGGTTATAAATGGAACAGCATGTCTTCTTTCATCTGCTTTCACAATGCTGGAAACAAGCAAGAGCTGAAGATGTAGTTATTGAAGCAGATGAACAGATGTCATCATCTTTTGAGTTCTGCACATGAATATGGAGGAGGAATTTCATCATGGGCGGTGTGTGATATTTTAACCTCAAACTACAATTTGTCCAAAGAATTTTATTACAGGCTTGTGCTTATGGAGGCTCCTAAACCACCATCCATCAGAATGTTTGGATTTCTGCTTCAAGAAAAGCCAAACAGATACCATGAACTTGTCAAATCAGATCAGAATGACCTTCTTAATGCTTGTTCTCAGTCACACCGTGGCCTGCTGCATGATGCGAATTTCATTTTATTGGCACTCTGTTTTGCTATCCATCAGTGAGCATGATGGAGTTGCCTCCTCAAAGGAACCCTGGCCATTTCATAAGCAATACACTCAGTAATCAACTGTCTCCTGTAAGAAGTATCTGTTACTGACAGCAGCCAACTTATCTTTGTAGTCAACAAGATTTACACGTATGGGCAGCAATGTGAGGATGGAGTTTTAGAGATTTTCTTTCCAGCTTCGTACACACCTAGACGAGTGACAACATCCCACAGAGACAATTCAAAGAGGGTCTGCAGACTAATCAGGACAGGTTCTGAGATGGCTCTGCTGGGGTGACAAAGCACACTCAGTAAGGCTTGCTGTGTGAGACATTATTTATATAAAAAAGCAGAGTTAAACATTATCTGGAGAAAAATGACACTATGATGCTCCATACTGATTTTCAGATGAAACCCAGTGTCAAACCAAACCTCAATTTTATTCATCACCGGCGGTCCTACAAACTAAAAAAGTCATCTCTAACCCATTGATTCCCAGGGATTATTGTCATTGGGATCAGTAGAACCAGATTTTAACCAAAGTTGTCTAGAAATGTATATATTTGGCAAAAAAAAAGGAGGCAATATGAAATGCTCAACCTCTGACACTTCAACTCAAATGATGCAGAAGTATGTCCTGCTGTTTAGGACTGGCAATACACTCATCCTTCAGCAAGCTGACACCCAGTAAGGGTTAGTTTTATTATCACTGTAGGATCAAATGGAGCAATTAAATCAAAGCCCAGTAACCAAACCTGTAACAAAATTCAACAGAGGCAAGCTAAAACCACCACTGTGGTTGCGGAGAGAGGAGGTGAAGTGGCACCAGGTCAACCTGTAGTTGGGCACACAATGGTGCCTGGATGCAGGCTTCAGGCTTCCTGTATTCCCAGAGAGGAGCTGTGGTCCAGAGAATCATGACAGAGCACTATGGTGCAGTGCATCCCCAGGCGTTCTCTCAGTATAGCTATAATTCAAATTGATGGGATCTTTGAAAAATGTTTAACCACCCCATCTACCAGGTCTGATTTGATTCCATCAACAAAGTAGCTGAAGTGTCTTTTTTGTCCCCCAGAACAGAAACAAAAACGCAAACTCTCTGAGTTGTGTGTGTTAGGAAATCTGAGCATTACGTAGCAATTGGATGGGAAGGTAAATATGTAGTTCCTCAACTCCTACATATTTAACACAAATAAAAAGACAGCACAAGGCAGGGCAGATAATACTGATTTACTGCAACCCCATCTGCATGGGCACATCAATATAAATATTTATGCTTTTATTTGGACTTTATGATTTATTCATTATATACATACAGAGATAATGAACAACACATCTGCATGTTATGAAACCAGGTTTCATTGAGGGGTTTTATTGACAGAGTAGAGACAAAACCCCTGAGGATGAACCTTCTGCTCTCTCCCTAGTATCCTGCATTTGGGATGTCAGGATGTTTTTTTCATTTAGTCTTTTATTTAAAATAAATACACAGACATCAAGAGATAGAAATACATAACACACCCTTAAGTTAAGAAAACATATTTTTCACCTGCTTTGTTTTTTCCTGTTACTGAGAAAATCAGACAAAACAGAAATTCACTCCTTACAGGAAAGCAAAGCCATCGTTCTGCAAATGCCTCTGCCCAACAGTGGCTTAGCACAGTGGAATAACATTCAGTAGTGCTCTAAACCTTCTCACGGAAAGTAGTGATGATATGGAGGTGTTGGACATGACACATTTCACATTAAAATTTAATTGCAACTGATTTTAATCCTTTCATAGTATAAATAAAGTAATACTTTTTTCCAACAATTAAAACCTGGAAAACCTGTTGTTTTTACAGAAAAAGAAAACCCAACTAAGTAAGAAAACCTTTTGCCTCAATGTACTGCTTTTCTGAAATGTGAAAACTGTAAAAAACAGTTGCCTTAATTTCTTTTCAGTAAGAACTTACAATATCAACTGCAGGTGTAGGAGCAGTTCTGCAGAGGGAATATACACATGCTAGTCCAGTATAACCCAGGTGTGTGAAAAACTTTTTCCACCTCAGGAAAATGTAAAACTTTTCCAGAGATTTCAGCACAGCTTTCAACTCCAGTGAATATAATATCTGACTGCTAAACACTTTCAGCTACAAAGCTCTGGAAGGTTATTAACTCTGATGTCTACACAGGTGGATGCCATAATTTCCATGTACCCTCTGAGTGTGTCTGCAGAAGGAGTAGCTCTCAAAACTGTTTTCTCAGGTTGTGAATACAAAAGTGAGCAAAATATCCCATGATTTCTGTGAACAAGGTTGTCTACCCTCTTTCTCTCTAACTTGATAGGTAAAACCCATATATTGCCTAATAAATTTTGCTTTAAAATTTTTTAAAATGTGCACTGAATTCTGTATATTTACTTGGGAATATGTCTCAAATATTGTGCTCCTCACAGATGAAGAAGCCTTTGTTCCACCTTTTGTGTAAGTGTGGACCAGATGATCTCCAGAGATCCCTTCCAACCTCAAGCATTCTGTTTGCAGTTTATTTTTGCAAAATAAGCTGTCAATACATTAAACTTAGTCCCATTTGTGATATTTCAGCTTTCAGTAAAACAAGACAGCTGCAGTCTGTTCACAGGGGTGAAAATAAAGCCAGTGGAGTGCAGAAAAGTTATCAGTTATCCCAAAAGCTCTGTGCCAAGCTGTGCTTTTATTGTTGCCTGGATCCTCAGAAAATAGATGTGGAGGGCACATTGTTTAGAAGAAACATTAGAAACCTTGAAATATATATCATACAGAAATAATCCATCAAATTTGCCCATGTCTGAAAAAGTCCCAGTTCCTTAGAAAGTATAGGTCTGTCTTGGCTAATAATGTAAAGTCCCTAGGAGGTCAGACTCAACATGTTCTGCAATGCTGCAGGTGTCTGAGAAATATGATTCATGAAGGGACAGGGACCTCTGAGGAGCTTGGGATGCCCAGGCTATGGCTGCTGCTTCTGTCTATTTTCCTCTGAACACCTTCCTTCAGCTCCCTTGTGCCCAGGAGCTTCCATAGATGTGGCTGTCTGAACCAGCTACACTTATTCTGTGCATTGTTTCTTTTACATAAAGCCCTTTAATCATCAACAGATGGGTTCTGCTTTCTGAAGAAGTATCAGTCCCCAAAAGCATGCCCAGACACCCATGGGAGAGCACAGGTCCTTGTAAAGTATTTCCTTTCATCTCCTGGCCCCTCCTGCTCCTTCAGGGACAGCAATCCCATAGATTAGGAGAAAAGGGGAAAAAAACCTCTAAGACATCTTGAGCCTCTCATCTGGGTTTTTTTCCTGCAAGCTTTTCCTTTCCCAGTGCTATGGTAATTTTGATGCAAGGGGACTGGGGTGAAGGAACAGATGCTGCTCCTGTTTCCTCCCTGTTATCATCCCACTCCCAGTGATGCTCCCTGTAATTGTTCCATTGTACCGCACCGTTTTCTATAAAGCTGAACAATGAATAATGGATGCAAAAACTAAGTGGCTTTTCAGGTTCATTAGTATGCATATTGTTATAAATTCGTTTCAGTAGGTGCTGTGAAGCCACTCTCCTCTCTTTTGTATTTTGAGGTGTCGCTCCTTCAGGCTCTGCTAATGTTCATTTTGTATTCATGCATTTGTGTGTCTAGTTTTACCTGGATTATAGTCTATTGTTCTTATTTGCAAAGCTTGGGTTTAATTTCCTGTAGGAAGATTTTCTTTTGTCTCTAGGGCTCATTCTCTTATTATCATCCACCTTGAGAGTACTAAAGCACTGTCCTGCTGGTAAAATATAATTTGTTTTGCAGAGTTCTAATGAAAATTTTGCCACTTCTATCCTGAAAAAAATGAAGATCAAGATTTTTCCACTTCCTTGTTCTAGCTGTCAGTATCCAGGGCTTCCTTCTCTTCATGCCCAAAAGCTAAACAGCCCAAGAGTTCCCCACCCACCACCCTGCAGATCTGTGTTATCTTTGACCCATGCCCAGCTGCCTGCAGAGGCTTTGCTAGTACTATTTGGTTCCTAAAGGGAATTGCTGTCAGCCATGCAGAAAAGCAAGTCATACCCAGTATTTGCTTATAAAGTTGAACAGAAGCTCTCTCCTTCTTCATTTCAGACCCCTGTTAGTACATCTTGCAGTTACTCCTTTTATTTATGACTTACATATTTTATTTGTTCTCATTAGGCTGTTCGATAACAACCCATTATCTTTCAGCAGATTCATTGCAGATAAAGCATTCATATTGTCACCCTATTTTTATTTCTGTTTTATGATATTCTTTCGCACATTCAGCCTCCCAGCAGCGTGTCATTAGGCTTTCCCTTTAGCTATTGTTAACAACAAACTGATAAAATGCGGTAGGATGCTAGAAAAAGTAGAGCTGATCCCAAGCCTTTTTTCCTGTCTCCCCTATCTGTATTGGACCAATAGCTGCACAGAGCTATCAGCTCAAGGAAGCACTGAATCAACTCCATTGACAAAGGAAGAAAGAGACAATAGTGAGCTATAACTGTGCTCTCCTGGGACACTTTGCACAAAGGAACAATTGCCCACAGCAGCATCACTAAAATGGAATCTCCTGTGGATAATATTGAGTGTACGCACAGAGCATATAAAGTAACGCAGTAGTTGCTGGTAGCAGTAACTGTGCATATGGAGCATCTCTTACTCAAAGCATTTCCTGTCTTTGATGGTGTATGTAAAGTGTTCTTAACATTATAAGTACCGAATGCTAGAGATAAACTATTCAGACAGGAAGGATAAAGGTATATCTTGAAATCCAAGTATTGAAATGAGTTGTCCTACATTTGGTAGGACAGGAACTAGTAGCTGCATTTGGAAAATGCTGGTGCAAGTGACTCTCTGAAGATGAAAAGGGCACCCTATGGCACCAAAAAGAGGAAGCCCTCTCTACCTGGATCATCGTTACCTTTGTTCTTTTTTCATCCCACAGCAATAAAAAAGTCCAGTTCCTTAGTCCTATGAAGCCAAAATGAAAACAGATACACTGTCACTACTAAAGGCTACAAAACCGGATGAATCGGGCTCTTCAGATGCTTCCCTAGGAAGCTCATAAGCTTGACTATGCCCAGGAGACCTATTCTACTTGTGGTGGTAGGAGATGTATATCTACTGGAGCCTCCTTGCTGAGAGCTGGACCACATGTCTCTGAGCAGAGCTCACAGATGAGTGGATGGCATGGACAACTGGCAGATCTGAGAGGTACAAGAGTGTGAAATGCAGACATACCGCATGAGAAGAGAGAGATCAGTCAGCAGCTCATTTCCACTTTTATTATGGTAAATTGTCAGCTCATGGTAAATTGAACAGATACTGATCTCTGAAGTCTGAACTATGAAAACCTTACATCTTACAAAAGTATTCTCGGTTGCACTGCAGAGCTTATCATGATCACAGGAACAGGCACCTTCATAAGTATCACAGTCTCACACATTTTCTGTGCCCGTTTCTATATGGATATATGCAATCACACTAAAAGAAACCCGCACATATGCACTCTAATATTTTTCATATTTAAATATATACTCACATATCTCTCTATATATATATATAAACACATCGGTCTCCCCCATGTATGTATAGACAAGCAGAAAAACATGTAGGTAGATGAAACGTGTTTATCATAGGGCTTTTTTTAACAGGTTTGCCCTTATTTATGTAAATATCCTTTCTTGCATTTATGGCACTGTACTTAGACACATTTTAGTTGGGAGGGGACATCCCCAAGGATACTTGCTGTTAGCCTCTTCCCTTTAATGTTTCTAACTATGGTTTTACTACACATTTCTTTGGGAACTTGCTGTGTGCAATCAACTCTCATATAAACCACATAACCTCTGTTATATGGGGACTGATCAAAATCAGGGCTAGGTTTGTCCTGAATGCCAGGGTGAGCCTCTCTCTAATCATAATTAGCACGTCTTGAAGACCACAAGCCCACAAACTCCTGACCTGTAACTTAGTTCTGTGCTACCACTTCTCCTACCTAGTTTGTCTTGTCCCACCACACCGGTGGGGGCCTGAGGCTGAGCACCTCCAGGAGACATGTTCTTCACCTGCACTGAGTGAGCAAAAGGCATGGATTTTACTGCTGGAGTTTCCTGGAGTCTGTGTTACAGCTGCAGCCTGAGGTGAGGGTCCAATGGTGAGTGGATCCAATGTCAAGGGAGCTGTGAAGCAAAGAGGTTCCTGGAGGTGAGGACAGAATCCCAGCTGTAGATGCTGTAAGAGGATGCAGCTCACTGAAGTACCAGGTTCGTTCTCTGTCTGTCATGAGCACCTTATAATAGGGAACAACTGGAGAGAGAATTTAAAGGTGTGCAGGAGAGGAAGCATGGCAGTTTTCACATTCTGCTTCCACTACAGCAGTGCCTGCAAACTGCCAGTGTGTTGTGCTGAGGGGCAGGTGGAGCCCAGGAGGGCTGAGGTCCATCCTTTCCATGTCCACACCTTCCCACTCAACCCCTTGCATGCCAGCTCCCTGCTCAGTCCAGCAGAGATCTAGTGCCTCTGAGCTGTCACTTCTCCACCTGTGAAAGGTGGTCTGACAGCTACTCTGAGACTCACCAAGTGCTGTGGAGGCAAGCACATATTGCATATGCTCAGATAATTGTGTTACAGAGGCCAGAGAACAGACAACATACTCAGCTTTGAGGTACACAGCTCCACTTTGCATAGCTGGAAATGAGCATGACAGTTATTGTGTTCCTTTTTTCCCCTTTTTCTCTCTTGGCAACTTGCTCTTTGTTCTTGTAGTCTACTTGATTCTAGGGATTTTTTGTGCCAGTGAAGCATTTAATTTTTCTTTTTAATACATGAACTGGCTCTGAGCACCTGCTGCAATTAAAGCGCTGGTATTTGGCTCCTGTGAGGTCTAGTCTATTATGAAGTCTTATCCATTGATTGTAGACTAATGAACCTATCAATTCATCACAGCACTTCTATTACCCTACTGCTGTTGTGGGATATTGTAATGCTGAGCTTGGGTAAGAGGACTGACTCTCTCTCTACTGCCCCAACTGCTTTTAAGGATGTAGAAAAGGTAAAGTAATAACAATTTCAATATAGTTCAACCTTGGGGCCCTTTTCTGGCATGTCAGTTCCTCCTATAGTAGGACTTTATGATTTAAAGAAAATCAATTTCAGCAATGCTTTCTGCTTAGAAACAGTGGGTCCTGAATGGGATGGAAGAAGGGAGAGACTTGTTATTTTTCTAGGGAACAGCAGGGGACATAACTGTCTGGAATGGAACATCAGCAAAATTTAGATAAACTCAAGGTAAGTAGGAACAGCAAGAAATGTTTCTGACAGCAGCAAAAGCAATTTACTTTTAGCCCTCTGTGTCAGATGCAGGTATTACCTTTCTTTTAAGCCTAGTCTCAGATTATACGTGGCAGATTTATTTATCATTCCATAGATTATTGTTTCCTGGGTCTTTTTCGGATTGTCTGGCATTCTGATTCAGCACAGAAATGCAGAAACAAACAAAAAGAATTGGAAAGAAAATAAAATCCAGGAGCACAAGGGGAACCACTCTGAAGTTTGAGTAGTCAAGAACCAAGTAGTTCTGGCAGTCTTCACATCTTTCTGGAGAAAACATTTCAGTGTTAACTTTGGAGGAACACTAACAAAGGAACATATTGGAAAGCAAAACGAAACCATGTCACTGTGTCAGAGAAACCACAGTGCCTGTATAACTAGCACAGAAACAGAGGGTCTGCAAGCACAAACTAGAAGAGAGATGTCTGAACAAGATGTCAGTAAAGAGATATAGCTAACAGATAGGAATAAATATGACTTTTTCAAATCGTATTCTTACTAAAAAGAGTCTGAAAGGCTCAATACTAGAAGGTCAACTGCAGAAAAAGAATAGTTTAAATTTAGGCAATATGAGCCCATAGATAGAAGGTTTACAAAATTCAAAAAGTGAAACCCCTTTCAACCCAGCACAACTCCCATCTGAGTTTTGCCACCAACTCACTTGGTTTTGAAGCCAGCTGTCGCAGCAGATACAGTACTCTGATTATCCTAGTGTCGCAGTTTTAGGACTAGATAGTTATTTTAAAGCTAGCCTGATGCCATAGTACAGACAAGGGATTTGGGCAGAGCTAGCACTTTAATACCACATCCATCTGCTGCACATGTCTCGACACAGGTTCTTCTGGATGTGGGAAATGGAGCATCTAGAGCAGGTGGAAACTAATCTTCTTTAGAAACAAGGCTGACAATTAGCTGGTAAATAGTAGTGCTGCAAGGCTAATTAATTAATGTTTGCAAAATGTTCTGAGATTCCCCAGACAAAGCACATTACAGAACTGAAAAATATTACAATTAATCTCTCCTGATGTAATAATAACACAGAAGGTAAGAATGCAGCCTTGTTATTAAAAGAAGTCTCATGATGGGTTTCTCTTGCAGCAGGTTTGTGAACAGAAGGAAGTGGCTGCAAAGCAAGTACAAAGCTCTGCTCCAAGCTGTGATGCCTGTGGAAGGCAGCAAAGCTTGCATACATCAGCAGTTTTTTTCTGACAGCCCTCAGGGAGTCACGCGGTCTTTGCACATTCAGATGGGTCCCTGAAGGTCTGTGAGTCTTTGGTTTTGTTCAGCCTTCCTCCTTGGTGTTCACAATAAGATCTTCTTACTTCTCTGCTGCTGCAACATAAAAACAAGCTTAATAAACAGGAAAAACACTTTGGCTGATGAAGATCCTGGATTGGAGTGTGACTTATTCTTTGCAGTGGCTATAGGAAGGCAAGCAGAAGATCACCAGGAGACCAGTTTCATCACGAATGTGGGTGACAGGATCACCATTCCATGGTCTGTTTTGGGGTCATGTTCTGGCCTCTTTCATCTGCAAATACAGTGATCATGATGAAAGATTTGTGTCCTTTCTTAAAGCTTGCAGACTGCTCTTTGCAGCGAACTACCATCCAGGTACTTTCACATCTAGTTCAGCCCTGAACAGTGGGACAGGCACATCTAAGAGTATACCTTATGGTGCCCAGTTGCACAGGGCACTCCATGTTTTCATTTTTGTGATGGCCATTGATAGGATTGAATAAACTCAGCCCATTTCTTTCTGAGATCTTCTGATAAGATACTCTGGTGAGCTTAATGAAAGCTTGCGGCAAAGTATTTGTACTGAATGCAGGGCTTGCAGATCTTTGCACTTGCTCACCGGATTCTTTGCCTACAGAAGTAGGATGGTTCCAGAAAGACCACTGAGACAAAGCAACTGCAGAGGCAGCATGGAAAGTCAATGCATGAAGTCCTTTCTCCTGCAGTGAGAAGCAATACGATGTGATTTGCAAACTGGAGTCTGAGGTGATTGATGTACTCAGGACTAATTGCACAATTCCATTATTCTATCACATGCTCTACGTTTGTCACAGACCTGGCAAAATAAACTGTGGGCTCTCAAAATAACATACATTTACTCATTGCTATGGAGGATGAAAATGAAAACCTTTTATTAATTCCTGCAAGCTGCAAAGTTATGGGCACTGACTGTAAAATGTGAACAGCAGAGAGCTAGTGAGAAATACTCTTCCTTGGCTGGTCTCTGAATCCTGTGGGACAGCTCATGGGAAATACTGCACTGTGCTCATGTAATAGCCCAGCTTTGCTCCTGAAGCCATCACTCAACTACATACCTCCCTCCCAGGGATTTCTGCTAGCTCAAACTTTCACATGCTTCCTCCTCAGCTTTTACTGTCCCAGATAAGAAACTGTCATTCTGAAGGGCTTAATTATTCCATTGCTTTATTCCATTCTTCATGTTTGCTGCAGAAGTGTATACCAAACAGCCTCATGCATCATGCTTTTAGTCATCTCTGCCCTTAGGAATGAAACCTGCAAGTGGCATCTATCATTCCCTACCTTTTACTTTTCCTCAGTTATCGTAGGGCTTTCTCTGCCTTACAAAAGGCACAACAAATCCCTGCTTGTTCGCAATTATAAATCTGTTACTGCTCCATCAAAACACCAGTTTCTTTGCTCCCGATGCTTGTGGGCTTCCCTGCTATCTCTGCAAGGCATAATTTTTTCCACTGCATTTCCAAGAGCAGTCAAATCCATCATCACCAGAGATGAACAACGAGATGCTGTGCCCCTGGACTGAGCTCATTTGTTCCCAGACAGGATTTCCTTCCCATGCCCTCATTCCTCATCCATGTTTTAAGCAGAGCTTGGACACAGAGAGAAGCTTTATGCTTTGCAGCCAGTTTTTGGGTGGAGCAACTAGTGAGCTCATTGGGGCTGCATTGGCTTCTGAGGGCTATAGTGTTCCCGTTCATTCAGGGTGAACAGCTGAGATACTTTAACCTTTAGGTGCGTTTAAAGCCAAAAGAGTGCTCAGCCACTTTGGAAACAATGTGTAATTAAACTAATTGTTCTGTTCAGAAACAGCAAGTGGTGTAAGAATCTACAGAAATAATTAGGGTTGCCACACCATTACTATTAAGAAGCAGTAATATATCCCTTATGCTGACATTAATCTGATAATTACCTGCTTTAACAGAGATTGAATATCAATGTGTTTGAGGGTGTTTTTACCTCTACAATCAACAGAAGTGGGGCTATGCCACTCAGGAGGTTCTATTTATGGTGCTTTTGAATGGAACAACTCTTTTGGAATGATGAAGTTTCCCTTCCTCTCCCTGTACCAAAAACTTTCGCAGAGGTATATGTACATGTACATGTGTGTGTGTGTGCACACGTGTAACCAGAGTTCTCACAGACTTGCTAGTCTCCTAAGGGCAAGAACTTGTTTTCTGCTGACTCTCAGCTGCTCCCCTGTAATGGATAGCAATTGGTAGGTTTGCAGAGTCCACACTTCCACCTGCCAGCTAATTCCTCCAGGTCAGGCATTAAAACACTCTGAGACTGTAACCTTCAACAATTCTTAATTCATATTATAAATCCTGACAAGTGACCAACCTTTCTTACATGTCAGGACCAAAGACCAATATGCTAAAACCTGGATAAACTGCACCAGAAGATGAGAGTGGGAATCAGCATGTTCAAACTGTAGGTTGATTACGGAATCAGCAAATGCAGATATGCCTTAATTTTAAAAAGTTATACTCAGATGACTAATTATATTGCTCTTGACAAACTCAATGTATGTAGGTGTCCACAAAAAGTACCTAATAACTGATCTTTAAGGAAAAGTCAAAGATTGTGCTCTGTTGTGTGAGGTGTATCACACTGGAGAATGGATGTAGAAAAAAAATTACATGCAGAAAACTGTACTCTCATGTCCATACAGAATTAAAACCAAACAAAAAACCAACCCAGACTTCAGGCATCAGGACTTTGAAGGCAGTGTTAAGTATTTTTTGTCTAACTTCTTGAAATTTTGAAGAAAGAGTTTTAGGAATGTGTTGACAGATGCCTTCCCAGAGCAGATACTGTGTTCAAAAGAAGTAACCAATTTATCTTTTACTAGAAGATGAACAGGTTAGAATGGAGATCATCTAGTTCCAACCTCACCACTATGTGCAGGTACATCTCTCACTAGACCAGGTTGCTCAAACCCCCATCCAGTCTGGCCTTAACACTTCTGTAATTAGACATGACACTAAAGGGCTGAGGATGAAATACATTTTACCCCACAAGAGTGGAAATATCTTGGTTACCTTCAGCCCCATCCAACCCGATCTTGAACACATCCAGGGAGGTGGAAGGGTTGCCTCTTCACAGCTTCTCTGGGAAACATGTTACAGCGCCTGTTCACCCTCACTGTGAGGAATTTATTCATAAAGTCTAATAAAAATCTACTCTCTTTGGTTTCATGTTGTATTCTCACAGACTGGTAGCTGTACACCTTCCAGCAAACATGTATTTTTCAGAAACAAAAGGTAAACTCTCTGATCTTTGTACAGAAAATTTTTCAGAGGAGGTGCATTTTTACTTCAGAAAATACCATTCCTGTTTTTAGTTCCTTCTGTAGTCTCCTCCTCACAGCTGTGCTGAAGAGAGGTTCCCACAGTACCTGTTGTGAAGCTCCAGACCAAAATGTTCCAGTACTATAATGTTCCATAGGAAAATAAAACTCCCCGAGATCTGTGCTGTGCTCTCTCCAGCCAAAACTTTGCAGTGAGAACATGCTTATCCCAAAACTTTGAGCTCAGGTTTCTAGCTTGGGAGTATTCATAAGCATTAGTCAAACCCTGATCCTTGAAACTGTACAATTTTCAAAAACTGTTTATACCCCCTTTGATTATGACCTTGTAAAGCTTAGAGCTCACCTCTAAGGCTTTGCTCCTCCATTGGAGGCAGAATGGGTGGAGAGGATGGGGCTTGCAGAAGCAAGGGCTTTGGGGTGTAGGTCATGTTTTTTTCTGTGTAAAGTTGGAGGCAGCTGTAGCTTAAGAAAAACAGAAAAACCCCAGTGGTTTGCACAAGACATCCATGTAAGGTGAGGGAATCCTCATGAGACTGTCTGGGTTTCTGTTGCTAAGTGCATTTTTTTAAACCTTGAATTCATGACTCACCCGTTTCGATGTGACCTAAAAATCCAACCGATGCTGTTTGCTAGAGACAAACCGTTTAGAACTCAAATCCAGCCAATGTTAATAACTGAGAACCATTTCTGTGGAGTTTGTTTTGATACAGCCCATGTGAAGTAAGTTTGTTATCTTCATCCAGCCCTTAAACCCTGGCATAACTGAATTAAATCTAATTTGGAAAACATTCCAGACAAGAATAAACCTTTGCTGTATGACAGGGCAAGGAAGGACAGTTCATATTATCCAGAGAAAAAAACCCAAAGGCTTCCAGAGGCTGCCTTGGTTACTTCAGCAAAGGGAAAGCTGAAAGGGGAAGAGTGCTTTCTATACTGGGCTGGGAAACACCGGCAGGGGAAGAATCATATGAAAAAGACGTAAGTCGACCCTTGCTGCTAGTCACATATTGGGAAAGCAAATTAGAGGAGGATGACAACTACAGCAGTAAAGAAGCCTTATAGGAATGGAGAATCCTAAGTAGCTTTAAGTCAGTGTAAAGTCTATTTCTGAAGGAGTGTGTCTGTGAAGAGTCTGTCTTGCACTCATGCTGCATTCCCAGGGAAGTAGGGATGATTAGTTGAAAGTCACTCTGATTCTTAATTTGGGAGCAGTCACAGGTGAGCACTTCTCATCTTCCATAACATAGCTAAGCACCAGATCCCAGTGTTTTGCCTAGCAGAAATGGAACACCGCACAGTCAGTACTTTCTTCCACTTTGATCATAAGTAGTGAATATGAGTGGGGTGTGAGGGGAATGGACCACAGCAAATGGACAGCTTCACGTGGTTTTCCAGATTAACATCTCCCAGTACTACTGTTATAAACAGCGAGATGGCCAAGGGGGTCCATTGCTCTGAGCCTCCGCAGCATTTCTTAATTTCTTTTATGTTCTTAATTGCTTTTTCATCCATGAAAGTGAGCCCTCAAAATTACTTTTGCAATTGTGTTTGTGGAGTAATATCAGGAGGTCTGATGTCAGATTCTCTGTGTTGGGTGCAGCATACCCTGCAGTTTCTCTGAACTACTTGCCACACTTCAGGACAAAAACTCAGACAAGGATCTGGGTTCATCATAAGAATGAGGGTGAAGAGTGCCCAAAATGTCCTGGCAAATGAGCAATGAAGATAGAGGACAACATGAACCAAATCACAAGCAGACACAATTATAACCAAGGAGAGAGAGAAGATAATGAGGCACCTACACAGGCAAACAGCTGCAAGCGTGTTTTTGAAAGGGTTATTCAAGAAACAAGGAATAGTCTCAAGAAGACCAGAGGCCTCATAGCTCTATTTTTTACAACTCAGTGACAACTTTCTGTGACTATGGTTTGAAAAGGTAGCTAATGTCAGATGAGTCAGACTCCAGGGAAACTAAGAATTTAGATACCATTCATACTATTCCCAAGAATAGAAGGTGAAACGTAATCACACTCAGACACTGGGGTCTGTGCAAGTGAGGGCAAAGTGGTTGCATTTGATGGAACTGGAGCAAAAAGAAGCAGCACATGAGGTAGAGAGGCCAAGAAATATTTAGAGTAGGAGCTCTGGTAGAAGCCTATTAGAAATCAGTGCTGTCCCTGGATGAAGCCATGAGATGACTAGCTATAGTGAACTACAATATACAATTGGAACACCCAGTGTCCAGCGAGCACAGTAACTCATCCAGCTATTCCTATGATCCATAAACACTGAGCCTATGAGCATGATAGACAAGAACAACAGCGAGATGCTGCAGTCACTGCTGTGTCTCAATTCAGGCAGAAACATGTCTGCAAAGGGTGCAGTCCAGTCACGAACTCAGAAGCATGTCTGTACCCACACTCAATTTATTCATCAGCAGCGTGTGGCAAACAGTCATAAGAATGCCAGTTACTTGCCAAGGCACAGAGATTTCTCACGTCTGTTACTTGAGCTGGGCACAGCAATAACAGTACCAGATTCCAGCTGTGTGCTACGTACAGCTCAGTGTTTACGAGTTCCACAGCATGGAGGCATTTGTTGTGGTCCCATTCATCTCGGTACAGCTAATATAGCAGAGGCACGCCAAGTCCTGGGTCGGCTTGCACTGGTATGGTATCAGGCTGACTGATGGCAAGCAGAGCATCACGTGACACCTAAAGATGAGCTTGGGCACTGGAAAGGGTTAATTGACAACCATGCTAAGACACTCAAGAAGTTGCAATACAATCATAATGTAGATTGTCATGCACATTCCTACAGTCAATAAGAAAGCCTACCATCAGCTTCTCCTGTTGTGCTTTTTGTCATTAATGAGTAACACCTGCAGTGTACAACACTTTGCCACCTATAAGAAATCCCAGGATTTAGAGAGCAGGAGAGGTGGCTCTTGTCCACAAATACTTCTCATCTAACTGCTTGGTGAAATGTCACCATCCATATATAGCTAATCTATCTGTCATCTCCACACTCTGCTAGGCAACATGGCCATCAACTTTGCAATGCACAAGTGCTTGTGCTGTTAAGGAGCCAACATCTCTCATATAAGCACTGCTCTCTGCCAACCCTGTGTGGCTCCAGATTATCAAGTTTGTCATACACGAATGTTTTCATATGACTTTATGTATTATAAGTGATACTTGGCTAAAACAGCAGCTGCAAATATTTTGCAGAACCAAACCTAAGTGTGGTTTCAGCTGCTCAAGCTTGGGTAATCCTAATTGGTCCTCCTGGGAAGGGGTGTAAATGTCAGTGTGTGTTGGAAGAGCTGAGCAGAATGATGCCAAAATAGAGTCCATGCTACAAACCTCCCAATCTGCCCATTCTGCAGCTTTCATTTCCATCCCTAAAACATCCACTTCATTTTGCTAGAAAGAAATCCCTCTCTGTGGGGGTGCTAAGTCACTGGAATAGGTTGCTCATGGAGGCTGTGGATGCTCCAACCCTGGAAGTGTTCAAAGCCAGGTTGACTGGTGCTCTGAGCAACCTGGAGTAGTGAAAGGTGTCCCTGCCTATGGCAGGGGCTTGGAATTAGATGATCTTTGAGGTCCCTTCCTATTAAAACCATGCTATGATTCTATGATTCTTTGCTCTCCCTTGTCATCCAGACTGTCCTGTCTTTCCTATTTTCTGTTTGGCCACTCCCTCCTCATAAACCAGCAGTGTTTAGGGACTCCTGGAGGAAAAGCCAAAGGTAAATCCCAAGGTGGGACACAGGAGCAGGGACATCTTTAACTACCTGACCTTGAATGTTCAGGGATGGGGTCTTCATCACCCTTCTAGTCAACCTGTTCCAGTGATCCACCACCCTGGGATTAAAGAACCTTGTCTTAATGTCCAACCTAAATCTACCCTTTTCCAGCTTAAGACCATTCCACCTCATCCTATTGTTCCATGCTGTTCTGAACAGTTCTTCCCCAGCCTTCTTTATAGGCTCCTTTCAGGGACTGGAAGGTCACTATAAAGTCCTCCTGGAATCTTCTCCTCTTCAGGCAAAACAACCATAACTGTCTCAGCCTGTCTTCATAAGAGAGGTGCTCCAGCCCTCCAATCATTTTTATGGCCTTCTTTGGACACACTCCAACCGGTCCATATTCTTCTTTTGAGGGCTGCAGAACTGGATGCACTACTCCAGATGAGGTCTCTCTGGGGCAAAATGGAGGAGCAGAATCATCTCTCTTGTTCTGCTGACCACTCTTCTTTTGATGCAGCCCAGGATGCAGTGGGCCTTCTGGGACAGTTGAAAATGCTTAATAGTGTTGTGGCAGAAAATACACAGACTCTGCAAGGAGAAGCAATGCTCTGAGGTTTTCATAGAAGACTCCAACCCTCCATTCATTCAGACTTCACCCTTATTCACTTAGAATCATGTTTTACTGTAAGAGCAGTCCCATGGTAGCCAGCAGTCCCAAGGTGCAAAACTTAGCCCAAGCACTGCAAAAAAAACCCCAGCCCGCCAGGCTGATGCTTATTGCTGATGCAAATGCAAAACCCCAAAAACTCTGAAGTGAGTGGTGCTAAACCCCTGTGGCTTTATGTAATGAAGCCAGACTGCTGTTTGAAACCCATGCCAGCCCTCGAGCAATTTTAGCTGTTCATCCCTAGAATATGAATCAGTGCCTTTCCTGGACAGAGTAGCCCAGAAGCAGTAGTTTGGCCCCAGAAGCAGTAGTTTGGCCCCAGAAGCTGCGTTTGATAAAGCAGTGAAAGAGCTAAATGGAATATATTCAAATCTGTGTAATAAAAATGTTCTGTCCAATTTTTTTCCCATGCTGAAAGCTATGCAATTATCTTTTTTAATAGTTTCCTACGCCTTTGATAAAAATAACCATTAAAAAAGATTACCAAAACAGGAAAATGGCTTTGGAAAATGCCCTAATTGATATTCAGAAGTCAATTTCCATAGTTTATTATCAAAACTGGTAGGAAGGAATTATCTCTTGTGGTCAGTCAAGAGGACTGGTGGGTTTTCAGATTATGTTTTCCTTTTCAAAATATGGAGACTGGGGCTTGAATCCTATGTAGTATTGTAGATAATTGTTGGGCTGAGTAGCCATTCCAGCCAATAATCATTCAGAAATTGTAATTGATATTTTATAATTAAAGTACAAATTGAGAAGGAATAGTACTAATTAGTGGGGAAATCACATAATAAAATATGAAATGACAATATAGCCAAGAGATTTCCTTTAGGCAAAGGAAACAAATTACCCTTGAGCTTTCTTAAAGTAAAATCAGTTTCTTGCTTCTGGGGAGTAGTTTTTGGTTTTTTTCATTTTAAGTATGCTTCAGATTCCAGTAACCACTCAAGAAATTATGTATTTGTCTGAGGAAGAGTTAATAGTCTCATTTGTATTGTCTCATTCCCAAATGTCCCAAACAGGAGCTGCTCATTCTCACTGCTAAGTGTTGCATAAATGCAAAGCAGGAGAGAATGTCTGCCTCTCTGGATTTTCTAGACAATCTGGTATCTCAAAACACAGAGCAGGCTGTGAATGTTAATAAGAATTTTCCCACTTCCACCTCTGAAGGTTTTCTCTTTCCTCTACTTCCCTCACTAAAAAATTTTGTCAAACATGCAGGGTGAATGAGGACTGGGACAGGTTGTCTAGGAGCTTGTGGAGTCTCCTTTAGTGGAGACTTTCAAAACCCACCTGGACACATTCCTGTGTGACCTGCCCTAGGTGATCTTGGTTTTGGTGGGGGAGGTGTTGGACTAGGTGGTCTCCAGAGGTCCTTTCCAACCTGTGCTATTCTGTGATTCAGCCAGAGCTGGTGATAAGGGAGCATCTGTGCAACATGAGCTGCAAAGCCTGGCCTGGCTCAGCAGAGTGCAAAATCTCAACCCAGTGGATCCCTGGACAGATAAATCCTGGGCTTGGAAAGTTTGTCATCCCTGAAGCTCATTTCACATATCTAGGCCTCACCTTGAAAAACTGTTTCATGAAGTTATTTGTGACCCATAAAGAAGCACATAAGAAGGTCAAACAGCTTTCACCATTAGCTCTCATTATCCTTCTGCCATGGGAATGAATTCCAGGGAGGAGATACTCCTCATTTCCATCCCCCATCTGCCTGCTGACACCTTTCAAACCACATGATGAGTCCAGGGAGAGAGAGGTACTGGCAGCTGTGAAATGTCTTGGTTTTACTTTACTAAAGTTGAGCAGAGTGGTAACAGAGATGCATGTACTATAAGAAAAATTGATCCTTAGCTCTATTTTTTTTTTTGAAAGCTGTTTTGTCATCTCTCTTCCTTGTTGCCTGCAATTATCTGTAAAAAGACCTTCTGTCCAGTTTCTTTCCATCACTGAAGGTTTGAAGTCCAAATGGATTTTATACTGTTGATTGAGGAAATTCTATGCTTCTCTGGCACTTGGGTCCTTGGGCTCACCACCAATCCAATGCAAATCCAATCCACTCCACCATTTGCTTCCTTTAATTTATCAAAGTTTGCCATTTTGAAATAATGATCATAATGTGTTTAGAAAGGTACTTTGAGGGGGTTTTTACCTATCCACTTACAGAGAGTAATTCAACGCAATCAAATTACGTGGAACATTACAGGCTAATGTACCAATAATATTAGTGTTATCTGGGAACAAGTAGGATTATGAGTCACAGGGAGTCTAGGGTCAAAGTTAGAACAGAATGTGGTCACCCCATTACATTACACTGCACCACCAAAGCATTGCACAGTATTTTTCTCGAAAAACATTGCAGTCTGTGTTCATTCCTAACTGTAAGAATTCATGAGAGTCCCATAGCACCGTTCTGCTAAAACCTCTTCAGCTGTCCTTCTGCAAACTGAGTTTGATTTAAACACGTTCTCCCCCACCCCAATATTTTCTCTTGATACTTCTTTCAGTCATATTTCTTGCATTATTACAGTACTCCTCTGTGACATTTTTCTTCATTTCTGCTGCTCCTTACCCGGGCATACTTTTCAATATCTGTGTTACAATTTAGATGACAAGTGGGACATATTTCTATTATCTTAACACTACCTGGTTTCATATCCTGCATGTTTGAGCCTTCCTGTTATTTCTGGAGTGGTTTCTAGGTGTTCTGCCCATCTATATTAGTTTAGACTACAGATCTCTTATTTCATTTGACAGAGGTTCCCCAGACACACACTGGCTTCTGCTAGGTGCTGTGTTTCTCAGATTCTCTCTCTTCCACTCCTCCTCTTGATTTCTGCCTGAAAATCACTCTGATCTCCAATTAATTTTCAATTAGGCGTGTGAATAGTCAGTGTGCCCATTCAACATCCACATAGGCATGCCTAGGGAATAGGGGTGGGATTTCACAATCACGTTGACAAGCAGGTACCTGCATATGGTCTATTGTTGCGAGATCTTGTTATCGTCAGTGGCAATTAAGCCAAAACAACGAGCAAAGCATATGGAATGACTCAGTTAATCCTGAAATAGCCATCTACATTGTTATACAGTTGATTTAGTACAGACATCCAGCTTCATTTTAGATGCTCCGTAGTACCTCACAGTGGTATCCCAGAAGGGCATCTGTCCTCTGTATGGGTCCTCCTCATCAGCCCCAATGTCCTGTATGCCACTGGACCGCATCAAAAATACAGAAGAATCCCAACAGTCCAACTATGACTGTTTCTAGAGGAAGTCGGTCACCTATAGCAAAGCCAAGGGGCGCCTCATGCACAGATGGTGTCACACAAGAGAAAGAACCCAGTTTTAAAGAATGACTTCAGTTGCCTTTTGCCAAACCCAAGGCAACCAGTGAACAAGTTACAGAAAGCAGGAGCCTTGTGCAGCCCTTCTGTACACTGAGTAAATGTGTGCATCTGTATGATTTTCCATGTCTGTTGGGCAGGGAGAAAACAGAAGAGATTTTGTACACTGTATGAAAGGAGGCTGGACGACCTACACCTCCACAGTCAGACAGGTTAGGTGATGTTGCTCACCAGAGGGGTTTGTCTCAGGGTTCCTCATGTCCACTGAGGTATCTGCTGAACTTCCATCACTTCAGTCTCATAGGCTGGTCACCCTTGGTAGGCATTCAGTCACCTCCATCAGTTGTGAAGAAACAGATAAACCCAATGGATGGTTTGGAACTTGTCATGGAATGGATGAAACTTGTCGTTCTAGCAAAGTTGCTTCATTGCCTGTTGAACTTCCAATGAGAGCTGGTTGTTGTGCTTGAATTACAGGCACCAACCCAAACTGATTTAAACCCTCTTGTTAAACCATTACAGTGGATCAACCAATCAACCATGTACCAGCATGTCTGTGTGCAAAGCAGCACTTCAAACTTCACATGCTTCAGATAGTGTGCACAAAAATGAAATGATGATTTAGTATGAAAGTGGTCATTAAGAATGGTTCTGTGCCAAAGCTGAACTTAATAAGGAAGTTTTACAGATGTATGCTAATTTTTATAGATGCCCATCTGGCTTCTTTTAATTTGAAACAAATACAAGCACCTAATTAGAGAAAAGAAATAAAGCTAGGTGACCATTGTGCACTGAAAATTTTAAGTAATTCATTGTCTAATGCATGAATTCCAAAAGCACTGAAATAAACAACTCTAAGTCATCAAGAATATTTGGAAATAATGGAAGATTTTTTTTAGATGTAGTTCCTGTTTTGAAGAGAAAGCTGGAATTATCTGATAATTTACAGTAAGCAATAATACTAAGTTCCCTCTAATAATTTGCATGATCAATTAGTTTCTTTAGATAGACAAAAGGGCAAAAACAAAGGAAATGTATGTTTATCCCAATATTGAACATGCTAAGATGCTGAGTCTTTCTTGAAAAGATTATTGAAATATTCAGAGATGTCATGTGCTGGTACATGCCTGCTTTTCCTGCCTGGCAAGGAGCAAAACCTGTTCTGTAACCACTCGTAGAAATTGTATGAAGGTAAACTGCACTTTTACTTAGACAGTGAGAGCTTTATCTTTGAAATAACCTGAACACCACTGAGATCAACATAACATGTAACTGACAGCAGGATAAATTCCTCAGAATCAAATTTTAATCTGATTTAAATAGCTATTTGAGAGACCAGGTACCTAAATCCCTATTCTAAGAACGGTTTTAGAGCTTTAATCCTGCTCTCAATTACAGCATTTTAAACTGACCTCAGAGAGGTTATTTTGGATTTGCATTAGCACAAGTGAGATTAGAATCAGAGCCAGAGGTAGTTCACACTCCATGTATTCTCAACAGAAAGACAAGGGTGAAGCACACTGTAGCACAATGCAGAGTGAAATAACTTGGATTTTCATGGATTTTCATCTTACATATCTTAATTTGTAAGACATTTTGAATGTATGATCCTTTGAGCTTGTTCATCTAACTAAATAAAAGTAGTTTCCATCTAGAGTATATAACTTAGTTTCTCAATCAGTTCTTACTTTGTTTTAGTCACTTGATAGCTTGATCTAAGCTGTATTTCTTTACATTATTTATAGAACTTTCTCCATGGCGCTTTAGAAGGTGAAGAAACCCATTGAGAGAAGTAAAGAAAGGTGGATGTATAGAAGCCACAAGACAAAGAAATTTTAAGGTTATGAAGAGTGTTCTGGTACATTGAGAGCTCTCATGAGGATTAATCAAGTTACAGAAAGTCTGTAAGACGTCATTGAATCTGTCTCCTCAGTTCATGACAGGATCAATGACTTCTCCTGTGTGCTCTTCTAGGTGTTCCATCTGTTCTTCAAAATCTCTTCCATGTTAAGTATTCTAGAGGTCCTTCTTTTTTTTTGTGATATGTTTCTCTTTGCCTATGACACTTGTCACACTGTTCTTTGGAGATTTTTTAATCCCACAATAAGGTTCACTAAAATGTTTAATACACTTGATACTTTATCTGCTGGCTGAACCATATATGTCCAGAGAATCAAAAAATTAAAATAAATCACCATCCCCTTCTCCATTTACTTTCATCTCAATTAAGTAGCTTCATCTTGAGCTGAAAAAACACATAGATTACTAAGGTTGTCTTTCTTAGGCTATCTGCCATTAAAATCATACTTTAAGTTGATCCAGTTATTTCACAAGTGAAGTTGTCCCCTGCAGTATAAAGGAACAGAGTCTCATACATTCCAGATATCTGAATTATGGCTCTAAACTACTCCACACTCAGCTGAAAGTGATGGGAGTCTCCTGAGGTGGTCAACCTTCTCTGAAAACTGAAACAGCAAGATGATTGCTCTCTGTACACTAGATGGGAGGACTGGCTACCCAGCATAGTTTAGACAGAGTGATGCTATCAGAGATTATACCCAGGGGCAGGTCTCCCAGGGTCTCTTCTGTGTCGTGTCTGCCTGGACAAGCAGCATATTTCAGATATCCCAGGACATTTCAAAGGATACCAGAAATCTGTGTTTTGGCACTGGAATCACTTCCTAAATGTTTAGATGCCTGCAGGCAGGCCAAGCCCTGCAATCCTTGTCAATGTGAGTCTCCAGTTAGACTGTGATAGATTTGGTCTCCCAGAGCATAGGTGAGAAAGTTGGACTGTGCTCTATGAGAAAGTCAAGGAGAGCATCAACAGATACCAGGCAAAGTCTACTGTTAGTAACAAAATGCAATGACGCTTTCTGGTATCATTTTTTTTCATATGCTATGCTCACTACTTTAAAGTCTTTCTAAAATGATGGCTTCCCTTTTCTTTGATTCTAGGCACAACTTATAAATGCAGTTGTCTTAGATTAGCCCAGCATCTTCCTGTGTTTGACAGTTTTTCTCTCTCTTAGCATGCTGCACAGTAGAGGGTGCAGAGATCTACATGTACATGTGATCACAGTTTTTATGAGGCATCAGCCTCTAATCTCAACAGAAGAATTGAGTCCCTCTGTGCTTCCTGACTCACTGGTTTCAGTGGGGTTTGGGTCAGGCACTAATTTTACATCTCCTCCCTAGACCTCACACCGCTTACTAGGCAGGGTGACTTGTTGTGTGCCTATTAAATACACATTTGTTGTATTTAATACAAGGCTCCTTGCTTTGCGTTTATCATAGAATTCACTTGTGGAAGCCACACAAGTTCTAAATGAATATTTCCTCAAGGCAGAAAAAAACTAAGAACTAAGAAAAAAACACTAACAAATCATTATTGATTTTGTAAGTCTCAGTTGCTTGACTCCCCATCATCTTTCTCTGGGTTTTATGTTTGTAAAAATCCATTGAGCTTGACAGAGCTACTCCGATGTGCAAGGAGAGCAATGCAATGATGAATCTGGCTTTTGATTTAGCAGTTATCCTGTCTAAATCCCACTGTCTGGGATTTCCCATGTTCTGTATATCTTGCTAAATGGAAAATTTGCTATCACAATCATGTTCCAAGAGTAGGCTTCACTTTCCCTATTAATTGGCTAAGCTAATCTATTGGCAGTTGTCACAGAGGCACTGATAAAATGGAATATATATAACATATATCATAAAGTTTGCCTGGTATAAATAAAAAAAGGTTGTGACTACCTTCCTTGTTGCTCTTCTCATATGTTTTGTATTTTCTTTCACAATACTGTGCTCATTCTTATTTTCTGTAGAGATATTTTCACTGCTGGTAGACGAGGGCAATTTAGGACACCTTTGAAAGAATTTGGGAACATCTAGCTGAAAAAGGAAAGTGTCCAAAAAAGCCCTATAGAGGCAGAAAAAATGTCATGCATTCACACATTTTGTATTATACAAAATTGCATGCATTGTGTTTTTACAATTGAAGAAAACATTTTGAAAAATGAGTATGATAGATAACAGAGTTTTTCATCTGTGTCTCTGACTGAGTGCTATTAACAACTCTGCAGTATAATCCCAAAGCACCTGGTGATCTTCCAAAGTTCTGGGACAAAGAAACAGCCTCATTCTGCTATCATTACAGTGATACCAATACAGTATGACCCAATAAATACACTTGCTAATAGCAAAATCGATGAGAAAAGACAGGTAAGGCATCAATGACATATAGCAAATATATTGATTTGAAAATCCAGGACGGTTTATGCTCCAGTAAGGAGTGAATGCCTTAATTTCAGAGTGACAGATAGTAGTGTTTGAGATAGAATCTTATTTTATTTTCAGCGACCTTTAGCTTCCTCATTACTATAGCATCTAAGGTAATGAGCATGTCAAAGAAACATGAAGATAATTCTTTTGCCCCAGGACCTTAGTTTGTCCATTAATCGAGATGCATTTTTAAAGCCTGTTCTAAGAAAGACACCTCAGCTAACTAGCTCTGCTTAACAGTTAGCCTACAGCTATTTGGAATACTCTGACCCTCTATCTAAGGATATAGCAGTCTCCACACATGGTACTGATACCTCCACATGGAGCTGATACCTGCTAAAAGTTTCACATTGGGTAGCTATCATTTTTGAAACTCTCTTTTATCTCCATACAGCATAAAGGTAATTAGGTTTTCTGCACAAGCATAAAACTGTCCACGTGGTTTCTTGCTGGAAACAGAAATATGCCTTGCATTTATCTTAAAAAAAAAAAAAGAAAGAAAATATGCACATTGCGCACATTCTGTACATGCAGTAAGCCTTCTCAAATATGTACAGCTCACACAGCACCTCTGCAGGCATCAGTGTCTTCTTTCGTCCCCGGGGATGGAAGACGGCATCCCGGCAGGGCTGGAAGATAGGATTCAATGCGCCACAGAAAAACCATGTTGAGAGTGCTTCCTCCTGTTCTCCAATGGTTATTCAGAAATATAGGGCCTGCTGTGCTGCCTTTTGCACCCTTTCCACCTTACTCTGGTAGAAAGATCCTATTTTCCTTCCTTCTCCAAGTTTTGCTTTAACANGGTAGGGTGAATGCAGCCAGGAAGAATCAGCAGGGATATAGTGTGTGTGTGTGTGTGTGTGTGTGTGTGTGTGTGTGTGTGTGTCCCTGGGCATGTCCTTCACCATCCCAGAGCTGCTCTGAACAAATTGTGCATCACATTTGGACATATTTCTGTATATACTTCATTAATAAGTACCAGCCAAAATGAAAACTGATTATTTCACACAGAGCTAACCTGATGTACCTCCTTTCTCTATGCACCTGCTATTTGAACTTGTCCTCTGTTGTCTCTTGAGCAGATGATGATTACATCTAATACATTATCTTTTAAACCCAGCATGAAACTAATTACTACCACCCATATCTCTCAGCAGCTTGGCTGTGGCTCAAATTATTCTGAGCTCTAGATCAAAAAATCCTAATCACTCCTTATTTTATACAACTTTCATTTAAAGATTTTCTGTATGTTATGTTTGTACTTCTGGCACATTTTTAGAGAGGGAAATACAGCAAAGGACTAGTCTGTCTCAGCACTAGCCTTCATTTTCTGCTTCCCCAAAATGCTTTGCAATAAAATCTGCACAGGAACTTTGTCCTTGGAGCAGCTATACCAGGAGCAATACCAGTAACCTCAACAATTTACCTGTGAGTGTATCTGATGTCAGGAACAGAAGACCCTTTTCTATCTCTTTTTTGAAAACTCACTTCTGTTGCCACAGATTAAGTCTTTTGCATCCATTCTGTGGGTACTTTACCTTATTATTTGTTTGGTGTCCAAGGACAAGATGCCCTGAGTGCAAACTGTGCCTGTTTGCCACAAAAAGTTGTCTATAAGATGCTACGGCGCATTACTCTTCACACTGTCACATCCTCCAAGATGAAAAATCTCTTTTCTTTGTCCTTGTTTTTCTGACTAGATTAGAAACTTAATAATAGGATCATTAAGGTTAGAAAAGACCTTCAAGATCATCAAGTCCAACCTTCAAGCCAGTGTCACTATGCCCACTAAGCTATGCTGTCAAGCATCAGGTCTACAGGTCTTTTTGAACATCTCCAGAGACAGTGACTCCACCACTTCCATGAATAGCCTGTTCCAATCATAGAATCATAGAATCATAGAATCATAGAATCATAGAATCATAGAATCATTAGCGATTGGAAGGGACCTCAAAAGATCATCTAGTCCAATCCCTCTACCACAGCAGGATCACCTAGACCAAGTTGCACAGGGGCACATCCAGGTGGATCTGGAACATCTTCAGAGAAGGAGACTCCACNGGGTCTGGAACATCTTCAGAGAAGGAGACTCCACATCCTCCCTGTGCAGCCTGTTCCAGTGCTCCATTACCCTCACTGTGAAGAATTTCCTTCTGATATTTACATAGAACCTCCTATGTTCCAGCCTGACCACTATTTCAGTGAAGAACTTTTTCCTAAAGTCCAACCTAAACATCCTGTGTGCAACTTGAGGCAATTTCCTCTCATCTTATTCCCAGTGATTTGGGAGAAGATACTGACTCCCATCCCTCTACAACCTCCTTTCAAGTAGTTGTGGATAGCAATAAGGTCTACGCTCAGCCTCCTTTTCTTCAGACTGAACAACCCCATTTCCCTCAGCCACTCCTCATAATGCTATGAACCTCAGCTGATGAAACTGAAAATCCGTGTTTGCATGAAGTGACTGAAGATAATACAAGGTAGAACTCTGGTGTGTTTTGCCTAGTCTGCAATTCACTGAGAGGAATGATATTTCCATGCTTGTATGGTACAGCGTATTTCATCCTCAGCCGTTTAGTGTCATGTTAATTATAAGAGTGTTCAAGGCCAGGTTGCTTATGAGTTTGAGCAACCTGGTCTAGTGAGAGGTGTCCCTGCACATGGCAGGGGAGTTGGAACTAGCTGATCTTTACAGTCTCTTCCAACCTAAACCATTATATCGTTCTGTTGTTCTATGAAATCTGAGTAATTAATGCTCACTAAGAACTTGTGAAGACTAGGAGAGGTACCAGAAAGTGGTCAAAAGGTAAACAGTGTCTCTCATTTGGAAAGAGACTATCTCAGGGATGACAGAACTGGGAATTAAGTTGTTGGAAGAGAGCAACAACCAGTCAGCAATTTAATTGGAATAGATTAGTCAAAGGAAAATTGTGTTAAACTGAGCTAATTTTCGGCTGCAACAGGACTGGGGCTTTGGAGATAAAAGTAAACACTGTTGTTTTATGCCTCAGCTTAGAAAGGCTTTTGTGCTGTATCACACAGATTCTTATAAGGGTACTGGGAAAATATTGTATAAGAGCAGTTAAAAATGATCGGGAAAGCTTCCATTGGGCCAGAAATGAAAGAGCAAACCAAGGGAGGCAGTTGGTGGTGTTTGGTGAATTAGTTAATGCTCTGAACAACCAGTAACAGGACAGTCATTCAGCAAGGCACTGGGGGGGCAGATCCAGATTCCAGAATGAGAAGTGGATTAAGAGTCACCAACTGTGTGACATTCTTTAAGAAGAGATGGAATAATGACTCTAGAAATCCATCAGGAGTGGGACAAGAAGTAACAGAGTTAAGGTCAATGCAGATTACACAGTAGGAAAATCTATCCCAGACTTGGAATACTGAAACCTTAAACAACTTGCCCAGAGAGCCAGCACACACCTTGGAAAGTTTAAACTAAATTTGAACTAAGATTGTTTAAACAAACTAATTTTACCTGGGCTCCCTGAGTATCCTGGTTTTTTTCCCCATCTCTGCTTCACTTTGTTTTTCCATCCCTCTCTTTCCTCCCATTGTGCAGCAGCAGATGTCAGCTTCAGATCTCCTCCAGCTCAATGACAGTATACAAGCCCAGAGGTGCTGAAGATAGCTATTACTTTCAAGAGTGGGAGGAAGCGACGGTGATCTGAGTGTGAGTTATGGATACATATGACAGACATTATCACCCCGAGAGGATTAGCAAAAGACATTTAATTTTCACTCACCATCAACACCCTTGCTCTGCAGGGAAACAGGCAAGCCCATCTCAAACCCCACCATTTAATTGCTTTGATCTATCCATCCAGTGCTGCGTTTCACCTCCACAGTCTCTGAGGAGACTGTGCCTCATACAAAATTTCAGGCTCCCAAATATTATGTATAGCAGTGAAGTACAATGCCAGAGTGACTTAGGGTAACTTCTGATATCCCAGTGATTGCAGAGCTACTGAGACTCTGACTCACTTTCTCCCAGCTGTAGAAATCTTAATTTCTTTTGGTTGTCAACAAGTAACTCCAAGACTCTGCCTGGAGTAGCTTAGCCCTGACACCTCTTTGTGCATCATATGTTGCCCAAATACTCCCTTGCCACCTTCCACCGTGCACTGCCCTTTCTCACTTTAAGAGGGGAGGTTTAACTCACCTGAAAGTCTTTTATTTTTTGCAAGTGCTCTGCTTTGCAGATAGCGATTTCCATTTGCTTTGTGACAGTTGCCAGTCCCATAGCAGAGCAGGTAACAACTGGCAGAAAAATCAAACAGAACCACCCCCCTTGCCATGCTTCCAACCATGCCCTGCTCCGACTTGTTTCCACAGGACCCTGGCGAAGTAGCAGTAACCCCCCTGTGAGAGCTGACATAAATATTACACCCTAGCACACTGTTTGTATGTCTTCTGACAAAGTATTCTCTACTCCCATTTCCCCGAGTCTCAGCACAAAAAACTTGGCATAGTGTTACAAAGCATTGTCAGGAACAGATTTGTTTCTTGTTCTTCAGAGATGGCAGGAGCCACCTAGCTAGAGTGCACTTTGCAGCACGCTGCAAAAAGAGCCAGTGGAAAGCATTCCAAAGCATATTGAAATCTGGCTTTTATTTTCCATCTCTGCTCTTTTCTAGGGATGAAATTAGGCTTCTAATACTCAAATGATTCTGATATGTGTGAACCCCAGAGATGCTCAGGGATGCTTCCTAAGTGTTCAGCCCAAGGATCCTTTAGATCAAGTGGCCAAGCCACAAGTTTTATCTTCTGATTTGCTATAGGTCAAAGAAAAGCTAATTGTGTGATACCATGCAGGATGCATCATCATTGCCGTTACTCATGTTTAATGTGCTAGTGTCTGAAGACCAGCCATGGATGGATCTTCATTGTACAAAGTTAGCTGACAGTCCCTGACCCATGGAAGTGACAGTTCAATAGCCAGAGAAGAGATTGGGAAAAGCATCTAACACATGCAAGCAGAAACATTTGTGTATAGTATTGATCTCAGAGTGCTTTGTTTTATTTCTTTATCTGTGCATGTAGGTTAAATAAGCACAAGTAAGACAAATGGGAAAGTAAGTGCAGGAGAGATGAGAGAGAGAGCAGATGAGACAAGACTAAGCATAAAATCCTTATTTTTTTTTTAAATGTAATGTCTTCTTGACCCAGAAACTCTGTTTTCCCTGTGTTTACAATCCAATCCACACATGTTCTGCAGTCATGGCCCCACTGCTCAGGGGAAGAGATTTTGAAGATTTTTGTATGAGAGATTCAGGCTTTCTGTCAGCTCTGCAGGTTTATAAGTTGTGCTGCCTGTTTATGTCTTTCATCCAGTCACAGAAACACAGCTCCTAGTTTGATTTTTATTGCTGGCAAGTATCCATCCGCCAGTCCCATCTGTTATCCTTACCCTGCCTTACACATGCCACAGACTCAGTCCTGAGGGCAGGCTGACAAGGGGCTGGTGCACACTTCCAGTTCCTACCGGTGACTGAAATGTATACACCAACATTTTCTGCAGATGGAAAATGGGAGAGTGCCCAAATGTCAGGGAAAAATTTTATGTCAATACTTCTAAAAGTCACAGACAAGATGGAAACCCCATTTGGATCTTTTTGTACTTGTGCTCTTAATCCAGACTCCAAAACAGGTCTCCTACCATCATATCTAGGAACTGTTGGGGTGTTTCCAAGTTCTCTTCTCTGCCATCTGGGAATGTTCACTGACTTTCCTCCTTTCAGCTTTTTGGGTGCAAAGGACATGCCAGCAATTTTCATAGGTATTTAGCAACTTGAAGTTAATAAGTTTTCAAGCTTCCATCTGCTTGGACAATTCATTTTCATATGACTCTCCCTTCCACAACATCTACCACTACTGTCTGCGTGGTGATTTCTTGTAATAAAACACATATTTCTGATCCTTAGGCCACTTGTGAAAAGGTGCTGCCCAGCCCTCCCATGCTGCTTTTAACAAATGGATATTGAGCCAATTAAAACAAAGTAAAGGAAGTGTGTGATAGAAGATGGCAACCAAGGAGGATAAAAGATGCAATGCAGAGAAGAAAGCTTAAACATATCTATAAAGGGAAGCCTCCTGTGAATATAGGTTGCTGGACAGCCACCACCCACCCTGTGTTGCCTGATGACTGGTCCAAAATATACCTGTAGCTTCTCTTTGTGTCCTGGTATAATAACCTGCTGACAGACCCCATGTGCAGCTGAATGTTGCAGTTTGTGGTAGCCAAGCCCTGCCTTAGGTTGAGATTAGGGAAACCCTCTGCAATAGATGACTGTGGCAAGGATGGAGCATCCCCAGAAAGAGTTCTGCCCACTCCTGTGCTCTGGAAAAGGGTGCCCAGAGCCCAAAGGATGTCAGACCTACCAGCCAAAACCAACTTTTGTTTGCACCCTCATAACTCAGTGCAGGGCCATCTCTGGATATGTCTGTGTTGTTTTCCTGCCCTCACAAGCTGATTCTGGTGTTCTCTTATTAAACCAGCTCTGAACTTATTTCCACACTGAATCAGCATAGTGCTGCATGCAACTTCTAGTAAGGCTACATACACCTTTTATGCATGTAACAGGTTTTGCTTCCCTTATTCAGTGTATTGCTGTTTCTTTCAAAACATTTCAAAATATTAAAGGTACCAGTCTAGCTGAAGTAATGTGTATAAAAATTGTCTGAAAACCTTATTTTCCTAGTAATATCTGGCACCTGATAGCAGCTCCGATCATCAGTTTCCCTCTTTGTCAGACTAGCAGGGCTGTATCCTTGAGTTCCACATTAAAATTTGCACAGCTCATGATATTAATCACTTTTCTGTAGGTCATGGTTCCTTCCATGCTTTTTCAGTTGTCACCCAGGAAAACATATGGCTCTTACTCATTATTCCTTTGTATTTTCCAAATTCATGTATGGATCCCATTGCAAGCTGCTGTTTATTAAAGCAGTGAGATCCAGGTGTTTCTTCCCACTTTGTGCCAGTGTAGACACCTCATACTTCACTGCATTCTTGTCCATAATCTCCCTGGGGTTTGTATACACATACAAACACATGTACAAACTCTCTGATTACAAGAAAAAGCCCCCTTCTTGTGAGTGAGTTCTACAAGGTAATTAAAGCTGGTGAGATGAACATTAAAAACATCCTGCCATTCTGCATCTCTGCAATTTGTGTCTGGTGGACAAGTGCAGAGGAATGAGTCAAGGACTCATGTCTTTATAAGGTACTGAGCCTCCAGAAAGGCCTGGCAAGTGAGGAATAACCAATGGAGGCAAGTTATCCTTTCCAGGGACACCATGCAAAAGCAATCACATTGCTCTATCGTCTTCATTCTTTGCAGATCATTAAGTTCAGTAGGTTTTCAAGGCTACAGCTCTTTTTTTCATTGCCTGGGGGAAATCTCTTCTTAGCTGAGGGAAATATGTGGCAGCAGTGGTTCAGGATGAAATCTGTGGGATTTAATGTATTTTGCCTTTCTCATGGGCTCCCTAAGGTCCAAAATAGTGTCTGTCTTGACAAAACCACCAGAGTCTGCAGTACTGCACTGAAAAAGCCAGTTAAGCAGTGTAGTGAGAATGAGGAGGGAAAGTACTTGAGGAAAAGGCTGTTAAGAAAGATGCAAGATGAAATGGGTGACCTCTCCCCTGGCTTTACTCCCATGCTGCCCTAAAGTCATATTTTGCCCAATCTGAACAGGAAATACTTGGAGGAAAGTCAACTCAACTCTGGTGGCTGATATGTATTTTCTATGGCTACACAAGGTATTGTGCCTCAGTTGGTCTGGTCTTTGTACAGCTGCCTGTCTAATGAAGTTGTTCTGTCATCCTTTCCAGCTCTGGAGTACAGCATGGGTTGATTATCTCAGCTGAATCTGAGTTCATTTATAGGTTGCTTTGTTTTGACTTTTTTTGGTTTTAGTTTTTGTTCCTCCCTTCTCTGTCTACTAAAGCACACAGAATTGTTTGTAGAGAGAAGAACATACAAACAGTGTTATTTAATACAGCAAAGAAAGAACATCGTGTTAAAAATGTACTTTTGGTGTATGTGGAACCAAACTTTTCCTCTTTCTACCATGTCTTGGTACGGAAAGCATTAGTTGAAGCTGTTCTGGGACTTTCATTATAAAACCCTCTTTTTTACTGCTTGTAAAAGCCTGAAAATTCTTCTTTTCAGTCAGTTACACACGTTTTCCTATAAGCCAAAGACAGTATTTTACAGAAGTTTGAATCAAATTCATGCACCTATTTCTCAGTCTTATTAAAATTATGACACTTACCAGAAATAGATCTTGTTGCAATGATTAGCCATAGCATGGAGAAATCTCTTTATTCCTTTTCTTCCTTTCCTTCCAAATTCAAAGAAGGCAATGAGAGCTTTGCTATCTTTCCACTGAAATAGCATCAAATTTCATCCCTTCAGCTGAAAAATTGTGTGTGACTCATTCTTATGAGCCACGCCAACCTGCAGATGCAGATTGCCATTAAAGTTGACTTTAACTCATCAAGAGTTGAAGTGATGGAACATCTGTTAGGTACATGCAGAGTCACAAGCAGTCACTGAACAGCAGCCTCTGCATCTGAAGCTACACACTGACATAAATACATCTAATGAATGTTGATTATGAGGTAGTGCTTCATTCTGGAGATTTATTACTGCATAAGCTTCCCTAAAAGAGTACAACTGTCTAGGCGCTGTGAGACTGATGTGTTTAGGGCTGCTTCTCTGGCTTCACTTGCCCAGGCAAACTGTAGAAACAAGAATGCTTTGAATAAGAAATTCAAAGCCAACATGCTTTGAATAACAAATAAATACTGGCAGGCAGGTAGGGCCGTAGTTCTAACAAGCAGACAGCCACTGGGAATGGTTTGCATGAAGGGCAGAGGCAGAGCACTAAAGCCAAGGACAGATATTTGGGCTGGGAAGGGAAGAACAGAAACACAGAATCATAGAATCATTAGGGATTGGAAGTCCTGGAGCCTCCACTAGCCCTTCAGTCTCCTGTCTCACTGAAGCTTGGGTGCTCTTTCTTCCTCCTGGCAGCAGGATAAGGATCAAAATATTTTTCACCAGGACAGGAGTGAATGGGCACAAGTGGTTGGAGTGATCATGGGCTGGAAGGCTGCCCTGTGGCTATAGTACCACCTGTGGGTGTGGGTATGGTCCTGCCTCCTCACCTTACCCATCTCTTCACCTGCCAAGAGGATGCTCTGCTAGGTCTGCATTCATCACTCAGGCAGGGCTGGGTATACAGGCCATAGGGAGTTGCACGTCAGTGAAGATGAACATTTAATCTCAACTCCTGTTGGCAGAAGCCAGCAAAACTGGTAGCCACAACTGGAGAGAGAGAGAGGCTGAGCAGGCAAGGGCACAGAGGCAGTAGCTTGCCAGACAGCAGGTAACCCAAACTTGGCTGGGCTGAGGAGAGAGGAGCCAGGTTCTCTTTGCTGCAGAGTGGTGATCTCAAGTTTTCTTGTGAGGGACAATATAGAATCATTCAGATTGTAAAGGACCTTTAAGACCATCTAATCCAACCATTAATGCAAGCCTACCACTAAACCGTGTCCCTAAGCTCCAGATCCACATGTCTAAAACACATCCAGGGATGGTCATTCAACTCCCTTCCTGAGACAAGTTACATGTCAGATATAGAGGGAGAGACTAGATACTGGGGTACAGAGCATGAGGACAAGCCATGGCAGACAGCAGATGTAAAAAGCAGAGAAAGGAATGAATACATCCAGAAAAGAAAGGATAATGTGAACTAAAAATATTACAAACCACTGGTACAGAGAAGGTATTTCAGGGTCTTCTTTTCTTCCTTTTTATAGCAAAAAAAGGAAAAGAGAACAGACTGGAAATAACAGGCTACATATTTCTGATGAAGTGATCCATTTCCAGCCACAGCCTAATGAAACAAGTGAATGTGCCTCTGCAGGAGCCTCTGAAGGTCAGGAGCACCACAGAATTCTAGCTGGACAAAACTTTTGCTCAGCAGCCAAGGTGGTTCATGGGGAACTTCTGGACAGTGAAGACACAGACATTTCAGAAATTTCACAGAAAAGCTTACTGTCCTGAGTGTTCAATCTAAATGTGTAGACACAGGAGACAGTGAGGTGCTTTACAGACAGATTTTGAAAGCACATCTGATGTTTGTGTATATCTAACACACTCCAGCTGGGGCTTTACCTTTCTCCAGCTGAATCACTAGGATGAGGAACAGCTTTCCTCACTGCAGATGTTGAAGGAAAGCAAATGTGATCGGATTCATCAAGCTGTTCCCTTAGCACTGTATGAACTTTAGCTTTAGAGTTTTTGAGAAGAGAATTGATCAATCAGTCTCCTGAAGATAGAAACCCTTAGGTAATTAGGATGATGGCTGTATTCAGGAGCCTTTGCTTTTAGTATTCTTCACTGAACAGTTGGATTTGGTAATTATAGTCCCTGAGGGGTAGGTCTCTGTGACTGTGAGCCCCCAGCAATGCTTGGGCCTCATCCTCCATCTGCACAGCAAAGGGAAACTGCAGTGTTTTTTTAATTTGTAGCAGTAGGGATTTTTGTGTGTGTGAGTATGTGCATTTGTCTGTCGAGTTAGGTTTTTCAGGTTTATCAGTTGTATATATTATATATACTGTAAAATATCAAATATCAAATATAGGTTGTGTGCATGTTTCTCTTCAGCAGCACCACCTCTTTTGGAGTCTATGAGCAATTAATGTACTGCGATTTTTAACTCTTTTCTTACTGATAAGCTGCTCTGAAAACTTGCAAGGCCAAGTGTAATATCCATCTGTGCACATGTACCATGAGTGCAGAATATGAACAAAAGGACAGGCTTTTATTGACCTCTTTAAAGGAAGGAAAAGCATTTGACAGAACCAATAGATCTAGGCAATTATGCAACACCCCTGTATATGAGGAAATCTGGAACTATTTAGCAATAATGTATTTCTCAGCACAGTATGTACGACTAGCTACAAAGCACGAGTGGATGCTGCTGCTCTGCAGTGTACTATGAAAAATTCTCATTTTGGGCAACACTAGCTAAGCTTCCTGTTCTGAATGACCCATGGTATTTCAGTATTTCTGGGATCTTCCATATCCTTTTTTTTCTGAAAGAACTAGTAGTTTCTCCCTATTTTCTATTGAGTTGTGTGGTGTTACTTTTATTTTTAATTAAGCTGAGTTCTGAATTTCCTGGATTCCCAATATCTTTCTCATGTAAGGCACTACCCATCAGGTTACTGATGTGTCTATTGAACCTGAACAGCGGTGTAAGTGAGGGAGTTGATTGGATTAGCAGCTGTTCATTGCACTTCCTTTTCTCATCTAACTAACATCTGTGTTTTCTTATTTGGGATTTTCTAGTATCATAAACAGCATAGAGCTGTTTTTTACAATGAAGATGTTTCAGACAGATGGATGGATAACAATTACTTGTGAGATGCCTCTGGAGCCATTTTAAGATTTTTTTTATTTTAGACTAAACTACAGACATCAAAGTGAGAACCAAGGACTCCGATTCATAAAACAAAGGCTAGGAATGCCTCAGAAATTAAGTCTGTGGAAAAGTGGAAAATTCTCAGTGGAGGTGTTTTTCAGGCTTTCTATATGTACAGGCATAGCACAGCAATGCATCAAGCAGAGATAGCTCTGATCAAACAAGCTTAAGCCCCCCCGCCTCTCTCTGTGATCAATATGCTTCACTCGGGCAGCCTCTCCCTCTCTATGCTGTGGAACACAAACTCTGCCCACCCCAGATAATCTTGTCAGATTAGCAGCCATCAATTCTGTCAAACAAACATCTCAGGACTCTCTGTAGCATCCCCTGGCCATGTAACATAGGAATGATGGATTACAGAAAGCTCCACATGATCCCAAGGGCTTGTATATGCTCAGAGCTCAGATTCCTTTTTTTCTGCATCCATTTATTTCTTAATTAGTGTGATGCCGCATGAAAGCCCATGCTCTCCCACGCTTTCTTTTCTCATTGAAGATGTTCCCAGTGTATTTATGTCCGTCTATTTAAGTCCTTCTTACAAACACTGCACATAAGTACTTGTTTGCCTTTGCTCCACTCGAATGGCATAAGCACGAACAAAGTATGCTGGTATGAAGGCGGGACAGGAATGGATATTACAGCAAATGGTCAGTAGCCTCCAGACTTGTAAACGTTGCAGTTATTTGAACCTGACTATTTCTGACTTTCTGAGGCCATCAAACAGTAGGTTCATATTTTGATGCAAGTCTAGCTACAGAAATTTTGTAGGCACATGTATGGTCTTCATTATGTTGTATATGGTGATGCATATTGTGGGGCTCAGAGAGCAATGACCGTGGTTGCTGGAACCATCAGAAAAGGCAAATGTCGTCAGAAAAGAGGGAAGACATGCTAGCAGGAGATGCTGGTGTGCAGAGGACACAAAAGATGTTCTGTTATAAAAAGGTTCTTCTAAGATTGCAGAAGTAGCACAAAGGGGATTGTGAGCATTTCAGCCAGGTTTTGCTGTGCAGTTGTAACAGAGGTCATTCTGGGGTCAGCGTTTGCAGGGAAAACTGTTCAGAAGGTTCTCCCCACAGCTTTTGAATGAGGCAGGAGTGCCAAAAAAAAATTAAGTGCAGCCAGAAGAAGAGCCTGCATGATAGGAAGGCTGGCACATGGCTTCTACAGACCATCAAGATCCAAAGGAAGGAAGTGCCACAAGAAATTTGAGATTCCTAGGTCACTGTATGGCTTGGATATTAACAGAACAGGACCCACAGAAGTGGTCACTGGCCAGTGGAAACTGGACAATAGCAGGAATAGCAGCCCAAAAAACTTGTATTTTCTCTTTGTTGCGCTTGAAGAGCTGATACATAAGGCAGAGGGAACAAAAACTGGTAGCAGTACTGGAGTTTCCCTCCCCCTTTCTTGCTGTGATGACTGGGAGATGGTGGAATCCCTGCTTGGAAAGACATGAAGCCCTTATTTGCTGCTGACATTGCTTGGCATTTGACTTTTGTTCTGGAGAGTGGCTCTTTGGTAAAGCTGTCCCAGAAACACTTCAATCAGGATGACAAGGCTGATCAAATACTCTTTAAACAATTGAAGGACACCTCAAGATCGCTTGCCATGATTCTCTTGGGTGACTTCAACCTCCCAGATATTTGCTGGGATCTTAACACAACAGTGAGGAGGCAGTCTAGAAGGTTTGTAGAGTGTATTGAGGACTGTTTTTTGTCTTAATTCGTTGGTGAACCTACCAGGGCTGAGGCTTTTCTTGACTTGCTGTTTGCGAATAGGATAGACCTGGTGGGTGATGTGGTTGTCTGAGGCTGTCTGAGAGGCAGTGATCATGAAATGGTTAAGTTTTCAATTAATAGTGGATCAGTAAGAGGGCTCAACAAAACTTCTAAACTGGATTTCCTCAGGGCAGATTTCAGTTGATTTAAGGAATTGATTAGGAAAGTTCCTTGGGAGGCAGCCCTTTACAAGAAGGGG